>CM062297.1:437083063-437683063 GCA_031216915.1 Pictodentalium vernedei | reverse complement strand
ATTCTAAGTTTGATTGAAATCAGACACCATCCGGAAACCAATATGATGTCTTCTAAGTTGGAAAAGGGCCATAACTGTGCCAAAAAATATCGGACCATGCCCACTATCAAGCCCAACCTGTATTATGTGGTTATGAACCTATGTATAAAATTTTGTTTCCTTTCATTCAGTCAAACTAAAATTAGCGTTCGGAAACGAATATCAACATGTCTTCTAAGTTGGAAAAGGGCCATAATTCTGCCAAAAAATATCAGACAAAGCCCATTCTCAATCCCAATCTGTATTATGTGGTAATAAACCTATGTATAAAATTTTGTTTCATTTCTTTTAGTCAAACTGAAGATATCGTCTGGAAACCAATATCAACATGTTTTCTTAGTCGGAAAAGTGCCATAACTCTGCCAAAATATATCGCAACAAGCCCACTATCAATCCCAACCTGTATTATATTGTTATAAACGTATGCATAAAATTTTGTTTCATTTTGTTCAGTCAAACTAAAGTAATCGTCTGTAAACCATATTTAGGAAGTACTACATAAGTTCATATGTACGAACATACGTACGCACATACAAATGGACAGATGGATGGACAAGGGTAACACTTAATGCCCATGCCAAAATTGGCGGGGGCAAAAAATTGCAATTCTGCAAATTGACACTCTATGTATGGACAATACTGAATTGTTCTTACAGCTGGTATGAAGTCTTTACAGACACTCCAGTAAATATTACACTGAAATGTGAATTGTTTATTTTGAATTGTTTATTGGGGCTTCAACAACACTTTCAACAGCTAGAATCACATCATGTAGGACAGTGTTATGGGTGGAGGAAGCCAGAGTACCGCGAGAGAACCAATGAGCAGCAGTGAGCAGCTGTTAGTCTCCCTAATGTACTAAATCTGCTCAAACCGGGTTAACATTGGTTTAAGGCAAGTATACCATCACCGTGCACTACTCCTACATACACAACACCCTGTGCCCCCACATGGACAATCATGATTAAGTGCCTTGCCCAAGGACACAATGCAGTCATAATCGAACCACAGACCTTTTGGTTAAAGTCCAATGTTCTGACCGCTGAGCCATCATGCTTCCTGTACATTTTGAGTAATTATTGAAGATGTTATGAACATTTCTGAGTCACTCTCTGCTAGTTGTACTCTAGTATTTTGACTAGAAATGTTTTTTTTCTCTTCATAGCTTTTAATGACATTTAAAATAGCCACATGGAGGGAGAGGGAACAAAAAAATTAGATGAAGAACCAATGCATTAAATGCCAACAGTCATAGATGCATATTGGGAAAGACTCTTCTGTCACATCTTGATTCCCTGAAAATAAATGAAAAATAAAACTCCACCCCATCACCCCAGTTTTAAAAAAAAAAAAAAGAAAAAAGTCTGCGATAATCTAGGTATTTATTTTTTATTGACTTAACCCTTTACCCAACACAGAGAATATCAAAATTTATTATTTTAATTACTATTTTTAAAAAAATTTTAAAAACAATTTCAACAAAACCATATCATGTGACCCCCTTATTGGAATGAGATCGTTCCAATGAGGGGGTCACATGATATAGTTTTGTTGAAATATTTTGAAAAATTAATTTTTTTCAACTGCTCAATTTACAAATTACGCAGGCGGATGCGGGTGATTCATTAGGTAAAGGGTTAAACCCAAGTTTTATATTTGTTTTAGGCCTAAAAAAGTTAAAAATCCATTTCTCAGGCCCTCCCACATGGTCTTTTTGGCTGCCGCATGCTCTCTTTTTATAATCAATGCAAACTTTAAAAAAATAAAAATTAAATGGTTTATGTGTGATATTTTACCCAAGTTAATAAAATTGATAAATTTGTCCCTTGAGAACGAGAAAGCTTTGCAGTGGTTTAGCATTGCAAAGCCTTCTTGCACTCAAGGCACGAAATACACCACCACCCATGCTATTCTGTAGATTATGAGGCCTAAAACATAAAATATGAACTTTTGACGACCAAGAAATAATTACAAAACTAAAAAATAAAATAAAAAACCGCCTGCACGCATGCAATTTTACAAAAAATGGCCTGAGAAACAGAAGATCTACTTTGTGGGGCCTTATTTATATTATTTACTTTGCAGAAATTTAAATAATATACTGAATGATACTACAAGGCTCCATTATACACCAAATTTTTTAAATTTTATGGATGCCCACCCTCCACCACCCCATCCCCCTTACAAACACACAACTGGAGGAAGATACCTCCTCATACAATTCTGCTTTGGGGGATGCTCTTGCTATCACTAAAACCAGTACCCAAATGAAATCTTTTCTTCCAGGCATTCACTGTAAGCAAATCAGTCTAATCTAACATTGTCAGCAGATACAGTGAAGCCCACTTAATTGGATATCTCTTAACTGAATAACTCTGTTAACTGAATATAATTTTCTAACACAAAACCATTTACCATACCTCCAGTACAAATTTGACCTGTTAATTGAATATAGGTTAGGCTAAAAAAAAATAATGTTTTGATTCTCAGGCCCTCCCTCGTTGGATTTGAACCTCCTCATTAGACATTTTTATTATGTCATGTTTTTTTAAGAATTCGTGAAAACATGGAATGGTCATTTTTTCACATTTCTCGACATATAATTATTTAGCTGTGTTTGCACAAAATTGGTTTTTCTTGTTGCAGTTTATGGGAGAGTGCCCAGAGGCACTCTCCCATAAACTGTAACAAGGAAAATTCTGATATACTGGATCATGATTTAATTATTTATTTATTTGCTGGTGTTTAAGGTCATATATTTCTGCACAATGGCTAATAATGGCCGCAACACTGATATAAACTCAAGTTTAACCAATTATTTAGAGTCATATTTCACATTTTAAAGGACTCCTACCCCAAGCATTGGTTACTGGGGCCTATTCTAATGGATCATGATGTTTGACAGATCTATACCATTAAAAAGAACAATAAAATACAAATCCTTTTACCTGTTGTTACAGCAGTTAGTTATAAAAGGTATACCATAATTACACTAAAATACAACCTTTTCTCTTTTTTAAGTGGAAAGACAGCAAAAAAGGATTTACTGAGTATACTCAACCCTTTACATTAAAAAAAAAAATAAAAATAAAATCCTCCCTCCCTCACTGATTTGAAAAAAAAATTGCCTGAGAATCAATTCATTTTTTTTATTTGGCCTTATAGAGATTATAGAGTAAACTCCTGTTAATTGAATAAAAAATCCTGTAACCTGTTGAGAAATTACCCTGACTCTCCCCAGTTTTCCTTTGTTTATGGACCTGTTTGGCCTCAGTACATCCAATACAGGCATTTAATCTATTAGATCTTGTTTGACAGAGCTCATGGAGCTCTGTCACACAAGATATAATAGAATAAATGCTAAGTTTATCTCTAGAATACAGGAAAGTGACACCATCCCTGTTAATTGAATACTCTTGTTAATTGAATAATTTTCATTGGCAAATTGGCTATTCAATTAACAGGGTTCCACTGTACTTGAAATGCAGACTGCACTCTCTTGTGGAACAAACTTTCAGACTCATTAAAGCCTGAGTGATGAACACTTTACTAATTCAATTATCACAGCAGTATTATGTAAAACTTCGCCTTAGTTTAGGATTAAGTACTGAATAATGAGTTAAGAAAGAGGATATTGAATAGATGAAATTTCTATAAAGAGGAAAAATGTATCGTGAACTCCTACTCACCTGTGTCTTCTTTATCCAATCTCTACCAGCGAAGTGATCACCTACAGTAAATAAACAAGAGAAACCACAGTGAATCAATACTCTTGATTCCCATACAAATTCAAATAACGGCAAATCATGCCAGTAGCCACTTGCCATGACAACATACAGTATTATTTTTATTATAAAAAGTACTTTTACCATTAACAAAATTCAATATAATTACATCATTGATTAGATTCACACTGTTAAATTAATCCTTTGAGTACAAGACAACTTTATGAAAGAATTTTCCTGCTTCCATTCTACTGATAACAAACTGCATGACAAGTGCTAAAATAAGGACTAAAAAAGTTAAAAATCTGTTTCTCAGGTCCTCCCACATGGTTCTTTTGGCTACCACATGCTCTCTTTTTATAATAAATGCAAATTTATATAACAGCTGCACCATGAGCGCATGATACGCCCGTTATTAATTAGAAGAGGGAAGCACACAATTCCTTCCATCAACATATACTTGCCACCAAAAAATCATGAAAATTGCTCAAAGCATTTTCAAGTTATTGTCCAACATGTGGAAAATTGCCTATATTTTGACAAATAAAGTCCCATAACTCTGGAATAACAAATCAGACTGTGACACAAATGGGAAGGGAGCTTCCTTCCATCAACATCTACTATCCACCAAAAAATCACAAATATTGCTTGAAGTGTTTTCGAGTTACTGTACGGCGTTTTTAAAAAAAAACAACGGATCTACAGATCTACTTTGTGGGTCAAAATGTACAGAACTATGAACACAAAAGACCGAGGATTTAAATTATATCCTGGCTCTATTGTCTTTTTGGGATATGTGAGCAACCTGAAATACCTAGTAGAACAATGACAAGGTATTCAAGTGACATCACTTGAATACCTCTGGTCCACTGAGTCCATGTATTTTGTTGATTGAGCAAAGGACATGGTGTCACTGTTGGTATTTCGTGAATTTTAACAACCCGTACAGTGCTGTCACACATTATCAGAAATGTGAGAACGTTGAATATAAGGTGCTAATACTGTCTGTTTTTCACAATTCTGTCTTGATTTTGCAATATTTTATTGATGAAATCTGGACCCACGGATGTACAAGTGTGTCACAATCTATTTATTTATTTATTTATTGGTGTTCAAGGTCACATACTTATGCACAATGGCTAATCGTGACTGTGACAGTTTTACAGGTGGAGGAAGCCGGAGTACCCAGAGAAAACCACCAAGCACCAATGAGCAACTGTCAGCTCCTCAACATTCTAACTCTGTTCAAGCTCTGCTCAAGCAGGGTTACAGCGGTTGAAGACATGTGCACCATCGGCGTGCAGTATGCCTTAGTACATGGCATCATCGTGCCCCCATGTAGGCAACCAGGTTGCCCAAGGACACAAAGCAGGTTGTCCAGGACGTGGATCAAACTCAGGACCTCTAGCACAGAAGTCCAACAGTCTACCACTGAGCCACCACACTCCCATGTGTCACAATCTAATTGACTTCTAAATCTAATTGAGGAAAATACCACTTTTGTGATTGGAATTCTGTAAAGGTGCTGGTTGCAAGGGGAGAATCAACTAAAATGTTGTAGTCTTATCATCAATGGATTTTTAGAAGCTCCTTTTTTCAAAATCCTTTACCCAATGCACATGACATAAAAATTTTATATTTCAATATTTTTTGGGGTATCTGTCACAAAATTTCAACAATACCATGCCATGTGATCCCTCATTGGAAAAAGCTCATCAAGTTTGTTTCAATGAGGGGTCACATGACATGGTATTGTTGGGATTAAAAATGTGGGTTTTTTTATTGCTCATTCTGTAAATTACATAAGTGGATGCAGTTGTCATAAGGTAAATGGTTAATACCATCCCTGAAAGTATTTCATGAAAAAAATAACCAAATGCAGCCAGTATACTAAAGATGGGCAAAGTAATGAAAAAAACGAACCGATACAGATAACATGGAGATATCAAAAACTGAACCTAACCAAACATTGATTACCTGAACCATCTGAATTTTCAAATTTTCCAACATTCACTATTTTTAGGCCTTATTGAGGCTTGATAGCAGTTGAAGGGTTCATTTTCATGAAAGAAGTGGCTGATTTTATTTTCAGTTTTGTTAACCCTCAGGGGTTTGGGCAATTGTCGTCTTGAAAATCTCACTAGACTACAACCTGTACATGTCCAGCTGCTTGACAGTGATTTCTAGCCAAGCCCTGGCTGCCTTAACAGGCAGCCTAGACTTGACTAGAAATCACTGCCTAGGTGATTTGGTTATTGTCAGCAGGATCTCCTGAAGATGGCATGGTCAGGGCACATGCTCTGAGACTGGAAATGCCCCAAAGAGGCCCTTAAAGGTTAAGGTGTGTTTAGAAGTCACAAAATTACAGAAGATATGATTTATGTTCGTAAAAGAATGCCAATGTTGAGCTCATTGGCAGTGGGAAAATGTGATACAAGAATAACTTATTCTATATTTTCCTGATGTGACTTTCCCTTTGGAACTACAGTAAAACCTGTCTTGAGAGACCACTGTCTTGAGAGACCAACTGTCTTGAGAGACCACATCTGCCAGGCACCGACTGCTTTTACTCTATAATGGACCTGCTATGGGAGACCACCTGTCTTGAGAGACCACCTGTCTTGAGAGACCACTGTGACCTGGTACCAACTTGTATTTTTATGCCATAATGGACCTGTCTTGAGAGACCGCCCCTCTGAAGACTGAAACCATGACAAAAACGTTTTACCTGTTGTGGAATTGGAAAATTCATTGTGGTTATACTAACATAATTAAAAGTATTAAAAGCTCTTAATTGGGTTTCAATTGCTAATTCATTACAGATTGAGATATTTTTATAAGACCCCTGTGAAAAGAGGATTATTGCTGAACAAACAATTTTATACATACCTGAAATGTACAGATAGGAATAAAAATAAATTTGTGTTGAAAATCTTTTTGTAACAAATTGAAATGGACTGTTATAAAAATTATAAAAATAAATTAGTGTTGAAAATCTTCAATGAAGATTTTCAACACTAATTTATTTTTATAATTTTTATAACAGTCCATTTCAATTTGTTACAAAAACTTCATAAAAAAGAACAACTACAAAGTAATTACAAAAATCCATTCTTCTCCATTTCTGAATTTTGTGGTTGGTTATTCACTGACTTGAGAAAACCTTGAACCTGTTATGAGAGACCACCTGTCTTGAGAGACCACTTTTGTGTGGCCCAAAGGGCGGTCTCTCAAGACAGGTTCTACTGTATCAGCAAATCTCAGTCAAGTTAGATACCGAATACCAAACTGATACCAAGGTATACCTCTTTAAAAATACCAAAGCCAAACTCAAATTTCCAATACCACCAATCTCTACAGTACACAGGGAAGTTTCCATAAAAGACAGAGGAAATCTGGTGTTTTTGCATGGATACTGCATGATGTTTCTCATGAGTGTGCACAATGAATATGTATTTCCATGAAAAAGCTTTCAGTATATAATTTCTTGTGTCCATGAACATGATAATAGTTGGTATTAATGCAAAAACAGAAATTCTCCTTTTATTATGTACACTTCAGAAAAATTATAAACCTATGCTACAGCACAATACAATCAATGAATCATTCAAAACTCAATATCATCTGATCATTATCTGACCATTCCCCTGCTGTGCAGGTTATTTTTAAACCATCAGAGCACGTTTTTTCTTGTACTTCCTGCACACCTTCACAAATGGGATAAAATTGTTTTAAAACTAGACGAGTGTAGAATGACAGGCTTTTGATGCATACAAAAACATTAAGCTGTTTGAAGGAATTGCACAAAATTTCAGCCCAATATCTCTGAACATGTAGGTGTGCATACCAATATTGTATTGGTTGAAGGGTTTTAACAAAACGTTAAATGAAAAATCCATCCAACCTATGCATAAAATCACTTGATTCTAAAGGGGATAGCCCAGCATATTTGGATATATACTGTTAAAAAAAAGTTAAGCCCCCCCCCCCCTCCATAATACCTGTGGGTATACAAATATCTCTTATTGTGACATTCCCCATTCCTCTACCGGAGTGGGCATAGTTCCTCAAAACTGGTGAACATTTGCTGGCTGTTGACCACTTCACCACCGTGCAAAGAGTCTGGACTGCAACCCGACAGAACATGTGTGGGACATGCTCGGCTGGGGAGTGGTTAACAGACAGCCACCACCTGATGACATCGACAGGCTATGCCGTGCGCTTGTAGAGAAATCGGACAACATCACATTGAGAGAAATTTGGAAGGTCATCGACAGCATGCCACGTCGATTAAGATGTGTTAGAGATGATTGAGGAGGTTCCACCAGATACTGAACAACGTGACGTTTTTTGACGTTGTGATGATGTCTGCGGTGCCTAATATTCATTCAATAAAGCAAATGCTCTAGAAACCCTTGTTTCATTAATAAGGCATATTCCCCTTATTAAAAATAGCAGGTTTTCTCTCATGAGAATTTATCTATTACCTGTATGCCCACTGGTATTATAGGGGAAGGGGGCTTAACTTTTTTTGGACAGTATATGTCATTCCGCTATGATCACGGAGTACAGTGATGTAACATAATTATGTTAACCATTCATTTGTCAGTTATGAGATCTAGGATTTAAAAAATGACCACGTTTGGCAACCATTTTGGACACATTGTGGTTAAAATCTAAATTTCCTTTACATTTATGATAATGATACATTACACTCTTGTAATTCAGTCCATAACTGGTGTTCTACTAATTCAGAGTGCCAAGATTGAAATGTCTGATTTTCAGGCCTATTTTTGATGTTTTGGGAAACTTTGGCTGAAAAAATAATTTTGGTAAACTTTGTTACCAGTTGGTTATGGCAAAGAGTATTTATGACAAATCTGTCAAAATTCCAGGTCATTAAATTTGGAAAAGGAGATATTGGTCAATGAAAATTTGGGCATTTTTTCCATGTTTGGTGGCCATTTTGGACACATTGCAGATAAAATCAAAATTTTTTTTGCATTTTTGATAATGATACATTACATTCTTACTATTCAGTCCATTACTGGTGTTCTGCTGATTCACAGAAAATTTCACGTCATCTGCCCATTTGGACCAGAAGATATTGGCCAATGAAAAATTGGGCATTTTTGGGTGGGTTCTGGCAGAAGAAAATTAATACCCGAAGTGAAAAGTTTATTTACAAGACAAAGTATAGCCGTCTATGACCTTGCAAAGTTTTAATGATAATAATAATAATTGAATAATAATTTATTTTTTTCCCGTACAATAACAAATGTCTTTTCCTTTTAGGAAAAGCCAAATGAGAATTTAATAGGAATTTAACAAAAAGCAATGCACCACTGAACAATATTTTCGATGAAAGTTCCACAGTTTTTTTTAATTTTCACGGGCGATAATACGTATGATTTGATGAGACTTTCTGGCATTAAACATCACTCTACTGTGAAACAGATAATCTCCTGCCTCAAAGATATTGAGTTTTTCAGCTTTAACCCCTACTGGCTTGGACAATTGCCCTGAATTCACACATGATCACAGCCTGTACATGTCCACTGACTTAGCAGTGATTTCTAGTCAAGTAATAGGCAGCCAAGACTTGACTTGAAACCACTGCCTAGGTAATTTGTCTATTGTCAGCAATACCTCCTCATGATGACATGTTAAAGGCACCTGTTTTGAGGTCGTAAAAGTTGGAAATAGGCCTTTGAAGGTTAAAAGTTTCTCAGTAATTTACAGCTAAGTGCATAATAAATGAGATTGATGGTACAGAGAGGTTTAATCATTATTAAATCACAGTGAGATTGTTTTTGCACTCAGTGAATATTCATAATTACTTAGAATGAAGGAGCACAAACAAACTTTCAGCTCCTGGACCATAATAAAAAATATTTCAAGGGATGCCTTCAAGTCATATTAGGGAAAGAGTTAACCCTTTAACAACACCAAAAGAAGATGACATTGGCAAAAGAGTTTCTTAAATAATTAAAACTTTACATTTTTTTTACCTCAAAAACATAGCTTATAACCTCTCATTGGAATGAGCCCAACAAGGTATGATTTTGAAGCAGAAATTGAATAACTTAATTTTAATAGAAATTTTTGTGAAAATAACTGACTGGTTTTGGCCATTACATAAGGTGTTAGATGAAACACCCCTAATACATGTAATGTAACTTTCTGAGAGCTCTTTCCAACAATAGTATATCTCACAATGCAATTTATAGACAATAGTAAAGGTACTTAACTCTTAACCTGCTGAGTATTTTCAAGATATTTTTCATCAAATCTAGTCATGGCTGCTCTGAAGCAGCCACTAGATTTCATGAAAAATTCTTCTAAATTTATCTCATGAAATCATTGGTGAAAAAATCCATTCAATTTTCATGGGTAAAACTGCAGTAAATGCAAACTAACTTACTTCAGTTGCAAGAGAGTTAATGTCCTGGGCAGGAAAATCCACCAGCAGCATGCAAGGAGTTAACCATCTTCAATTTATTAGAGAAATTCGTGTTGTCACATCACAATTCTCAGCACAAGTGGAGAAGTAAAAAAAAAATGATAACTTAAAATATTTTGATTGACTCTGCACAGAATCGATAAAAAAATGTTAGAAAATTTTCATTTTTGAACTCTCAATTTTTGCCTTGCACTTATGGTGAAAAATTCTAATCTGACATTATATAGCACAACTAGAATGACTCATTTACCATTTGAGAAACTTTTAATCATTTAACTAACATAAAAATACACTCCTCTCAGCACTACTCAAGGAAAAGGCAATTCAAATTTTGTCATTTTTAAAAATTTCGGTCTCTAAAACACAGCTGTAATTTGGAGGCAAAAAAATTAAAACTTTTTGTTACTCAATAAAATTGTTTGCACGTTTCATTTCCTGTTGTGACAGGTAATGGGGTAAATATACTTGCAAAAGCTCAAATGGTGTAAAATAGGAACTGTAAAAAATGGTGCAAATACCCCATCATACCCAAATCTCTTCTGGAGCACTGAACAGTGGTGGCCCTATGGGTAGGGGAGGGTGACAGATGCATTTTAATCTTTACCAAATGTAACAGTCACATCTGGCCATTGCTTCTCACAAAATTGGTTTCTAATTTTATTATTTTTTTCAATTATTAAGAAAATTTTTGCATGTTTCATTTCCTGTTGTGACAGGTAATGGGGTAAATAAATTTTGCAAAAGCTCCCATGGAGTAAAATAGGAATTGCAAAAAAAGGTGCAAATACCCCATCATACCAAAATCTCTTCTGGAGCACTCCAAAGTGGTGGCCCTATGGTTGGGGGTGGGGGAAGGGGTGCATTTTAATCTTTACAAATGTTAACAGTCACATCTGGCCATTGCTTCTCACAAAATTACTTTCTAATTTTATTATTTTTTCAATTATTGCCTTCAAAAACATAATTTTTGACCCCCTCATTGGTCAGTGCTTCTCACAAAATTGCTTTCTAATTTTATTATTTTTTCAATTTTTACCTTCAAAAACATAACTTTTGCCCTCCTCGTTGGGCAGTGCTTCTCACAAAATTGCTTAGTAATTTTATTATTTTTTTTCAATTTTTACCTTCAAAAACATAACTTTTGACTCCCATCATTGATATGATCCTGTTGAGCTTATCGCACAGAGGGGCAAAAATTCTTTTTATTTTTTTAGGCAAAAAATGAAATTTTTAGGTAATTCTCGAATTTGTTTGCAAGTGTCATCTGCTGTTCATGTTGGGTAAGGGTTTAAAATAAATTAGAATACTCTCCAATCACTCCTGATAGAGAAACTGCCACCCCACTTGCACTTTCTGGAACAAAATCTGGTACTACCACTGACTCTCAATACACAAAAATGTTGTTTCAATTTAGAATAGAATATGTCACTAAAAAGTTAATCCTTTACCTGATGAGATGGATGTATAAATTTTATAGTAAATTTCCTTTCTTATTATACCTACCGAAATTGTTTACAACAGGCTTGCACTACAGTGGAAGAACCTAACTCGGATAAAATACTCTCTATTTTAATCTTTCCCAAGATTTGGGAAAGAAAAGTGGTGTAAAAAACACCACGAAAAAATAAGCCAAAACTGGGCCGAGCACCATCGGCGCACACCCAGTATGGGACGCTCTTCCATAGTACAAATCCATGACTTCCGTCACAGCGCGCAATGCATTAATTCGTCATTCTTTTGAATCCGAACAACACAGGAGTTATGTGATCAGCGGGGAGGAAGGATTCTTACCTGAATAAGAAGACGGGAGGGCCTCCATGTAAACAATTTCGGTAGGTATAATAAGAAAGGAAATTTACTATAAAATTTATACTTCTTATCAACCTACCTCAATTGTTTACAACAGGCTGAATAGACAAAAGGCTGGAGGGAATCACATAACCAACCCACACATAACTCAATAGCACTGGGACCATGGACAGAGGAAGAGATCCCTAGGCCTATCAAACCATAGCATCACAAACATTAGAAAAGCCAATGAAAGATGAGGCGTATGGTGAAGTGCAACGCACAGACAGAAAGGGCAGTAACAGCACAAAGCTGGAACCGACCTTGAAAAAAGCTGAAAAGCTTGGATAGACAACATCCTGAGCCGAAAAAAGAGGGCCCCAAGGGTCTCTGTCGGCTCCTGCAACTGTCGCAGAGAAAAGGAGAATGTAGCATTTCTCCAGAAGGCTGCCAGTATAACATCAGTCATCCGACAACATGACAGAGTTATTAAAAGAGGAAGACAATGCACGCACCTCCTGGCAGAAAAAACAATAGGTAATACAATCACCAGTAGCTAGACGAGCGGAAGCTGCACGAATAGCAAGACAAGGCCATCAAGAAATGGATGCAGGAGAGATCTGGCATGTGGGAAAACGCATATTCATCCAGGATAAAGGCGTGAACGCCCCCACCCCCAAGCAGAGAAGCGAACAAGAAAGTGACCATCTTGGAGTAAACTGCAAAGTCCTAGGCCTTTTCAAGGAAAAGAGCTGAACAAGCTTGGAGAGGCAAGGATGAGTGTCGAAACAATGTGGTAGCACATAGGAAAAAAAAGTCTCCGAAGCATGGACAAGTACACATAGTTGGAGACCCCCAGAAACAAACATATACCAGAAAACTCTGCAAGCAGTGTGATCGAAGGAGTGACAGAATCAACAGAGTGATCACACACCATCGACAGAAGAACCTTCCACTTAGCCACAGAGGCTAAACCAGTGGAGTGAGTGCCTCCTTGAAGAAAAGCAACTCCACTGCGTGTCTCGAAAAACCACTGCGGAGGAGACAGGACCCGATAAAAGACATGTGCGAAGGCACAATGAAGTCGGGTCAACTTGAAAACCTCCCGGGCGACTTTGGCAAAGAAAGTCGCGAGGTAGAGGGAGACATGCCGGAACCGCCGCTAACAGAGAGCGGAGCAGAATGATCCACACCCACTGAAGCGACGGGTGTGATCGAAAGGATTCGACGACTGCAGGTTCATATCTGGGTGAGAACCTGAGGCAGAATCGGAACCGGTAGGAAGGTGTAGCCGACAAGACCATCCCAAAGGAGGGCCAGAGCATCCACAGCGAAAGCCAGAGCATCTGGACACAGGGACACGAAAGTGTCCACCTGATGGTTCCAACTAGTCACAAGAGATCGATGGAACCCGCCATGTGGAGCATCCACCTGGTGGAAATGACCCTGCCCCGATGGGACAGGGAGTCGGCTAGGACGTTCAGGCGACCGGGAATGTGACGAACAGCCACCCCAGCGTGGACATCCTGAGCGAGCAGTATAAGATCCCAAGCCAATTCGTACATTGGAACAGAGTGCGTGCCGCCCTGGTTCCGAATGTAAGCAACCACCGTCGAATGGTCGGACAACAGAAGGACCTGGCGACTCGACAGGTGAGGGATCCACTGCCTGAAACGCAGAAGAAGAGCAAGAAGCTCCTTCTGGTTGATGTGTAGAGCTGCAAGATCCTGGTCCACCATCCCGTGAATGGAAAGACCTAGAGGATCCAACGTCGCACCCCATCCGAGATCGCTGGCATCTGCCGTCAGAACGCAATCGGACGTGGGTAAGTCCAACGGAACACCCTGCGAAAGCCACTGGACATCCGCCCAGAGGAGAAGGTGAGGATAAAGATAGTCTGGGAACTGAAGCACCAGATCCAGAAAATCTACATTCGGCCTCCAACGACTGAGCAGAAAGTGTTGGAGAGGTCTGACACGCAGCCGACCTAGAGGAATGAGATCCATCACCGAACAGCAGAGACCGATTAGCCGGAGAAAACTCTGAGCTGTCGTGGATGTGGACTGGGACAGAGTCGGAGCAAAAGCTGAGAGAATCACAGCCTTGGCCTGGGGAACCGCCACCAAATTGAATTGTGTGCGGAAAGCCATCCCCAGATGATAAAACGACTGAGAAGGGACCAGGTCCGACTTCTTCTCGTTGACTCTGAAACATAGCGACGTGAGCAAGCTCAACAGAGTGGCGACATCCGACTCTAGGAAGGCAGCATTGGAATGCCCCTGGAGGATATCGTCCAGATATGCCGAAGTAGTCACTCTGGACTGCGTGCGATGGAAAGCTATCACATGCGACATCAGTCTGGTGAAGGACCAAGGAACCAGGTTGAGGCCGAAAGGCATGGCCTTGAACTGGTAAACACGCCCCAGAAAAATGAACCTGAGATACTTCCGTAACGCCCAATGAATCGGAACGTGAAAGTAAGCGTCTCGCAGGTCGAAGCTGGAAGCGAAAACTCCCTGGTGAATTGAACAGAGGACCGACCTGAAAATCTCCATGCTGAACTTGGGAGCAATGATAGACTGGTTCAGAAAACTCAGACCGAGAACCGGTCGGAGTCGGCCGTCCTTCGGCACCAAGAACAGGCGGGAATAGAAACCCACTGACCTAATGTTCTTGATGACCTCAATCGCCCCCTTTGTCAGGAGATTGTCTATCTCCGTGGACAAAAGTTCCCGACGCAAAATGTCTGAAGGAACTGTGGTTGGAAAAGGCACCCCGGACAGAGTGGAGTGTCGTCGGAAGGATATTCGCAGCCCGGACCAAACAACATCTAACATCCAAGGATCGGATGTGATGGTGGCCCACAGTCTGCGAACTCGGCTATCCTTCCTCCAACCTGGGACGAGTCGAGGTGAGGACTTTCATTGCGAACCCCGACGAGGCTCGCGAGAGGAGAAAACACCTCTACTGAATGAAGAATCCTGGGAGTTCCCTCAAGACTGCCGATGCTTACCCTTACCCCTTGAGTAAGAAGTAGAAGCGGTGGCAGAAGGATCAGACCCTTTTTGCTTCGCAGAGGAAGCAGAGGGTACTTGTTAGGCTTGGAACGGCCCGTGCCTACCCTAGAAGGCTGATCAAGCTGAAGAAACAGCAGCTGATCGTTGGAATGACGTAGGACGTCATCCCGGACCGTCAACACAGAATCATGGAAAAGTTGCGGACCTGTCAAAAAAGCAGATCGAAGAGCAGCGTACTGCTCCTCAGGAAGGGATCGGCTTGTGTCCCGCACAGAGTCCCTTCGAACTAATTCCAGATTAGCCGTGTTACAGGCATGCGTGTAAGATGCATGAGCGCCTTGGACAGCACACGCAAAGAAGCCTGTACCTCGTCAATCTTATCTGAAGGCAGATAAGCAGCAAAAGCTGAGACGACGTGATCGGAGAGAGAAAGCATACCATGCATCTCTCTCGATAAGCCCAATGTGGACTCCAGAGTCGTCATCGGAATGATGGCAGACTTGGACTTGGAAAGCCCGAGGGAATTGGAGTCCTGATCCAAAACCGTCAAAGTCCGGTAGACCGACGGATTGGCAGAATCGTAGGAACGATAACTCGCCGGAGGCAAAAAGGTGTCAACCCTGGTGAAGAACAGAGCCTTCATAGCCTTGGAACTTAGCTTGGAGTCCAAGGCTGAAAATGCTTCAACCAACTGTACCGAAGGGCACGGTCGAAGACGCCCAGAAGCAGGTTGCTCCATAGACTGTTGGCGCGCGACCGATGATCGCAGCCTGGCTGACACTGTCGACTGGTCAGATGGTTTGAGATCCGGAAAGAACCCAAACACGAAATCAAGAGCTGCCCCCAAGTCCGAAGACTGCTGGCTCTCGACATCAAGCATGTCTGACTCTTCCCCTGAGTCGGAAGACACATAGCCCATCGTGGGCAAACCAGCCGACGCCTCCCATGGTGTCGGAACACCAGGGGATCAGAAAGCTGCCTGTTTCCAATCCCGGGAGGCGGCGCCATAGGAGGCGCCTGGAAACCACTCGCTGGAAGCAACAGGAAGGCTCGTTGACAGAACCTGAGTGAGTAAGGAGAGGGCCTCCCTAAGCTCACTGCCCGTACTGGCCGGTTCGACAGGGGAACGAACCGGCAAAGCGGCTTCACCACTGACCCTCTGAACCAGCGAAGGGTCACGATCCTCCAAAAGACCCGACATGGGACGACGGGCGGCAGCCGAAAATGTCTGAAGCCAGACGTGTATAGGGGTGTGACACACCCCGAGGATCAACATAGCAGGAACTCATGAGAGTCACCGCTGACCTCTGCAGGGCAGAAGGTCCAGGCTGCACAAAAGACGTTGGACCCCCAAAACTGGTCGTGTGGCCAGAATGAGGGACGGAAACGCCACGGAGTTCATAGTGTCCCACTAAGAACAACCGAGTCCAAAGACAACTGTGGTGCTCGACGGCGCAGAGACCACAGGAGAGGGTCCGGCCGGCAGCCACTTCCAACTTCGCCGAGTTGAAGTCAGGGAAGGCTGAGGCCGATACCCCCACGTCTACACAACCAGACACCGCAGCAGACCACTGCAGGTATAAAACTACTGTGCTCAGAGGACACAGTATGGGGTTCAGTCGGCAGCCCCAATTGACTTCGTGGAAGTCTTGGAAGGCTGAGGCCGAAACCCCACAACCATACTACAGACATCCCTGCAGACCCTGGCAGGGAGAAGCCGAGGCCGGCTAAAAACAGTGCCCAATGACGTTGTAGACGGAACAGCAGTAGCAGCAGATACGACGGGAGCTGTTGGAACTGGCGGAAAAGGGGAGAGAGCCACCAAGCGCGGCCTCCAAAGGAGGAGTCACAACCTTAGTGACAGCCTCAGATGTCGACTGGAGAGGGCGCATAGTCCCGGAACCAGGCATCTCTACACCAGAAAACCAACAGCTCCCGCAGTATCCACCACGGTAAAAAAAACTGCACATTCCCCACGGAAGGGGAATAACTCTCACCAGACATGGTCGAATCGGGAAGCCCCGAATCGAAAACGGCCCCCCCCCCCCCCGCAGGTGTGGGAGGAGCTGCACATCCCCCACGGAGGAGGAGCAATTCTCATCAGACGTGGTCGAATCGGGCGACCCAAAACGAAAGCGTTCACCACCCCCCGTGGGAGCGGGAGGAGCTGCACATCCCCCACGGAGGGGGTCAAACTCACACCAGACGTGGTCGAGTCGGGGGGCCCCGAAACGACAGTGCCCCCACGGGTGCAGGAGGAGCTGCACATCCCCCACGGAGGGAGTAAACTCACATCAGACGTGGTCGAGTCGGGAGGCTCCCGAAATGACTGCATTCCACACCACCCGCGTGTGCGGACGAAACGGACACGAGAACGCACCAATGGCGAGGGCAAAAGGAATTGCCCTAAAGGAACCGAACTGGAAAGAACAGAGGTGAGAGCAGTAGAAGAAAAAGGTGAACTCAACAGAAACAGAAAGTAGAAGAACACCCGCAACTACGAGAGAAGGTGGCAGAACCCAGAAGGCCGACACCGACTCCAATAAATTTTTTTTTTATCAACCGAAAAAATTCATTGTCGAATCGCGATGACACGATGTCGCAAAACATTCGCGAAAACGGAATAGTAATTAATAAACAATGAGAATGTGGTTGAAAATATAAACGAGAATATATAAAACACAGTCCTGTTATTATACGATCTTCAGATCCATAATTCCAGTCACAGGAAAACCATTATCCACGAGTTGAATTATCACTGTTTCATAATGCATATGGCGGAAACACATCCTGCTCGTGCCTCGGATAGAAAAAGAATGACGAATTAATGCATTGCGCGCTGTGACGGAAGTCATGGATTTGTACTATGGAAGAGCGTCCCATACTGGGTGTGCGCCGATGGCGCTCGGCCCAGTTTTGGCTTATTTTTTCGTGGTGTTTTTTACACCACTTTTCTTTCCCAAATCTTGGGAAAGATTAAAATAGAGAGTATTTTATCCGAGTTAGGTTCTTCCACTGTAGTGCAAGCCTGTTCTAAACAATTGAGGTAGGTTGATAAGAAACATCCTTGTGATGGTCAGATGTAACTTCATCAGGTGAAATTTTTCTTTTTTTTAAATTTCAACAAAACCATGTTATGTGACCCCTTCATTGGGATGAACTCATTGAGCTCAGTCCAATGAAGGGGCGCATGATATGGTTTTGTTGAAATCTTTTAAAAAATTTGAAAAATAATATTTAAAATACTCAATTTTTATATCATTTGCATTGGGTAAAGGGTTAGCATCTTGCATTCTCTCGCCACTAAAATATAATTTGAACATATTTAATGAAATTTTCCCCCTGTAAATTGAATAGAGTTTTTTATTAAGGATTTATTGAATTAAATTTATATGGATTTTTCATCAAATCTAGCCATGGCTGCTTAATAGCAGCCATGACCAGATTTGATTAAAAATATCTTGAAAATACTCAATGGGTTAAGAGTTTAAACTTATGATGGGACATTTCACTGAAACAATTAAAAATGAAAAGCATATTAGGAGTGTTCCTATTTAATTAACCATGCAATTGGAACCTTTATATACATCATAATAATTAGTGAATCATGCATTTGGTTCATGCATATTCTAAAGAAGAATGGGGAAAATAATTATAACCAGGTATACACATGTAGCAGAGCCTACTCAATTGGATAATTTCTCAATTAAATAATCCTCTTAATTACATATAACTCCCAAACAGCAAACCATTTACCCTACCTTTAGTTCAAATTTGTCCTGTTAATTGCATACAGATTGCTGTTAATCAAACAAAACATTTTGTATTCTATCAAAGAAATACTTCAGCAACCTCTGACATTATCCACATTTATAGACTTTGTTGGCCTTAGCAGATTCATTTACGTTTTTAATCTCATATTTTGTTTGACAAAAGCACGAAGAGCTCACCAAGCCCAAAATTTTCTGACACACCAAAAATGAAATTGTCAATGACACTGCACCTTAACTTGACAGTGTGTAGTGTTTGATGAAAAAGGATAATGTTCAATGTTTATGAAAGGATTATGAAATAAGACAAGAATTGAGAATAGGTTAAGTTCTGTACCCTGCATGCTATGTTTTCAATAAGAATAATTTGAGGTGTAAACTTTACTAAAGAATTGAGGTCTGGGTTGATGCGGCCCTCACAGTTAATGTATGTCAACCAAACTTACCGAGTTAGAGTAAAATCATTCCAAAATGAGTCATCCAACCAAGTTACAATGAAATCCCTTCATAAATATGACATGTAGACTTTGCTAAAGAAATCTAGGTCATGCGCCTGTCTGGCGGTCACGGTTGATGGATTGCAAACAAAATAAGATCTCATCTAGATATCAGTCCGAGTCATCCTACCAAGTTACAATGAAACTCCTTCATAAATACGATCTCTAGACAGTGCTAAAGGAATTTAGGTCACATGCTCAAGTGGGGGTAATGGCTGACGAATCGTGACCAAAATAGGACAGTCTCATCTAGATATCCTACCGAGTCATCCTACCAAGTTACAATGAAATCGCTTCATAAATATTCTACTCAAAGTTTGCTAAGCACCAAGTATATCCAACTACCTGTTTTATGTTTTAGTTGAAATATTGTAATGAAAAGTGTCTACATTTTTTATTTAATTATATCTTTAATGATTTAAGTACAGAAATTAAGATTTTATTTGTGTTTGACATTATTTTTTAGCTTTTGAATATGATAACCATGGAAAATGGATATTATTGGTAAAAGAGGAAATTTTTCAAATTTGCCAAAAAGTTGACGGAGCGAACTGGTATGGGTTCAATATCAAGTATGAGACCCATTACTGTTAATTCCAGCTTGACAAAGCCTTCTCATGCTCCCAATCAGGTTCCTGATGGTCCTTTGTGGGATGTTGTTCCATTCTTGGACCAGCATGGCACCAAGCTCCTCGACACCTTTTGGTTGGATTGGCCGTCTGAAATTGCAAGCTGCAACTCATTCCAGACATGTTCCATTGGATTGAGGTCAGGGGATCTTGCTGGCCAGTCCATACGCTCAATCCCCTCCCTCTGTCAGTACTCCCTGACAGCATGGGCAACATAAGGATGGGCATTATCATCCATCAGAATGAATCTATCACCCACTGCACCTGCATACAATCTGACGTGGACATTCAGAAATGTACCACGTTCAAGGACACAGAGCTCTGTACGTCCATCCCTGCTGATGCCACCCCAGACCATGATTGACCCTCCACCATAGCGGTCATGCTCAGCAATGCTGGCTGCATGGAATTGCTCTCCTGGTCTTCTCCATACCCCAGAATGCCTATCTGTGTCTTCTAGGCAGTACCTTGACTCATCTGTAAGGACAGGTCGCCAATCTTCTCTGGTCCATCCAATGTGGTCCATGCATTCATATCGTGCCTGGCAGTGGTTCTGGGACAGCAGAATGCAAATACATGGTCTTCTCGGTCGGAGACCACCTTTGTGCAACATTGCCCGGATAGTCTGCATCGAAACATTTACCCCGGATGCATTATGAAGGTCACTGCACTGGGTTGCTGTGACAAAGCAGTTCCTATGGACCTGAATGATCAATACCAGTCTTCAGCTGCAGATGTTGTCCTGTCTCTGCCACCACCATGCCGTCTTACTGGTGTGCCATACTGCTGAAATCTTGCCCAGGCTCTGGTGATCACCGTATGGTGCACACCAAGGGCTTCACCAACTTGACGATGGGTAGCCCCTTGCTCCACCATCCCTACAGCCTGCCACATTTCTGCTTCAGACAAATGTCTTCTTACATTTGCATTTGCCATATTCAATCATTAAATCACAAAGGTTTGTGCTGAAATGAAGAATGAATACCGTACACATGTCATGTACATGTAGACAGTACCCGAAAACATCATGAAAATCAAGGGGTACATGCTTTCCATGACTGTCACAAAAAGTCTGCCTGTCAAGAGAGCTAATGTAAACACTGGGGACCATCTCAATACATTCCTCAATCATATCCACCAAAAATATCGCAAATATGTCACAAGCAAATTTCACAATGATATGTCAAATATTTGGTGCTTAGCAAACTTTGAGTAGTATATGAATATAGACTGTACTAAACAAATCTAGATCACATGCCCCTGCGGCCATCATGGCTGACTGATCCCAACCAAAATGGGACATTCTCATCTAGACATGACCTCAAAGCTGCACATGAACTTTAGTGATGATTGGACTAGAACATCCTAGATGCAAGAGTTTCAGCCAAAATATCAATAATTTTCCTTCTATTTTGCAAAACTTTACCAACAAAAAGCCTAAAACGTTTCTCAACAAGCCCAAATTTTTCTGTCAAGATTTTTATGATGGCCCTGGAATACCCTTATCCTGACCACTGCTGGCTGATACAATACTATGAGGCAAAAAGTGAAAAATAATTAAACTGGAATGGTGATTTTGTAAGTAGTGCTGGATAGATGTGCAACTATTAGGTTAGATAAATGGATACCCCTTAGTCCTCATACAGTCACAAACACCCCCTTTTATATTCCTCTGAAAAAGTTGTCCCAACTGTTTTCTTCCTTGAGAACTTGACTGGTATGCTGTATTTATCTCGACAATGCTTTTGCATTATTGTTGGCTGCCTGGACAGGCAGCCAGCAATAATGTAGAAACACTGTTAGGTTATCTGCAGCTGTGTACAAGTATATACAGTAGCTACTGACATAAGATTAATCTGCGGACTTAAGGGTCAAAAGATAAATTGCACCTGCGTACCTGTGTGAGCTTCCCTCTCACCACATACCTGTGTGCAGTCTTCGTTCTTCTAACCATTTGTCATTGACCATACCTTTTGCAGGATCTGTGTTGGTGAGCGAACAGGCTTTCTTGGTTGCTGGTCTGAAACTCTGGAATGCATTGCTCCCATATCTTCGGTCACAACAAAGTTTTTTTTCTTTCAAGAAACAGCTTAAAACTTATCTATTCAAATCATTTATTTTATAGCTTGTGTTTTACAATCTGTAAAGCATTTTAGTGCACCCTTGGTGGTTTCAAGCTATATAAAATTAATCATTAATTATTTAGTATTATTATTATTAAATTTATTTGTTGTGTTTAACATCACTTTCAGAATAGATTTCCAAGAGATACATAGAATGACTGCAACACAAGTATAAAGTATAGCCAATGGTTTATATCTGTGCTGCACACTTCCACAACAGGCATTACTTATTTATTGGTGTTTAAGGTCATATGTTTCTGTACAATGGCACATCGTAACCGCAACATGGATATAAAGTAAAGTCCAAACAATCATTTATATCCCTGTTGCCTATTTTAGAGGACTTGGTGTCCAGTCCTATTTTACCTGTAAAATAGAGCTTGTATACTACAGTAAACAAGCACTCTTCACTTTCTAGGGTTCCCATGGGGACATGCATTAGGTGACCCTTTACATAAAGAATTGACATGCATAATATGCAAAATTAGCAGATAAAAAATAATATTTTTCTATAAATTTAAATAAAACCATATCATGTGACTCCTCATTGGAATGAGCTAGGTGAGCTTGTTCCAGTTAGGAGTCACATAATATGGGAGTGATGAAATTTGTTGAAACAATTGGAAAAATAATATTTAAAATAATAAATTCTTATTCTCGCCTGCATTGGGTGAAGTGTTATTTTTTTACTGGGGTTTAAAGACACTTTTGACAGCCTGGATCACCTTGTGTCAGACAGTTGTACGGGGGGAGGCAGCTGGAGTCCGCGGAGTGAACCACTGAGCAATGGCAAGCAACTGCCAGACTCCCCAACATACTAACTCCACACAAGAAGGGTTAGCATTGGTTGGAGACAGGTGCTCCACCAGCGTGCAGTACACCCTAGTACCCAGCACCACTGTGCCCCCATGTGGGCAATCAGGATTAAGGACACAATGCAGTTACTCCTGGCAGGGATCAAACCATTAACCTTTTGGTTTGAAGTTTAATGATGTAACCACTGACCACCGGGCATCCAGGGGTAATGTGTTAATGGGACCTATTTTACCAGTAATTTATTTATTGGCACTTAATCCCACATCAGTATCTAAAGCCATACTTTGGTGATAAAACTGTAGGGTAAAACAGATCATTACCTTTCATGAAGAAAAATATTTGATTAAAATCATGAACAAATTACATTATATAATGACAATGATTTAAGTAGCGATGACTGTAATAGGTAATGATTTAAATAGCTTAGTGAATACACTACCGTACAGTCGCTGGTTGAAATCCACGCATGGACAGTGATGTTTACAAGACACTTAATCCAAATTACCCATGTGGGGCATGGTGTTAACTGTGTACTAAGGCATACCACATGTTGATGGTACACTTGTCGTCAACCAATGCTAACCCTGCTTGTGTGGTGTTAGTTCGTTTGGGAGTCTGATGGTTGCTCGCCATTGCTTGGTGGTTCTCTCAGGCTTCCTCCACCGATGAAACTGTCCGACATGAGGTGATCCATTTCAGAGTCTAGTCAACCATTCCTTAGAATAAGTTACTCATATTCCAATAAATAAATAAATAAATAGTTAGCTGGTTGGGTGCTACATTATTTTTCAAAGGTGTTTTGAAAGGTGAGTATTTTTTGTCAAAGGTGCTATGTAACCAGCAAGGGGTAACCAGCAAGGGGAAATAGCTTAGTGAAAATACTATGGAAATCAAAATGCTGATTAAAAAAACTTTTGAAGATGAGATCTAGTTAGCTGGTTGAGTGGTAAATACACAAAACGACATGCGTGGTGAATGGGTTAATAGATATGGCACGAGTGCCAGCATGGAAGGATAAAACAAGAGGCCGCAGAGTGCCGTATCAACTAACCCATTCTCATGCATGCGTTGTTCTGTGTTTATGACATGCCTTCAAGTCTATAAAAACAATTATTAGAAGAGCACTCAGCAATTCATTTGACAACTATCAACAAAAAGAACACATTTTATCACCAACCAAATTTCCTGGGGGAACCCGTGATACTGTTTCATCCCCTGAGTTCCAATGTGTTCTATGTGCCTACTGGCACATAGAACACATTGGAATCCAGGAGACGATTTTCAGCTATTGCTAAGGATTCAAATTGTAATTGCGTTACACGATTTTGTAGAAAATTCCAGTGAAATTTCGCTTCTATTTAAAAATTTTCCACATGGTTTAGTGTTGCTGTAGATGGGGATTTTGTAGAACATCCATGTAATAAATTATTTTTCAAAGGTGATTTGAAACGTGAGTATTTTTTTCAAAGAACCAGCAAGGGCAAACCGTAAAAACTGAGAACAACCGAGAACATGGCAAAATCAATTTCAAATGTATACTAACCACATCAGTTTGAATCATATTCAGTATAAGGGAGATATATCATCGAAAGTAACATTTAAATGTCAAAAAGACACATGTTAACTGTCATCCTAATTAGTAGTTTTTTCACAGTTAAGAAAACATGAAAAAATTATTTTTTTTAAACCAGCCATATTTCGACTTGCTGGTCCAAAACCTGAGTAAATGATGATGGGAATTGTATTTGACTAATTTGTTTTATGTGAAAGAAATGGGGAGTAGAAGAATTTCACCTTGTAGCTACTAAACGCACAACTTTAATTCTATCTGACAGCTAATTATTGAAACAAGAACTAACATATTAGAAGGTGTGTTAATTTGCTTATTGATGGAGCATTACGGTACTAATTAAACAGTAAGTTAGCATGTTACAGACTATTTACGCGCTCCTCACTCTGAACAGAAAATAAGTCACTTTAGGTGAAATTATCTCTCAAATATTGATTGATATTCCAAACTGAAGTGATTAGTATACATTTGAAATTGATTTTGAAGTGTTCTCTGTTGTTTCAGTTTTTAGGGTTACCACCAGCATGGGAAGCCTTAGTTTAACAAGATATTGTTCATAATTAACAATTGTTTTGGCACACTCCAATAAATTGTAACAAAGACTTTTATATCAACATTTATATTCTACTGCTAAGAAAACAGCAAGCCTATACAAACAGGGTTAAGCCACTAAAGTTGCTTTCAGCACTTTTCAAACGGGTTAGTCTCACTTACCTGGTTGTTCGTAGGTAATTAATAACTAATATGCTAAGTAAACACGCTATAGTCTGTTCCATATATGTTTGTCTGTGTTGATGATTGTTCAAGTGTGGTTTTTTTATTTTTCACTCACACTCTCCTTCAAAGGCAGATTGGTGACTCCCAGCTTTCAAAAACAGATTTTGGTGAACTTAAAACAAACCATCAAACTGTTATTTCAGTATTACCATAAATATCCCAATGTTTCTAAATAAAATACCAGAGCAAATGTCTTGTAGTTATGCACAATTCCTAGTCACCTTCCAGTTCGAGATTATCAAGTGTCTGAAACCACTACCCAACAATCAGTGCGCACACTTAAACCGATAAGATGCTTGACCCTCACTTCCATCTATCATGGCTTCAAAAGCAACTTCAGTTACTCGGGTCACAAGGGATTTCAATTCCACATCGTCCCTGGGCACCTCTGGCGCGTTGAAACTTTCATTCATTTTCTAATAGCATGTGAAGGTTACAGCAATAAAATACTAATCTTTAGAACTGAAAACAACCTTTGACATATGTCATGTGCTGAAAGTTACTTTTGTGATGGAACATTCAATAAGTACCCTAATGTGTTTTACACTCTAAAATCAGTTGGGTTAAAAAGCAACCCAAGTCAACTGGGTTGAGTGAATATGAACCCAAATTGGGTTCATATTCACTCAACCCAGTTGAATTGGGTTGCTTTTTAACCCAACTGATTTTGGAGTGTACCAAATGTATGCTATTCATACATTTATTGAGAATATGTCCCATTGTGTTCCTGGTCCGGAAAAAAGGCCTCTCAGGTCAAAGGGTTAATATAATGCACTTATGGGTAAATCTGGTTTGTCGCACATATTCAGTTGGTTGTTGATAATAAACACGAATTGAGTTAAGCGAACAAACATACTAGATACTGACTATAATCTGTCTCCCTTTGCTCTTCCTAATTTTCACACATTTTAACGAAACAACTGCAACCGGGTAAGTGAGACGACCCCTTCCAAACATGTCATAATAATGGCTTCTAGCTCTCAACCAGTTAAAATAATAAATACATTAACTCTTTGAACCTGAGTGGCCACTTTTCTGGTCAGGAACATGATATGTCATAACGTCATTAAATTGGATGGCTGTTCAGTAAATGCAGGGAGTAGACCAATCAATATTTTCAACATGCAGCCCCGAGGCTGCACGTTGAAAATATTGATTGGTCTACCCCAAATAATGAATATGGACTCTTCCAATTGCTGCCATTGCATGAGCTGGCATGGAAGATACCACTACAGTTCAAAGGGATAAAATTTCTTAAAAAGATTGATATTCTTGAGAAATGAAAGAAACTGACAAGAATTTATCTTGTAAAATAGTTCTCTCAGAGATGTTACCAATATAACATTGTCATCTGATTTCATCAAAATCAGTACAACTTAAGAGAATGTGCTTGACTGTCAAAGAATATCGACAGGGAACACATGTGGATTGCATATCAACATCCAATAAAAAAAAACATGAAAAAAAAGTAATGTGTAAGTCTGGTATGACATAGAGATTATTACCATTATGTGGATGTACAAAATATGTATCCGAGTCGAGCTCTGGGTTCTAAGGGCAGATCACGACGAGTCAAAGATGAGTCGTGATCTACCCTTGGAGCTCTGGGTTCTAAGGGCAGATCACGACGAGTCGAAGACGAGTCGTGATCTACCCTTAGAACCCGGAGTGAGACTCGTATACATATTTTGTACATCCACATAATGGTAATAATCATTTTATCTTACAATATATTGGGGATAAGTCAGGAATGTAGTCGAATATATAACAAACTATTTATTCGTACGGATGAACAAAAAGAAAAAAAATGGAACTCACGCGAAAGGAACGTGCTTGTATCTGTATCAGGGGGTCGGATGCACAACAGTTGCAGAGTTAATACAGACAAAATACATGTTGATTGTAAGATGAAAATATTGGGTCAAGTGTTATTTATTTACTGGGGTTTAAAGACACTTTTG
Organism: Pictodentalium vernedei; assembly: GCA_031216915.1. Lineage (NCBI taxonomy): Eukaryota > Metazoa > Mollusca > Scaphopoda > Dentaliida > Dentaliidae > Pictodentalium > Pictodentalium vernedei. Next base: position 437,655,888 of record CM062297.1, on the reverse strand, counting down.
ACAGCCTGGGTCACCTTGTGTCAGACAGTTGTATGAATAAATAGTTTGTTTATATATTCGTCTAGATTATTGACTTATCCCCAATATATTGTAAAATAAAATGATTATTACCATTATGTGGATGTACAAATACGTATCCGAGTCTCGTTCCGGGTTCTAAGGGTAGATGACAACTCATCTTCGACTCGTCGTGATCTGCCTTTAGAACCCGGAGCTCGACTCGGATACATATTTCGACTCGTCGTGATCTGCCCTTAGAACCCTGAGCTCGACTTGGATACATATGTTGTACAAACATAATGGTAATAATCTCTATATATCAGGATTATATACCAAGTCAAAAAAGAAAGTACAATAGAAACAAATGTGAAAAAATAGCATAAAGGATTAAATATAATAGTTCTAATGTTGCATGTTTGTGGACAAGAAGTCGTGCAAAGAGTTTAATGACATGTTGTTGTCCACCCAACTGCATACAATTTTGCTACGGATTACAAAATAGCACATGCTACCCAAGAATGTCAAATTGAATGGGTGACCGACGATTTTCTTTGTGTTATGTTGTGCTAGAGAGGCTGGGTTATTGAGAAAACATGCTAGTTTTTGTCTTCCGACATTTTAAAAAATGCCAAGGTTAACCGAAAATCAGAGGTTGTGTGCCATTGGTATACATGAGGCTGAGATACCTCAGATGAGCTCGCTTCTGAGTTCAGAGTCACTGTGGCCACTATTTACCATCTCAATGGAAGGTATAGAACCACTGGATCTACTGCCGACCGACCGCATTCAGGTCGACCAAGAGTTATGACCCCTGCACAATACTAACACATCAGGACATCTTACTTGCGGGATCGCTTCCTTCCTTTGACGAGGACAGCAGCAATTACTCCTGGCAGAACTAACAATAGAAATAGTGCACAAACTGTCCGCAACAGACTCACTGAACATGGCATCCAAAGTAGGCATTCATACCATGGACCAATCCTCACCTAACGTCATCTTACCGTCAGAATGGAATGGGTACGTCTGCGTATTTGCTGGACTCAGCAGCATTGGAGCATAGTTCTTTTTAGTGATGAATCATGATTTTGTCTATGTCGCGCTGATGGTAGGGCAAGAGTGTATCGCCGATGAGGAGAACGTTTTTCTGATGCTTGCGAGGGGGAATGCAACCGTTTTGGTGGGGGTAGTGTAATGGTTTGGGCAGGAATTTCCTTGCACCATCGAACACAGCTGATCTTCATCGATAGTAATCTGAATGGACAGCGATATATGGACGAAATTCTAACTCTGTTGATGTCCGGTTGTTCAATGCTAATGTCTGATTTCAGTTATTCCAGCAAGACAATACCTGATGTCATGTGGCGCGTATCTGTTGTGACTTTCTTGAGGAGCAGAGCATCAAACTTCTTCCCTGGCCCCCCCTTTTGCCAGATTTGTTGCCAATCGAGCACCTTTGGGTTCAATTGGATCATTGGATACAACTTCATGATGTTCAGATGTTAGGCGATTTACAGAATGTTCTACGGCAGGAGTGGAATGCAATACCACAGGGTGACATCCAAAGACTTATCAGGTCCATGTTCCGTCGATGTCTTGTCATCCAATATGCAAACGGAGGACATACACATTATTGACTGCATGTGTGAACTTTTCATTTCACTCCATGTCTGAATTGCGATGTTCTGACATGACGCTGGCAACAGTAAAAAAATGAAATTATGTAAATTCATACAGCTAGACTCGAAATATGAATTTACAATAATTTGTTTGGGATTAAAGTCGATAATACAAAAAAAATTGCTCCACAAAGTTTTTTATACTTTCTTTTTTTGACTCAGTATATGATATTTTCTACAAAGGTAACTGGGCAGATAACTATCAAAAACATTTGGTCGGAAGGAATGGATCTTGTTATTTGTAACCTTGTCCCATTCTATCTGCCACACAGATTTGATGTAGTTACTGATATGCAGTTTAAAATCAATTAAAGGAATCTTAAAATCTGTTTAACCCTTTACTTAACATGAAAAGCAGACAACACTTGCAAACAAAATTCTTGAATAACTACTTTTTTTCATTTTTGTCTCAAAAAACATAGGTTATGACCCCTCATTGGAACGAGCTCAATGAGCTCATTCCAAAGAGGGTCATAACCTATGTTTTTGAGACAAAAAATGAAAATATAATGAAAATTAACTGCTGATTTTTGAGAATAGCGCGAGACGGCTTTGGCCATTATGTTGGGTAAAGGGTTAAAGCCTGTTTTGCAGCACTGTCTCCTGGTGTTATTGGAAACACCAACATGTCCATGGAAATCAGCAAAACACGTATTGGTCAGACATTAGTGTATTCAACTTCGCAAAATGTTAAAAAATCAGAGAGTTCTTCAACCTGGGGTCAATTGAAGCTTGTAAAGAGGAAAGAGAGCTGGAGAAAATACACAAGTACCTTTCCTGTCGAATCTCAATCTGTTCAACCCCATGTTTTATGAAGCTTTGACTTCAGCGGTGAAAATAGATAGCATCTATTTGCTGATTGAGGTTATCTTTTCACCAGAAACAACAGCTGATGATAGTTCATCATCTTTAGATCCACCTGTATAGATCCTTTTCTTTAACCCTTTACCCAATGCAGACGATATCAAAATTTATTATTTTAAATATAATTTTTCAAAAAATTTCAATAAAACCATATCAGGTGACCTCTCACTGGAATGAGCTCAACAAGCTCGTTCCAAAGAGGGGTCACATGAAATGGTTTTGTTGGAATTTTTTGAAAAATAATATTTTTTCAGCTGCTGAATTTGTATATTATGTGGGCGGATGTGGCCGATTCGTTGGGTAAAGGGTTAACCTGTTCTTCAGCTTTATTTGGCATTTTTTGGCTTGAAATACAGTGAGTTTGTCTTTGATTTTTTGGAAGAAGTCAGATTCAAAATAACCTTAGGTTTTCTTAGATGCTAAGGAGGAATATGTGATTCTTTTATCGAATTTGATTGAAGTGTGCTGGATTCTGTGTCAGGTTTAATTCTAATTCCCAATTGAGGAATGTGTTTTTGGTAAAACATTCAACATTTTGAAGATGTGATTGATGGTTAACCCTTAAGCCCCCATATAGCCCCAAACCGCCACTTTTATATTGCATTGAAGCAGGTGCTCCCTTGTGTAATCTTTTTTATTACTCTTGTGTGTAGACTGAATTTTCCCTGGCAGTGGTTCTACATCACTGCTGGCTGCCTATATAGGCAGCCAGCAGTGATGTAGAACCACTGCCAAGTCATCAATAACTATGTAAGCAGAAAAAGGCCATAAATACTTTAAAATTAATCTGAGGACTTAAGGGTTAAAAGGAGCATTTGACAGGTTTGCAGACAGTTTGTATACATAATGTAATGAGAGTCTAATCCAGCACTTCTCAAGAGAAAACTCACCACCTTCAACAAGCATTGAATCTAATGGTGACGATCTGAATACACGCAGGCTAATTCAAATACATGTATGACTGTATGGATTGCATCAAAAGATTTGAGATATGATTTTCTTGCAGAGCCATAAATCACACAACCATATTCGAATTTTAATTTCACAAGTGATATATACGGATGGATTAACGTTTTTTGGTCAGCACTCCAATGATTGCAATCAGCGACCTTAAGAGAGTTGAACGCCCATTTTACTTCCAATTCTCTGTTGTTTTAACCCTTTAACAAAGAAACATTATATCTAAATTTATTATTTTAACCCTTTACCCACTGCAAACGATATAAAAATTTATTATTTTAAATATTTTTTTAAATTTTTCAGAAAATTCAACAAAACCATATCATGTGACCTCACATTGGAATGAGCTCAACAAGCTCGTTCCAAAGAGGGGTCACATGATATGGTTTTGTTGAATCTTTTTGAAATGTTGTATTTTTTCAGCTGCTGAATTTACATATTATGGGGGAAGATGCGGGCGATTCATTGCGTAAAGGGTTTTATTACATTGTTCAAATTTTCTCGAAAATTCAAGTTGTTTTATTCTTGGAAAACTTAAACCATTTTCAGCAGCCCATTTCTGTTATAAATTCTATTTAACCCTTTATCCAGCATACATGATATCAAAATTTAACACGTTAAAAATTATTTTTTCAATTTAAAAAAAAGATTTCAACAAAACTATACCATATGACCCCTCACTGGAAGGATGTACCTAATTAACTGATTGAATCTGCCTGCATAATTTACAATTTGAGCAGATGAAAACAAAAATTGTTTTTAAAAACATTTCAACAAAATCATATAATGTGACCCTCATTGGAATGTGCTCGACGAGCTCATTCCAAAGAGAGGACACGTGATATGGTTTTGTTGAATTTTTTAAAAAACAATAATAAAAATAATAAATTTCTATATCATGTGCTGTGGGCAAAGGGTTAAAATTTCTGATCTTTTTGTAATAAGCACACTATAAAATCAATATTTCTGTCTTAGACATGATATAACTGTCACAAGTGACATTGTGTGGGAACATGTAATTATCTGATGGTGAATGAGCTAATGACCCTTTATTCCAGAAACTTGTTACAACTGTGATAGGTTCAGCCTTATCTCTCTAATTAACATGCAAATAGTTCACCACAATGTATGGAAATGTGGTTACTATTTTTTTTTAATTTCACAATCATCTTCACAATCCAGTATTATCCAAGGTTTCTCCTCACTACTTTAAAAATGAGACCTGGTGTACCCCCACTTGGGAAAAATTGGGAATTAAACAAATATCTGGAAAAGTTACTTTTTCAATTACTTTCACTTTCTTTACTTCATGACTATTTACAGTAAAGCCGTCATGGACTGATCACTTTCCATGGGTGGGCAATATTTTCACGGATGCAAAAATATAAGATTCCAAACACTAATTATAGGAATAATCACCAAAAATTTAATCAATGAAGCACCGGGTACAACCCAGTGCTTCATTAATTGAAATTTTGCTGATGATTTTTTTTTTACCTGGTAAATGCATTCGTGGACATCACTGCCCTTGTATGGATTTCAGCCAGTCCATGGTGGTTGTACTGTATCATAACTGAGTGATGTTCATTACAAGCTGGGGAACTGGGAATTTGGTACTTGTGAATGTTGCCAAGTCCGTGGCAGAGGGGTCACAAGCTATATTTTGGAGATAGCAAGTAAATTGGAAAAAAGAAGACCAAACTACACTGGGTGTTTGTTTGTCCCATTAACAGATTCTGTTAACCACTTAAAAAATCCATGGTAATGTCAACTCTATGTTGAATACAATTTCTATGCAATAAAAATTGGTGTATGCCAATGAAAACCACCAAAAATACACTGAACGTTACGATGTGCAAATGGGTTCATCAATACAGCACGAGTGCCAACACGGAAGGATAGAATGAGAGATGCAGCCTCAACTTCTATCCTTCTGCAATGGCATGAGTGCCTAACTGATGAATACATTTACACATCATGGCATTCTGTGTTTAGAATAGAATCCATTAATTTAAAAATTCAAACATCACACACAGAAAATTTCAAACTTCAAGTTCTGGCATCTGCTTGAAATGAAAACAAAAAGAAAACTCTGGTTTGATTGGCAAACATGTGTGACAGATTGATAAGTAAACAGAAAAATATAAATGAAAATTCTATCCAAATTGGTTATTTATTCATATTTTTAAGAAATTAGCTGTTGTTATCTGACAGATATTCACTTCAAAGTCAGAACTTGAGTGTGATAAAATCACTCCCCATTTACTGAATTAGTTTAATTTTATTAATTTGGGTTGATTTGAACAAAAACATTTTCCAATTGACATTTGACTTACTAGCTATCTCTATAGTATTCGAATAAATGTAGGTCAAAATGTGATGTTTCAATTGGCCAATTAGAAAATGGTTGGAGTTTCGTTCTTTTCATGGATCCATGACATCAGATGAAAAAAATGTCCTGCAATGGTAATCCATATGGAGCACATGTTCCGTACAAATCTGTAAATATGGAACTGAACAAAAATAATAGGCATGTTGAAAAAAAAATGGAATACCAACTTCCAAGATTACTGAATTTGCATTTTTTCGAGTATTACTTCACATATTCAACTGCATGCTCTAAAGCTCAATTAGTTCATTCAGTCCTCACCTAGAAGAGATTTGTCTATACACTGCACTCCATTCAACAGGATGCTGGTTAATTATTTAGATATTTCTATTTATTGCATATTTTTCCAGAACTAATCAGTTTATAATGTAGTATATATACATCCCTCGAAAACCCATTATACTCAACAGGTAGAATGCTGGAATCCTATATTTGCACTTTATGAAATACTGCAGGTTGTGACAATAACATCAAACTCTTTTGGAATAGGTTTCATATTGACACTGGCAAGAATCAGATTTTGTTAATGACACATTGTTCAGTTACATTTGATTGGATAGTGCCTTATGGCACTATCCAATCAAATGTAACAGGGCAATATATGATGAAAAGAAATCTGTGGTCCTAAAAAATGTAGCACCCTACCAGTTTAGAATCTTACTGTGGAGGAACCCCATCAACTAAGTTTATTTATTGAGGTATAACAACATTTTCGACAGCCAGGGTCACCTCATGTTGGACAGTTTTACGGGTGGAGGAAGCTGGAGTACCCAGAGAGAACTACTGAGCAATGGTGAGCAACTGTCAGGCTCCTCAACGTACTAACTCCACACAAGCAGGGTTAGCACTGGTTGAAGACAAGTGCACCATCAAAGTGCAGTACACCTTAGTACACAATGCCACCATGCTCCCACATGGGCAATGGGGGTGAAGTGTCTTGCCCAAGGACACAATGCAGTTGCTGCAGGTGGGATCCGAACCAAGGACCTTTCGGCTTGCAGCCTGCACCTCTATCTATTGAGCCACCATGCCCTCTGTTCACTACATAAACTTTAAACTTTATGCAATTAACAGGGCAAATCTGTAGTGGATGTATGGTAAATGGTTTGGTGTTTGAAATGATATGGAATTAACAAGGATATTCTATTGAGAAATATCCAGTTAATCCTTTACCAAATGAATTGGCTGCATCATCTGCGTAATATTCAAATTGAGCAGCTGAAAAAAAAAAATCAACAAAACCATATCATGTGACCCCCTCATTGGAACAAGCTCATTCCAATGAGGGGTCACATGATATGATATTATTAAAAATTACTATTACTGAAATTTTTTTAGAGATTTGAAGAAATATTATAAGTAATAAATTTTGATATTGTCTGCATTGGGTAAAGGTTTAATTAGACTCAACCCTATAACACTAATAACTATTTCTTGAACATTCAACATTCAACAGAATATTGAATTCCTAAAATCTGATTTATTCTTATCACCATTATGAAGCCTTTTATACAACTTCATTCCAATGCAGACAAAAATTTTAAAAAAAAGGACAACAAGCATGACATTGTGAACTAGACCTTAGCCTGTCGTTTTGAAAATCACAGGGGAGCAATTATTGTCCTCTTGGGAGAAGATTCAAGAATGTAACTGTCCTCATTGTATGACGGTCATATTTTCTGTTTTACCTTTTACGCATTAATATTGCTTTGCCTGTGCAAATCAACCATTTCACTTTAATCCTTAGGTCTCCATACTGCAACAAGTGCCCTTTTTATATTGCTCTGATAAAGGGTCACCTCATGTCAGACAAGTATATGGGTGAAGGAAACCGGAGTGCCCGGAGAGAACCATCAAACGGTGACAAGTAACTGACAGACTCCCCAATGTACTAACTCCTCACAAGCAGGATTAGCACTGGTTGAAGGAAGTGAACCATCAATGTGCAGTGCACCTTAGTACACAGCATCTCCGTGTCCCCATGTGAACAATCAGGATTAAGTGCCTTGCTCAAGGACATGATTAACAGAGTTACCCCAAGTGGGGATCTAATTGTGGACTTTATGGTTTGAAGTCCAATGCCATAACTACTGAGCCATCTCACTAACTGGAGAAATCTACTGCTAGAATGCATTTATCTTGACAGTGTTTTTACATCACTGTTGGCTGCCTCTACAAAACACTGTTAAGTTATCTACAGCAGTGTACATGGATATATGGTAGTAATTTACAAAAAATGAATCTAAGGACTTAAGGGTTAAAGACATTGATTGCCTGAGGCCACATATACCAATGGGTCACATTAGTCATCTTTTCACTCTGAGTCTGCCATTAGAACATTCAATTTTGATGGAAACCCCATTTTATAAAAAATTGTATCACTGCACTAAATTTATTATGCGTTGTGTAGGCCATAAAAAGTTGTATTCTGATTCTGTTCATACTTCAGATTGTGGAGAAATCCAATCATAAACTGAAGCTGTTACCATTTTTTAGGCAGATGTGATAATTGTCTTTTTCTGGCCACAAGTTTTATCAGCCTACCCATAGAGCAGTGGGAATTACAAATGAACAGTAAAGACACACAGTTTCAAATAAACATAAATCCAAATCTAAACATAGTCATTCTGCAAAGTCAAAACCATATAGTGGGCATTCTCAGTCTAAATTTAAGGAAGCCCCTACATCGCCAGGGCTGGGTACATCTGAGAAGGTGCTCTCCTGTTTCTGTTAAGGAGTATCTTAAGAACCTAGTGATTCAGTCAATAGAAGGACTGATGAGACAGGGTACAATGTAGTCGATCCCCAGTTAACCATTTACCCAACGTAACGGCCAAAACCGGCCAGCGCTATTCTCAAAAATCGCCAATTAATTTTCATTATTTTTTAATTTTTTCTCAAAAACATAGGTTATGACCCCTCATTGGAATGAGCTCGTCGAGCTCGTTCCAATGAGGGGTCATAACCTATGTTTTTGAGACAAAAAATAAAAAAATTATTTATTCAAGAATTTATTTTGCAAGTGTCGTCTGCTTTTCATGTTAGGTAAAGGGTTAAGTAATGATAGGCTAATCCTGATATGCAATCAGATGTCTCCCTTTCTGTCTCAGAAATCTCTTCAGACATTGAAGATTTTAATTTACTATCTATTTTTCATTATGAAAACACTTTGGAAATGATGTTAACCTTCAACTGGCTGATATTGTGAAAAATTCAGCAATTTCTAAAATCTCGACAGAGGAAAGCGTTAGCACTCTATTCCAAGCAATGTAAAACTGCTTTTACCGCTCAGAATAAATAGTGAGGTTTGGAGCTATCCAGACTAAAAATTTGTGATGTCAAATGGTAAGAGTTCCAAAAATCAAAGGCACTGTCTTCTTTTTCATATTTTAAAACTGTTGAGCATGCTCAGAAACTCAACAAAATATTCCTATGCAACAAAATCTTTTACCAAAGAATGATGATAAACTTGAACAAATAAATGATTAAATTCCAATAGCAATGAGATCAAAACATTGGTTGTTGACAGTATTTTTCAAACTAGAGCTTACATTTTTGATGGTGCAAAAACCTTATGAAACCTGACTTTCCACCTCAGTATTATGACAGTCGATCAGATAGTTATGGCATTATTTATTTATTTATTTAATGGAGTTTAATGACACTTTCGATAGCCATTGACACTTTGTGTCAGACAGCTTTATGGGTGGAGGAAGCCAGACTACCCGGAGAGAACCAGCGAGCAACAGCGAGCAACTGGCAGGCTCCCCAACATACTAACTCCACACAAGCAGGGTTAGCATTGGTTGGAGACAAGTGCATCATCCATGTGCAGTACGCCTTTAAGTACACAACACAACCATGCCCCCATGTGGGCAATGGGGTTGAAATGCCTTGCCCATGGACACAATGCAGTTGCTGCAGGTGGGATTCGAACCGAGGACCTCTCAGCTTGTTGCTTGCACCTCTACCAACTGAGTCACCATGCCCCCAGTTATGGCATTAACTGGTAGAATGCTCAGTTATTTGTGGTCATCAAAATTTGTTCAGATGTCTTGGCCCTGTTACAGTTTATGGGAGACTGCCTATAGGAACTCTCCCATAAATCGTAACAAGGCTAATCAATACAGACTCAATAATTTCACCTCAAAGATAACGTGAAACATATCCACTGAAGATGGAGCCTTTAAGTTGTGAAATTTGAACTGTAGAGTAAAGCTCAAATTTGGGCTTCCAGCAGTCTAACAGTTAATAATTCTTATTTGGTGATAGCATCAGCAGCGGAGGCAAGGCAGAGGTCCCCAGAGAAGAATGGCTTGTGAGTTATGGTAAGCACTGCTGTAGCTAAAGTTACTTCTACAGCTTTTCAATACACTGCATTGATAAAAAGTACCTTATCGCTTCTCATATGTAGGTGCTGGTCTTCTGTATCAGGACTTGGGTATCACTTTGTAAAAGAACTCTAGAAGTCTTCTTTGTCAAGGTTTTCAGATCCTGTATCAACACAGAGAAAGGATGAAATTGATCAGCTTGTTAAAAAAGATGCACTTAAGTCAATGTTGTCACATAAAAAGGGAGAATTTCTTTGTAGTATTTTACCTCAAACTGAAAAGAATGAACAAAATAGACTGTTAATTTATGGGGGCTCAATAAATTCATTGTGCATCAGCATGTCACAATGGAGCATATTGATTCTGTCTTAAAATTAGTTTTAATGCCTTGATCATTTTGCATCTGTTGACTTTAAAGATGCCTACTTTAGTATTCCCATTCACTGAAAGTACTATATAGATTATCTTAGCAAAGAAAGCTATTTAAATTTCAGTACCTACCATTTGGTTTATTCCCTGCTCCTCAGGTCTGCAGCCAGGTATTTAACCCTGTTTTTTCAGCCTATCAACAGACAAGATGACAGGGTACATGCTTTATTGACAATTCTCTACTGTTGAATTCATCCTTTTACAACTGCAAAAAGTGCATGCACAACTTCAATGGTTTGTTGTCTGGATTTAGGTTTTACCATAATTCATGATAAATGCATTTTTTAGGCCTCACAAAGTAGATCTCCTGTTTAACAGGCGATTTGTTATAAAATTACATATGGGCTGGCCTTTTTTTATTTTATTTTTGTAATTATTTCTTTGCCATCAAAAGTTCATGTTCTTGGTTCATTTTATGTTATTTATATTTATTTATTTACTTACTTATTGGTGTTTTAAGGTCACATGTTTCTGCACAATGGCTAATCATGACCTCAACAGTTTTATGGGTGGAGGAAGCCAGAGTACCCCGAGAGACCCACCGAGCAATGGCGAGAAACTGTCAGCTCCCCAACATACTAACTCCACACAAGCAGGGTTAGCATTGGTTGAAGACAGGTGCACCATCGACATGCAGTATGCCTTAGTACACAGTGTCATGGTGTCCCCACATGGGCAATAGAATGAAGTATCTTTCAACAAAATAGACTGTTAATTTATGGGGCCTCAATAAATTCATTGTGCATCAGCATGTCACAATGGAGCATATTGATTCTGTCTTAAAATTAGTTTTAATGCCTTGATCATTTTGCATCTGTTGACCTTAAAGATGCCTACTTTAGTATTCCCATTCACTGAAAGTGCTATATAGATTATCTTAGCAAAGAAAGCTTTTTACATTTCAGTACCTACCATTTGGTTTATTCCCTGCTCCCCAGGTCTACAGCCAGGTATTTAACCCTGTTTTTTCAGCCTATCAACAGACAGGATGACAGGGTACATGCTTTATTGACAATTCTCTACTGTTGAATTCATCCTTTTACATCTGCAAAAAGTGCATGCACAACTTCAATGGTTTGTTGTCTGGATTTAGGTTTTACCATAATTCATGATAAATGCATTTTTTAGGCCTCACAAAGTAGATCTCCTGTTTCTCAGGCGATTTGTTATAAAATTACATGTGGGCTGGCCTTTTTTTATTTTATTTTTGTAATTATTTCTTTGCCATCAAAAGTTCATGTTCTTGGTTCATTTTATGTTATTTATATTTATTTATTTACCTACTTATTGGTGTTTTAAGGTCACATGTTTCTGCACAATGGCTAATCATGACCTCAACAGTTTTATGGAGGAAGCCAGAGTACCCCGAGAGAACCACCGAGCAATGGCAAGAAACTGTCAGCTCCCCAACATACTAACTCCACACAAGCAGGGTTAGCATTGGTTGAAGACAGGTGCACCATCGATGTGTAGTATGCCTTAGTACACAGTGTCATGGTGCCCCCATGTGGGCAATGGAATGAAGTATCTTTCCCAAAGACAGAATGTGGTTGCTGCAGGTGGGATTCGAACTGAGGTTTTATGTTTTAGGCCTCATAATCTACAGAATGGCATAGGCAGTGGTGTATTTCACTCCTTGAGTGCAAGAAGGCTTTGCAAAAAGGTAAAATATCAGACATAAACCATTTAATTTTTTAAGTTTGCAGTGGTTATAAAAAGAGAGCATGTGGCAGCCAAAATGACCAAACGGGAGGCCCTGAGAAACAGATTTTAAACTTTTTTAGGCCTCCCCTAATACAGAAAACTCAAAACCTGGGCATTGCACTCAATTTTAAGACTTTTAAAATAAGTCTTCCCCATCAAAAATTCAATAAAAATTCTTAAAATATGAATATGGGGATTTGTCGCATGGTGGACTAGAATAGCATTGTGCTCTCAACAGAAGGCATTAGTCGATTTAGAGACTATACTTTGACCCCAATGTTTGTGTGCTCAGTGCAGCTGAATGTCTGCACAACAAATGTTCATTTTGTTACCAAAGAGAGCTGCTATGAGATAGGATTAAGAAATCCTTGGCACATGTATCATCTTTACTTACAGAGTTTGATTATTTTTTGGTGACTGATTGTTTATACAGTCTGAAATCTAAATTCGCAATTTCTGAAAACTGGGGTCTCTCAGTCTTTGATATGTCATACCCTGATCATTTTGACAATCTATAAAAATAAGAACATCATATCTCTAACAATTGTTTGAAAGTCTCTGAAGCTTTCACTTTTGTACATGTAAAACAGTATGTTTGAAACATCGCATCTTTTGTCTGTGAAAAGAACTAATGAAAAATGTTAATGCACATTCTGTAAAAATAACTATCCAGCACTTATGTTGTGTTTGCAAATATTTTCAACATTCAGGTATGTGAATCTCGAAACACTCATTACCTTTTTGTTTGCTTCTACCATGTTTTTGTTTTAACAGAGAGCAGGGGGCGTCCTTCACTGAATGATCTACGCATGAGGATACAGTCATCAGACATTATGTGCATGAAGGCACTATTGCAGGAATCAGGGCGCAATACTTCTCTATTAGGGCTCTGTCATTCATCTATTTTCACTTTGAATCGAATTGCAAACTGAATTGGGTCTATTATTCGAATTCAAATCAAATCTCAAATCGAATCAGGGACATCTTGAAGATTACCGACTAGGGGAAGGGGAGAGAGAGGTTTGATTTGTTCTGAAAGTGAAAGCTTCCGTCTCGATTGATAAAATATTACAACTACATCACCAAAGCATGCCTTCATCGAAGGCATGCCTTGGTGATGCAGTTGGAATATTACCCAGTAAGGATAATAGTTCAAAAATAGTAAGGATAATAGTTCAAAAACAGAATCGGGTGTAAGAATCATGAGTACTAGGTACTGCACAGGGCTAGCCTATAGTAACAGCTCATTGTTGGTACTGCCTGAAAACTTTAATTTTTTTTTCAACAGTGGTAATCTCCAGTGAGATTGGAATTAACATGGCTGGTGGCATGAGTACAGATGCTGTTTCTCTTTAGATGGTGGAAACTACACTCAGTCTTTATTTTCAAAAGTATTTATGTACAGTTTCCACCAGAATTATATGTATTGTGAGATGATGAAATGGCTGATGCCAAGCTAAATTCCAGTGATAAGATTCAAATGGAAACAATTCATGCAGCTGATTCAAATCAAACTGAATAGCAACTTGAGATTCAAAATCAAATTGAAGCTTCAAAGGGCCCTATTCCCTATACTAGTCCTGATTAATATAGCTATAGAGAATACAAGAATTTGTCATGTAGTGTACTCTGGGTGCTGTCTACCAGATCCCAACAGCTGGGGTTTGTATTAATCAAGCGGACCTTGTCTGCAACAACATTACACAAATAAGCAATTCTTCACTTTTCAGGGCCCACCGAGGTATGAATTGGAGTTACTTGAAGAGATTGTGTATCTTCCAACAAAGGTTATGTTATCATGATACAAAAAAATAGAATTTTTTAAAATGGATCTCGGGGCACTGGATCTAGGATACTGGCCTGTGTGAGTATAATCAGTCTACAGGAGTCCTTAAAGGGATTTTAAAGTACAGTGGAACGCTGCTAACCCTTTACCAAACATGGCAGCCAAAACCAGCCAGCACTGTTCACAAAAATCGCCATTCACTTTTTATTATTAAAAACATAGCTTATGACTCCTAATTGGAATGAGCTGATTTGAGCTTGTTCCAATTAGGGGTCATAAGCTATGTTTTTGATGCTAAAAATAAAATAAAAATCAGTTATTCAAGAATTTTGTTTGCAAGTGTCATCTGAATTTTGTGTAAGGTAAAGGGTTAATTGAATAGCAACTTTGTCATTGAAAATTATTCAATTTATAGCACTATTCAATTAACATGAATTTGGTCACTTTTCTTTATTCTAGAGTTAAACAGAGCCTTCATTCTATTATGTCTTCTTTAACAGAGCTTATGGATAAGATAATAGATTAAATGCCTGAATTGGATGTTATGAGGCCAAATAGATTTAACAAGAAGCATTTGGTGAATGTCAGGATGATTTCTCAACATAGAACAAGATTTTTATTCAACCAACAGAAGTTTACTCTAAAATCTGTATGGCAAATTCGTTGAGTCCAGTTAGTCCTTGGATGGGTGACCATCTGAGTGATCGATTCGAACTCCTGCATTGTGTCCTTGGGCAAGGAACTTCACACCGATTGTCCACATGGGGGGCATGATGACGCCATGTACTAAGGCATACTGCACGTCAATGGTGCACATGTCTTCAACCAATCTAACCCTGCCTGTGCTGCAGTGTGGAGTTACGATGTTGGGGAGCTGGCAGCTGCTCGTCGTTGCTTGATGGTTCTCTCCAGGTACTCTGGCTTCCTCCACCCATAAAACTGTCACCCACATGATATGACCTTGGCTGTTAAAATGTCACTAAACCCTAATAAAAAAATAAATATGGCAAATTAGTTCTGAATAGGTAGTAAATGGTTTGATGTTTGAAAATTGCATTTAATTAACAGAGTTATTCAATTAAGAAATATTCATTTAAGTGGGCCCTTTGAACAGAATGATTTAACATCATCAGACAGGTCTTCACATTATGAACAAATGATGATTTCCTGCACCTATCATTTGCTGCAAAGAAATAAGCTGATTTTTTATTTACATGCTTAACAGATTAAGTGCTGGAAGCCCATGTTTGGGCTTTACTCTCAAGTGCAGGTACTGCAATTCAGAGGTTTCAAACTCGGTGGATGTCCTTCATATTATCCTTGAAGAGAAATTATTTAGTCCGTTGGATATTTCATTGTAATAATTTATGGGAGAGTGCCTACAGCCTTCAGGGGTGGACTGCGCCAAGAAAAGTTACCAAGAAATGCACCAAGGGGAGCCCAGACCTGGAGATTTTTCAAACTGAATGAACACGGTTTCCTTGCATCTGAGTGATCAATGGCAGTCTTCATAGAGGACTTTCCGATGGCATTATTGTATCATCTTCATCGACCATTCAGCAAAAAGCAAAAATGATTCTACAGGGGGTGGGGGTTGTGGGTGGGTGGTGGGGTGGGGCCAGTGGGGAGGGGGGGCAATCAGGAAGGCCATAGTTTGGCCCAATCGGAGAAAATTTGGATTTTTTAAATTGAAGGAACGCTGTTTCTTTCATCTGAGTGATTAATGGCAGACTAGACTGCTGGTATATCAAAATATTCCTCTATGTGGAATGGCAGTCCACAGAGAGAACATTTTGATGCACCGGCAGTCTATGCAACAGGTGTTGGGCTGCATCAGTTTTGGGGGCCACAGTGGTAACCCAATAGGGGGCCCACCGGGAATTTTTCTGGCGGACCATATGGCCAGTCTGCCTCTGACAGCCACTCTCCCATAAATTGTTGCAAGACAAAGCCTTGTGAATAAATTTTGATGACTAAAAATAATTCATCACTCTACCAGTTGAAGAATCTCTGATGATTCAGGATCTGAAATGAAATTTCTCAACAGAGTTCAAGAAATTTGATCTAAATTGAGGTTTTCCAAGCCACAGATTGAGTTAACTCTTTTCACAATGCACAGAGTATTAAAATTTATAATATCAATTTATTTGTTTAAAATTTTTTATTTAAATTTGAACAAAACCATATCATATGCCCCCCTCATTGGAATGAGCCAGACAAGATCATTCCAATGAGGTGTCACATAATATGGTTTTGTTTAAAATTCATTTTTTTTATTAAAAACTTGATTTGAAAATTACGCAGGCAGATGCAGCATATTTGATAGGTAAAAGGGTTGATGAATGCTTGCATTCCAATGACGGAGTGATAAGCTATGTTTTTGAGGGAACAATTAAGAAAGTTTTAAAATTTGAAAGTCAACTTCGTAAATAGCTCTTGCCAGCTATAGGTGTTACATTAAGAAACTGGTAAAGGGTTAAAAAGCACAAACAAAGTTTCTGCCAATTGACCTCTGCTTCTACCCAGAGGTCCATTAGGTGATATTTTTCTTGTGGAAAGTTCTTAATGCTTCTCCTTAGATATTGATTTATCTGTGGGAAACTCCCTGCATGGTTGTTTTCTGAACAAATTACTCCATGCACTCTACTTGTACTATTTGTCAAACTTTTCTCATTCAGCTCTGCTGCCGCCCAGCAACAGGAACAACAGACAAAATTGATTTCAAAAGTATTTATTTAAACAATGTTGTTCTGGTGCCTTCCATGTATGACAGACCCTTCCAATAACTCTATAGTTGCAATATCTATTTCTAAATAAATATTCTCATTTTTCAAACACAACTTAGAATGCCTCACTGAACACAGCGTGACAAAGGAAACATATATTAATCCTTTACCCAACATGCAGGATATCAAAATGTATTAGTTTAACCCTTTACCTAACATGAAAAGCAGATGACACTTAACAAAGTTGTTGAATCAATGAGCTCATTCCAAAGAGGGCTCATAACCTATGTTTTTGAGACAAAAAATGAAAAAATAATAAAAATTGGCGATTTTTGTGAATAGCACTGGCCAGATTTTGCCATTACGTTGGGTAAAGGGTTCATTATTGTTTTTTAAAATCTCTCAAAAACTTCCAACAAAACCATATTATGTGACCCACCCATCATTGGAAGGAGCTTGAAGAGCTCATTGCAATGAAGGGTTACATGATGTGGTTTTGTTGAAATGTTTTGAAACAGGTTTTTTTTAGCTGTTTAGTTTGTAAATTATGCAGGCAGATGTTCCCGATTCATTAGGTAAAGAGTTAAGTTATGTTTTATTTCTCAGTTATGTTTTGAGAAGAAAAAATTCATACTTACTGTTGTCTCTATGTTTTAGGTAAACGGTTCTATCTCATTTGTCAGCATCATGGATATAAATTTAGAATTAGTTTGTGATTGAACCTCATGCATTCAGCCAGGGTAATGTCATGCATTGGACAATTATAAAGCTGCAGTACAATCATGCTCTGGCATAAAATGAGTAACTAACCCTCCACAAAGTAGATCTGTTTCTCAGGCCATTTTTTGTAAAATTGCATGTGGGCAGGGTTTTTTTTATTTTATTTTTTATTTTTTAATTATTTCTTTGTCATCAAAAGATCATGTTCTTTGTTTGCTTTATGTTTTAGGCCTCATAATCTACAGAATAGCATGGTTGGGGGTGTATTTCGCCCCTTGAGTGCAAGAGGGCTTTCCAATGCTAAAGCATTGCAAAGCCTTGTTGCACTCAAAGAACAAATTTATCAATTTTATTAACTTGGCTAAAATATCAGACATAAACCATTTAATTTTTAGTCAAGTATGAGCTATTGGGATGAGTTGCGATCTGCCGTCCGTCCATCCACAATTCCTTTAGGACACCCTTCAGGACGCAACTCTCACCTGATCAGTTCCAAATTTCATACATGGCTTTGGGGTAATGGCTAGATGGGAGCTATTGAATTTTTACAAATTTTGTTGAAAAACACGGCCACCTTAGAATTGGCATATAAACTGTCAACAGTTCCATTGGCAAACCCTGCAGGCTACATCCCTCACCTGGTCTTTTTTAAATTTCATATGTGTCTTTGGAGTGAAGTCTAATTGGGAGCTATCAAATTTTTCTGAATTTCATTGAAAAACATGGCCGCCAGCAGCTATCATGGATTTGGTACATAAACTGTCAACAATTCGTCGCCTGAGTGCTAGAATGTTCTATGTCCCCTATGGGACATAGAACATTCTAGAACTCAGGTGACAAATTCCTATAGCACACCCTTCAGGCCACTTTTCTCACAAGATCTTTTTCAAATTTCATCTGTAGCTTTGGTGTCATATCTAGATGGGAACGATCAAATTTTTCTGAATTTCATTGAAAAATATGGCCACCAGCAGCCAACTTTGATTTGGCCTATAAATTGTCAATAATTCCATTAGCACAACCTGCAGGCGACATCTTTTATCCAATTTTTTTCAAATTTCATATGTAGCTTTAGTGTGATGTCTTTTCTAAAGAAACTTGATTGAATGACTTGGCACTACTGGAGCTTTCTAATTTGTTCAGTCCCTTCTTGGGCAAGTTGATCTGCAGTGTCAACACTTCATTATTTTTTTATGTTTGCATTGGTTATAAAAAGAGAGTATGCAGCAGCCAAAAGGACCATCCGGGAGGGACTGAGAAACAGATTTTTATTTTTTTTTAGGCCTAATGAAATGTAAGCTGGAATTAAACCTTCATTGGGTATGCGGTCTTGCTGCTGGCTAAAGATATTATTAATTCTTTACCTGACAAATGGACTGAGTGAAATTCATTATTATTACCACTTTTCAAGGTGTTCCTATAGTACATTAAGAGTTTTACTTGAACATTGAAACTACATAAAACTCGACAGATTATGTGATGAGTTGGGCCATTAATGAGTTATTTATCACTATCTCAATAACAGCCCAACATGCCATGTAATTGAGATTTGAATGATCGATAATTCCCAGCATTTCTCTTCACTAAAAATTTGATTTTCTGTGACACTGGGTAAAGAAGTTTCATTTCAGAGTGTTTTCCTAATGTTACAGCCTTAGCGTAAATCTCATCTCTATCAACTCTTACCCAACACAATGGCCAAAACCAGACAGTCGTATCCTCAAAAAACGTTCAAACTCAGCTTATGACCCATCATTGGTATGGATTGTGGAAATTTTTATGCCCCCTACAGGAAAGCATCTTAAATCTGGATTGTCTGTCTGTCTGTCCGCGCTATAATACGGGAGTTACAAGTTGTTTTTTTTGTCCGGACAGGCATTATGAGCTTACCAAAATATTATGAGCTTATTTGATATATTATGTACGGAAGCGTATTGCTGACATGTGGAAAAAAAAATAAATTGTTTCGTTTAAATGAAAACTTTTTCGTTTAAACGAAACCACTTTTGTATATACGAAAACTTTTTCGTTTAAACAAAACCACTTTCGTATATATGAAAACTTTTTCGTTTAAATGAAACCAGTTTTGTATATACGAAAACCTTTAAACAAAAAAGTTTTTCGCTTTAAACGAAACCACTTTCGTATATACGAAAACTTTTTCGTTTAAACGAAAAGTTTTTTGTTTAAATGAAAACACTTTCGTATATACGAAAACTTTTTCATATATACGAAACCACTTGTTAGGCCCGTCTTCTGCTTTTTAACATGCAATACACCTATGTGCCACCAAAGATGAAGGATGGCCGACAACCTAGGACGAAATGAAATATGCGCAAGACCACACATCACTGCGCAAGACCCCACACCTGTTGCTGGCAGCAGGTGTATGTGCGTGGCGGGGATGGGAGGCATCTCGGGGGAGGGGGGACATAAAGATGTTAGTAAAGACATGAAATTCAGATGTCTTTTGAGCCATAAAAAATGCTTAACAATGCATGGAGATTGAGGATGGGGCGTCACTTGAGCTTGGCCCGGGCGGCAATATAGGCCTATGCTTATCCGCTACAGGCACAATCTTGGACTCCAAGGTGGAAGGACCTGGGAAGGATGGGGTCAGTGGCTGCGGTCTGGAGAAACGCACCCCACTCGCCCCAAATAATTAGGCCTACATTGCCCCCGCCCCACCCCGCCCCCAACCACCCACCCACCTTTAAATAAATTTCAAACAGCTACTAGGGATTTCCAACCCCCATCTTTCCTTAGGAGACTCCAAAACCCTTGATAGTGCTTCGAAATTTAAGAACATTTTCGATAGACCCAGACTACCACTGGTCCAATGGCCTCATTATTCTTCAGGAGGCTTCAGAATTGCTCTCAGCGCTTCACTGCTTGAAAATTTTACCAAGGGAGGACATCCGGACACCTATCATTGGCTTCACCTTCCCTTCAGGAGGCATCAGAATGAGAATCGCCCAGAGTTCAATAATTATATTTCAAGGAAGGGGCCTCGGATCTAGTAGCGCCGCTACAGTGGAGGGTGGGGGGGGGGGGGGGTATGGGAAGGCATTTGCCCCAAAACATTGACTTCGCCCCCCTCCCCCATTTTCCACCTGTCCATCAGTGACACATCCACACACCTCTCTTACACACACACACTGATTCTCTTTTCTTTATTTCTATACAAAACTCAGCTGATGAACATATTCATTTGCAAGTTCGGATGCAGATACTTTTGAGCCATGTACGTTCATAAATGCATTTTTTTTTAAATATGGGAAGCGTTTCTCGATTTTCGACGTCCAAAAATGTGAAGATTTACCCTAAAAGCCCCAGAAGATTTCATTTGATTTTTTATCTGGGAGCAGAATCCCCCAGGCCCTCATCCCCGATTTAATAGAAATTGAATCCCCCACCCCGAAAAAAACCCTCCAGAAAACCTCCTATGTTTGCTCTTGCTTCAGGAATGTAATGATATGATACTTTATGGACTCCCCCCACCATTAATGGAAAGCATGTGCCCTATTTGCACAACCCATCCCCCACCCCATTGCGGAAAAGTCTCCGGAGCCTCCACTGCCCAGGTCCCCCCAATGGAAGGGGTGATACAACAGCCTATACCTTCCCCTCCCTGTCTCTGGCCTACGGGATATACCTGTGGCATATCGACCCCCCCCCATCCCCAATTGCAATCATTCCCACCTGCGGCATATCGACCCATCCCCTGCCCCACCCCAATTGCAATCCACCCCCCCCCCCCCCCCCCCCCCCAAGCCAAGTAGAGATTCTAATTCCGCCACTGGACCAGATTCCCTTGCATGGCATTGGTAAGTTTGCCTTGTGGGTCTGTATGTTCGGACAGTGGGTGGGGGGGTGGTGGTCGAGAAGACCATGTGTTTTTTTTACCAAAAATGATCCATGCGCACAATATAATAATCCGCATGTGCGGATTGTTAATTTGTTTGCACGGATTATTCTTTCATGCGCACGGATTATTTTTTGTGAGAAAACATATGGTCTTAACCTCCCAACAGACAGGTCCACTAGATCTACTTACCAACACCATGTATGAGAATCCGGCCCAGTCGCGGGGAGAATTCCAATTAAGTGTGTGTGTGTGGGGGAGGGGGGTACTATGTCGTGGGAATATCCCGAAGGGCTAGCCAGAGGGGAAGTGGCGTCATACTGCGGTGCATTGTAAACCCGACAATGACAGAAAATAATCGAACAGGACTCCTGTTCATTCTAGCGCAGAGCGTTAGGGGCCTATAAAGGGCATGTTCGATTGCATTGGAAATTGGAGGGTGCTCCTGTAGTGAAGAAGAACCCATATTTGGAAGAAAGAAGGCCTGATGGGACCCCTTCGTATATCCCCTCTCACGGTGGCAAGGGACATAATAATGTCTGACAAAGTAAGAGGATATTATACAGGTGTGCGGAAGCTCAACTCCTAATGGTGTCTTGTCACTGTCTATACATTATGTCTCTCAACTCCGTGCATGATGTGGGGGACATTCCGCATTGGTTTCATGTTCATTTGACAGGATTTGCCTCCCATGTCCATCACACACACGCATCCATCCACCCTATCCCCTCGCATGCACGCACTGTCTCTTTTGTATCCCCATAGGTCCAAATATGTGGAATTTACCCTAAAAGCACTCTGGATGGGTGGGAAGGCGAGCTTCTCCTCCCAGATAAAAAAATGAGCCCCCCACCCACTTCCAAAACCCTCCAGCAAACCTCCCATAGGATCACTCGTGCCTAAAGAATGTAATGATATTGCATGTTAAAAAGCAGAAGACGGCCCTAACAAGTGGTTTCATATATACGAAAAAGTTTTCATTTAAACGAAAAAGTTTTCGTTTAAATGAAAAGGTTTTCGTATATATGAAACTGGTTTTCGTTTAAACGAAAAAGTTTTTGTATATACGAAAGTGGTTTCGTTTAAACAAAAAAGTTTTCGTTTAAACGAAAAAGTTTTCGTATATACGAACGTGGTTTCATTTAAACGAAACAATTTTTTTTTCCACGTGGCAGCAATACGCTTCCGTAATTATGAGCTTAATTACCAAGATATGAGACTTATGAGGCAGATTACGAATTTTCAGGTTTATATTAAGGGTTAGGGTCAGTTCAGGGTTGGGGTTAGCGTTAGTTTCTCTTCAGTATTATGTTGGGGGATGTAACCATGTCTATATCCCGTCAAAATTTTCCCCCAAAAAACGAGGTTTTAACTGTTGTCTGAACAAATTAAAATGATCAATTTTTTTGTAATTTTTTAAGCCCGTCCATCCATCCATCCATCCATCCATCCATCCATCCATCCATCCATAAATCCATCCATACATCCATCCATCCATCCATCCATCCTCCATCCATCCATCCATCCATCCATCCATCCATCCATCCATCCATCCATCCATCCGTCTGTCTGACTTTATTTGTCTGTCCAGAGCCATAACTCTATAGCTTTGGTGGATTTCTATGAAACTTTACTCAAGAGTAAAGACCAATGGAAGGTCTTTGCACAGCAACATCATGCTTGAGTGACAAAGGTCAAGGTTAAAGTTATGGGAAACTTTATTCTCTCACAGGCTGTATTTGTCCGTCCGGAGCCAAAATTAAAAAATGCTTGGGTGGATTTCCACAAAACTTCACACAAAGACAAAGACCAATGGAAGGTCTGTTGCACAGCAACACCAAGCTTGAGTGACAAGGGTCAAGGTCCCAGAATGAGAAAACCTAATTCTCTCACAGAATCACATTTTTCATCCTGAAGTACTGACACTGGAACTTCAATAAATTTTTGGTATTGTGTTTTTCTTCCAGAGCTACTGAAAGACAATGCAACTTTAAATAATTGTTTGCTATGAAGGTGTAGCAACATAACATATACGGGCATCACCATGCCTGAAAACTTAATTCTCTCACAGAATTAGGTTTCTCATCCAGAACTACAGAAAAAGACAGAATCTTCAAATAATTTTCTATGGAGGTATAGCAGCATAACATATATGGACAACACCAAGCCTGAGGGATAAAAGTCAGGAACACCATGCTTGAGTGACAGAAAGGTCAAGGTAACAGAAATGTTAAAACTTAATTCTCCTGAGTGACAAAGGTCAGCAATACCATGCTCGAGTGACAGAATGGGTCAAGGTCCAACTTTATTTTGACTTGTACTGTGTGCCAATTCAAGTTACATCCATATGTGTATATGGTTCTGTTGAGAAAAATTCCAACATATTAGTGGCTTTATTGATCTTATGGAAATAAGGTCAATACAGCTTTTGGCTGCTTTGTTCAGATGTATTGTATTAAATTTGAAACCTTTTGGACTATAGTGAGCACCAAATTCAACACAAAACTTTTCATCCCAGTGTTATAGCATATTTGGACATTGTTCGGGGACATGCGTGGCCAAGCAATCACTGTTAGTCTTGTTTTTTAGCGAATTCCAAAATGAAAGCATATTCTATTTTCAATTAAAAGCTTGTTTAACATGCATTTTCAGGAACCTGTAATTTGTATTTTCATTGTTACTCTAAGAGAATAATCTTTGTAGTCTGTAGGGCTGTCGCGATTATTTGACTAGTCAACTAACTGTCGACTGTTGCCGTAGTTGACAGTTTTTATGTTTACTTGATTGTCATTAGTGTTCAACTGATGATCGGAACCGGCCACCACAATCGGCCGATTATGGGTAATCGGATGACAACGGCAACGGCTCCTGGAACATCGGTTCAACCGATTGTTGCCAAGCAATTTGTGATTTTTCTGAATCGCATTTTATTATCTTCTGCAATTGTTCAATTGTTAATGTAAAATGATGTCGATGATACCATTCAATAAAGTTGAGAAACAACCACAATGTGTATTCTTAATCTCTCTAGACGCCCTTTATGGGATATACATGTTAAACGACATGTAAAGCTTACAAAGGATGCACTCCATTGGCTCAGGTCGCAGTAAAATTACCACGTTTACCATCCAAGTGTGCGCGACTGGTAATTTTACTGGGACCCCAGTCAACGAAGTTTAACACTTTGAAAAATGTTCAGTTTAATGTAGTTCTTTCGAGCCTCGACTTGTCTTGTAGTGCACAGTATTACAATCGGAATCAGCATCAGAATCGGCCGATTGTGGGCTCAAATAACAGGTAATCGGTCAGCAACCATTTTTGCTAATTGGTTGGACACTAATTGTCATTCATTTTTTATAAAGCACATGTAGTACAGTGGAGCCCACTTAATTGGATATCTCTTTACTGAATACCCATGTTAATTGAATATAATTCTCCAACACAAAACCATTTACCATACCTCCAGTACAAATTTGACCTGTTAATTGAATATAGGTTATAGAGTAAACTCCTGTTAATTGAATAAAAAATTTTGTAACCTATCGAGAAATTATCCTGACTCTCCCCAGTTTTTCTTTGTTTATAGACCTATCTGGCCTCAGTACATCCAATACAGGCATTTAATCTATTATATCGTGGCGCTCTGTCAAACAAGATATAATAGAATAAATGCTTAGTTTTAGAGTATAGGAAAGTGACACAGTCCCTGTTAATTGAATACTCCTATTAATTGAATAACTTTCATTGGCAAAGTGGCTATTCAATTAACAGTTTCCACTGTACAAGTCAGGTTTAAATTGTTCTGTGTAATGAGCTGAAAGAACCATTAGATTATTAACCTTTGAAATGTCTAACCGTAGTTTCCAGTAATACCCCATGGCCTTTATTTTCCGCATGATTGTGCAAAAACGTTAATTTCAAAAATGTAATTTTAAAAATTAAAAATTTTTTTTAAGAGCATTGCAATTTGATTTATCTCTGTTCTCTGTAGTATTAACCAGCCCTCTGTTAACCCTTTACCCAACACAGATGATATCAAAATTTATTATTTTACAATCCCTTTTTTAATTTTTTTCAAAAAATTTCAACAAAACCATATCATGTGACCCCCTCATTGGAACGAGCTTGATGAGCTCGTTCCAAAGAGGGGTCACATGATATGGTTTTGTTGAAATATTTTGAAAAATTGTATTTTTTTTCAGCTGATGAATTTGCATATTAAGCGGGCGGATGTGGCCGATTCGTTGGGTAAAGGGTTAATCAGTAATAAAGAGTATTGTTTAAATGGTGTACCTTTCAATAATTCATGGTTTAGGAAGTCATTGCAGACTGCAGAGTAAACTGAATCTTCAGTCATGTACACTCAAATGACTCCATTGGAGCAATTTGAACCGTAAAAGGGAGAAAATTGTCACAAGACTTACAACAGTCAGTTCACTTGTAGTACTCAGTTGTAACTTGATAATGGAGTAAGTTTTATGTTCAAACTTTCAGGAAATTAATTATAGAAATGAACGATTTCCACTTATGTTCTTCTGTTTCAATTCTTCAGATCAATCAGAGATATTTTGGTGTTTCAATTTAATCTCAACACAGAAGTGTACATATTCAAACATCATCAGTTTTAAATTTGTTTTGTAAGAATATTATATTAGAGATTGTTTGTTGAATTTATGGGAAAGGACTATTAGTCCACTGACTAATGCTGGTGATTAGTCGATAATGAAAATTGATAGTTGCGACAGCCCCAGTAGTCAAGTATTTCAATTATTTCACAAGCCAAATGTACTCTTGAATATTTTAACAATTAATTACACAAAAAGGGACATGATGGGCAAAACATTTCCAGTTGAAGTTCTTGGGTGCACAGTGCAATACACTAGACTATGCACCCAAGAACTTCAAATGGAAATGTTTTGCCTGTCATCTCCCTTTTTCATACCAACACTCCTGCCCAGATGAATGGGGGTTTACATTATAACTACCTAATGTGTTTCATGCTATGCTAGAAGCATTTTTTCAAGACACAAAATTCTAGTGCTTTGACATCCTTCCCATGACTGAAAATAAGCAATCTGTCATTTGCAGATTGAGGTCCCACAGGGGTGATTTTGCTGAGCTATTTCATACAGTGGACTAAATTATCCTTGGGGTACCTCTTTCTGTTTAGGCTTGAGACTTTAATTCAGAGTGAGGTTCACAGAGGGTAAATCTAGGGATACTACCCTGCTGTGCAGGGTAGCATCACAAAATTCACCCTCTGGGAACCTCATTCTGAAGATGGCAGTCTGCTTATTTCCAGGGTTGATCATTCCCACAAAATTTACTCCTGGACAGTGAATGAACTGCATGTTAAAAAAGAAAGAGAATAATCTGGCACTCCTGGATTTATTTATTGGTGTTTAAGGGCACACATTTCTACACAATGGCTGATCATGACCATGACAGTTTTATGGGTGAAGGAAGCCAGAGTACCCAGAGAGAACCACCAAGCAATGGTGAGCAACTGCCAACTCCCCAACATACTAACTCCACACAAGCAGGGTTAACATTAGTTGAAGACAAATGCACCATTGACATGCAGTATGCACAACGCCACCATGCCCCCACATGGGCAATGGGGGTGAAGTGTCTTTCACAAGGACACAATGTGGTTGCTGCAAGTGGGATTCAAACCGAGGACCTCTTGGCTTGCAGCCTGCACCTCTACCTACTGAGCCACCATGCCCGTGGTACTCCTGGATACTCTAGAGAAAACATCAGTGGTGATTAGAGCCGAAGCACAGAAATTATAGGAAAGAAAAAATAAGATAATAAAGTGGAACCCACTTAATTAGATATCTCTTAATTGAATGAACATGTTAATTGTATAGAATTTCCTAACACTAACCACTTACTATACCTTCTATACAAATTTGACCTGTTAATTGCATCTAGGCTATAGAGCAAACTACTGGGAATTGAATTAAATATCTTGTATTAACCCTTAAGACCTTATCCCAACTTTAATCACTTTTTCTGCAACAAAACTGGTGCCCCAACATGCAGCCTTTGGGTAAACTTCCAAGTATACTTTCAAAGTGCCTTGGCAGTTATTTGTAGGCAAGTCTTGGCAGCGTATATTGGCAGCCAAGACCTGCTCAGAAATAACTGCAATGTCACAGTACGTGGACTGTCAAAGTTTAGAAAAAATGTAAAAAATATCCAGCCATTAAGGGTTTAAGTTGTAATATGTCAAGAAATTACACAGTCAGTCACCAAATTCCCCTTGTTTATAGACACAGTACAGGAATTTAATCTATATATGTTGTTTGACAGAGCTCCATCAAACAAAATATAATAAAATAAATGCTCAGGTTATCTTCAGAATACATGAAAGTGACCATACCTTTGCTAATTGAATATTCCTGTTAATAGAATAATTTTTATTGGCAAAGTGGCTATTCAGTTAACAGGATTCCATTGTATTACTGAACTGGTTAAATGATTGTTGATTCTTGTGTGAAATCTTTTACTCTACATACCACAACACAGGCCAGTGTCAATAGTAATAATATTATTTTTTACAATGATACGATGCTGACCAGACTGCAACCTGAGGCACACAAAAATAGGACTTAGGAAACATGCCATTTGGCTGTTGCCTTCACAGAAAATTCAACAGTTTTCAGCAAAAATAGCAAAAGAAAAATAGAAAACAATAAAGATGAAAATTAAAAAAAAAAATGCGAAAAAAGACACTTTGAATCATTATAACCACAAAAATCAAGCTTGCACATGGTTGAAGCTTGTTGTACAAGGGCATTAACTCTATAATGATATCCACATCTCACTGAAATGCTTCCACAAGAATTTTATCTGGTCACTTCTTGTTTGAGTTTTGATGTGGGGTGTAAAATTTGAAATTGACATTTTGATTGTCTGACTTTTCAAACATTAATTTTGTGAAACATTGAAAAGAACCTGATCTTCTGCCAATTTAAACATTCAAAATTAAAACATCTTGTCCGTAATTTTGAGAGGCTGATAGTTACTTGCCACTATTTAGGGTTTTGATCCATGACTCCGGCTTCCTCCACCCATAAAACTGTACATGATATGACCCTAGCTGTTGAACATGTTGTTTACTCCTTTTAAACAAACAAACAGAACATCTTGAATTAGGGTTGGGCAGCAGCTTTCAAACTCCAAACTTGGTAAGCATAATAAAAAAGATTATTTCCTGACAGACTGTAATCTAGCAATTTGATTGGCTGAAAGGTATGTACGATGTAAAGAATGCTCTCACCCACTATAAATATTTACGTATTTATGTATTAAAATTAAGAATGTTGTTCATTCAAAAAAAATAATCATAGCTTTTAAGTTTCTCATCATTGTTTACAAAACATTAGATCATAGATGAAACTATATTTTAATGCAGAGTTATCAGTTATTCTTGTTCATCTTCAAAAGTCATTCATATAAAATATAATAGATTATTTTCCTATTCTAAAGAATTAAATTTTTTCTTGTGTGATCTAACTAAGTGGGGAAATATAGTTGTTATCCATGAATACACCAGGGTGTATAGGGTGTATAGTAATTTACCAATCCATTTATCTTTGACACATCACTTGAAAATATTTATAGATATAACCCATTATATTTTGTCTGACAGAGATGGAGCTCTGTCAAACAAAACATGATAGGTTATTTTCCAATTCTACAGAACTGTTTTTTTTCTTCAATGTGAATTAACTTAGTGGGGAAATAAATTTGTTATCCATGTATATTCTAGGATGTATGGAAATTTACACTGGTCTGAAAACTGATACGCCCTTTGGTTGTGCCTCAGGGTGTACAAGTGTTTAAACAAGTATAAATTTCCATACATGGGTAACTAATACCATTCTATAGCCGATTTTCATACAAACTTGACTCCCAGTTAAGCTGATGGCATAAATGGCTTCAGTATTTGAAAGTATAATTCTTTCCCTTCATGAAATATACTCCTGGAACTTAATTAAGCACCCGGGAAATGTTTCATGACAGTGAAGTTGCTGTTACTGATTATTATGTTTTAATGATTGCTATGCCTTGCAGTACATTTCATCTAGAGAAACATGATGTTTCTAGTTGATAGCATACCCCAAACACATCCTCTCGTACACGTGAAGCATGCTTCCCACGATTGTCACAAAAAACCTATCCTCCACATGCAATATTTGGGTATAAAACAAGAAAATTTGTCACTTCTTTTATCAATAAATATCGACATGACAAGGAGGAGACTGTCAGAAGCACTAAGAGGGCAAATCAATGGCTTGCATGCAACAGGCATGTCATTCAAAGCCTTTGGAAGGCAACATGGCTATAGTCATTCAATCATCAGCAGACTTGTCCAAAAACATCAAGAAACAATGTTAAGCACCGACCAAGGCCTGGACAACACCAAAATACCTCTCCTCGGAAGATCATAGTCTGTTATGCCTCATCCCAAGAGGCATTTGTGCAACAGAACTGTCCTAAACCGTGTCAAAGCATTCGGTATGAGGTCCAGAAGAGTCATCAAGCATCCAGCTCTGTCCGATCAGCATCAAAAACAATGTCGGAGTGGTGTATGGCAGAACAACATTGGAATATCAGGACATGGAGGAGATTCCATTGGTCAGATGAGAGTAGGTTCCTGCTTCACATCACAGATGGTCGTATGAGAGAGTGGAGGTATAGAAATACTGCTTACATGCCCAAAAACATCAGACCTACTGTTCCTTATGGTGAAGGATCAGTAATGATCTGGGGATGCCTCTCTCATGATTGTAAACTTGATATGGTCATCAGTACATCCAGGATATTCTCAATCCGGTTGTCGTGCCTTGTTTTGACAACCACCCATTGGATACTCGCCATGTATTCATGGACGACAATGCAAGGCCACATCATTCCTATTCTGTGAGAGCATTCACTACCTTGGCCTGCAATGAGACCTGATTTGAATCCCTTAGAACACATCTGGGACTTTCTTGGATGTTGTGTGCAAGCAAGGGATCTGCCTGTACAGAATATAGCTGATTTGGAAGCTGCATTGCATGAGGAGTGGCAGCAGTTGCCTTGGACCATATCAGAAGGCTCACTGGTAGCATTAGGAGAAGGGTTTAGTCTGTCATCCGGGCACATGGTGAATACGCTCACTACTGATGTCAGACATTGCTATTGTGTCCAGGAGATCACAAGTTACATTTTTTGTCAGTAATTACGGGCATTGTTTCATCATGGACCGTTCCAGCACCATACTTGTCAAGAGAACATTTTTCCATCGAAAACATTTGTGACAGATATGTGTAATTAGTGATATTAAAATACTGCATATTTTCATCATTGTGATGTCTTCATTTGTCAATAGACCATTCTTTCTACAAACAACACTTTTGGCCATCTGAAAAATAGCATGAAAGTAATGACAGTTTCTTTTAAACGACTGCAAAAAAACTCGGGGGGGGGGGGGGGGCTTAATTAAGTTCCAGGTGTATATATATTCTTGGTGGTCACATTTGATAAGAGGTATGTACTATGAGGCCTTGCATTTTGTTGTGGATGAGGTTGAAAGGACCCCAGATCAGACCAAATATGTTTTCTATAAGGCCTATCAGTAGGCCCCAAGAAAATAATATTTTACTATAAAGTTTTAACCCTTTACCTAACACGAAAGGCTGATAACACTTGCAAACAAGATACTTGAATAACTAAAAAAATTGTATTTTTTGCATCAAAAACATAGCTTATGACACCTCATTGGAATGAGCTCAACTGGCTCATTCCAACGATGAGTTGCAAACAATGTTTTGGGGACTAAAAATGAATGAAAGTGTCAATGACACTGTAGCTCAACTTGTCAAGACAAAGACATGTACATGTATAGTATGTGATACAGCAATGACAAACATCTAGGTAATGACCTGATAACAAAGGTACATATAAAGTATTGTAACGGTCTGTACATAAATACTGACTGTTGCCTGTAACAAATGTATAGGTAAAGTATTGTAAAGGTGGGTGACAGTCAGATGCTAAACTAGAAAAAAATCTTTGAGTCCCAGAGTGGGTCTGACTGAACCCCAAAATATTTGTTCTCATAGCACAGTGATAACAAAGGCACCCCAAAACACACTCGTTCCTGTCCCAAGGTGAAAACAAAGGTACCCAAGAAGTTTTGTGAAGATCAGTTCATAAATACGAGCTGTATAGAACTTGTGACAAAAAACTGATTGGACCTAATTTCGGTACAAAATGGCTACTGGCAGCCATCTTGAATGTTGGACCGTGCCCAGAAACACTCATTCTCGTCCCAAGGTGATAACAAAGGTACCCAACAAGTTTTGTGAAGATCGGTTCATAAATACAGCCTCTACCCTGAGCCGTATTGACATATGTGCTTACTTTGTGTAAGTAGCACTGAATAAATCAAAGTTCATCTAATTTGCATAATTTCTGCACAAAAAAAAAACCTTACAATATGTGATGTATTCCATGTTACTAAACATTCACACAAAAAATTATTAAAATCAGCGCTTTCATATGGAAGTTCTGTGCAAAAATCTGATTGCACCTAATTTTGTACAAAATGGCTGCCATCGGCCATCTTGAATTTTGGACCGGACCCAAAAACATTCGTTCTCGTCCCACAGTGATAACAAAGGTACCCAAGAAGTTTCGTAAAGATCGGTTCATAAATACGGCCTCTAGCCCGAGCCGTATTGGCATTTGCACTTACAGTGCTGAAAGTAACATCAAAAAACATCAAAATTAGTCTAATTTGCACAATTTATGCACGAAAAAAAACCCGTATTATATGTGATGTATCCCATGGTTCTAAACATTCATACAAAAAATTATTCAAATCAGAGCTTTCATATGGAAGTTCTGTACAAAAAAACAGATTTCTGCATCGTCGGTACAAAATGGCGGCTGGCAGCCATCTTGAATTTCGCACCCAAAAACACTCGTTCTCGTCCCACAGTCATAACAAAGGTACCCAAGAAGTTTCGTAAAGATCGGTTCATAAATACGGCCTCTAGCCCGAGCCGTATCCAATTGTTGACGTATGGACAGACGGACAGACAGACGATAGACGACGGGCCATGACATAAGCTCAAATTTGGCTTCGCCAAAGTTGAGCTAAAAATATAATAGAAATTTAATGGTGATTTTTATGAATAGCACTGGCCGTTTTTGACTGTTACAATGGGTTAAGGGTTAATGAAAATAGGCCCTGACGACACTAAAGTAGGTTCAGACTCTCTGTAGTTATGGCACTAAACTTCAAACAGAGAGGTCCACGGTTTGATCCCCATCAGGAGTAACTGCATTGTGTCCTTGGGCAAGGCACTAATAATCCTGATCGCCCACTTGGGGGCACAGTGGCATAATGCACATTGATGGTGCACCTGTCTTCAACCAATGCTAACCCTGCATGTGTGGAGTTAGGACGTTGAGGAGTCTGAAAGTTGCTTGTCATTGCTCGGTGATTCTCTCCAAGAACGCCGGCTTCCTCCACCCATAAAACAGTCCAACATGAGATGACCCTGGATGTCGAAAGTTTCATTAAACTCCAATAAATAAATAAATAAATAAATAAATAAATAAATAAATATTGGTGTGCCCTAACATTATTTCAAAATGCAAGGACTAACAACAATAAACTATTAAAATATTTCACTTTTCCACCATACCAACAACCCATTCCCATTTGATGATGTTGGACCAATCACAATAGACTTCTGGTACTAATGTATTCATTATATCTAATTGTTTATTGGTGTTTAAGGTCACATATTTCTGTGCAATTGCAAATAAGGACTACAACATTGAAAAAAAAGTCAAGTCCAGCCAATTGTTTATACCCATGTTGCACATTTTAGAGGACGTCCACCCTAGGCACTGGTTACCGGGTCCTATTTTACCAGTAAAACAGAGCTTGTTTACCACAGTAAACAAACACTGCTTAACTTCCCAGGCTTCCCAAGGGCATTTTATCCCAATATTTTTTATTGATAAAATAACTGTTCATTTAACTAGATTCTACCATTTAATCTTCGACTGCTGAATAATTTATCTGTCTATGATATTTTTTACCCATAAAATCCAGCCATGGCTGCTGTGAAGCAGCCATGGGTGGATTTGATGAAAAATTCAAAAAATGAAACCCATAAATCATTCAAGAAATTATTCAACCAACTTACAGAGATAAATTTTGTTAGATAGTAGCAGTATTATACATATTGAAGTGACAAGAGTACACTGCCATCCTAGCGGGAATATTTGCCAGCATTTTCAAAGTGTTGATAATATCAATAAATTATCAAAGACAAAGAGACTGTCAGAAAATTATATAAACTAATACAATTACACCCACTTACATAGATATTCTTTAACTGGTAGAGAACTATTTATTTATTTATTTGTTTATTTATTGGAATTTAACAACACTTTCGACAGCCAGGGTCACCACATGTCAGACAGGTTTGCGGATGGAGGAAGCCGGAGTACCCAGAGAGAACCACCGAGGCTACAACAACTGTCAGACTTCCCAATGTACTAACTCCACACAACCATGGTAAGCATTGGTTGAAGACAAGAACACATTGACATACAGTAGGCCTTAGTTCACAGAACCATTGTGCCAACATGTGGGTAATCAGGATTATGCACCTTGCCCAAGGATACAATGGAGTTACCACTGGTGGGGTTTGAACAGTGAACCCTTCGGTTTGAAGTTCAGTGCCATAACCACAAAGCCACCGAACTCCCAACTGGTAGCGTACTTGAAGCCCATATTTGGATTTTATTCTGAAATGCAGGTACTGCAACTTGAAGCCTCAATTTCTGTGGATGCACTTTATATTATCTTTGAAGTGACACTCTCCCATAAATTGTAACAAGGCAAGTACATATGGATAAATTTTGATGACCATAAATAATTAAGCACTCTACCAGTTAATGGAATAATCCTATTAACTGCATATCACTTCCAAACACCAAACCATTTACCTTACCTTTAGACTCTGTGTTATTTATTTATTAATTATTTATATTGGTGTTTAAGGTTTCTACACAATGGCTAATCATGACCATGACATTTTTATGGGTGGAGGAAGCCAGAGTACCCAGAGAATCACCAAGTAGTGGTGAACAACTGTCAGCTCAACAACATACTAACTCCACACAAGCAGGGTTAGCATTGGCTGAAGACAAGTGCACCATCGATGTGCAGTACGCCTTAGTACACAAGGCCACCATGCCCCCAAGTGGGCAATGGAGGTGAAGTACCTTGCCCAAGGACACAACGTGGTTGCCGCAGGAGGGATTCGAACTGAGGACCTCTCAGCTTGCAGTCTGCACCTCTGTCTACAGACTCTGTGTTAACCTGAAGTATAAACAAAAGCACATAGAAAGTCTAAACCTACATTTTGCTATATCTTTAAGACTTCAAAAAGACCTCAAGGTGCACCAGTGGGCATGAAAAGTTAATTTTGTTTCTCTGGGGAAGACCCTGGACTTCACCTATGTGGGATAGACACTCTTAACACAGCACAGGGTGAAATGAAAGGAGGGGGGATTTTTTCTGCTGTAATTGAAAGCAGAAAAAGTATTCCCCCTCCCCCCCCCCCCCACCCTTATTTAGCCTGGCAGTGCCCCTGGAACTTTCAGAGATGTTGAAAATGTAATGCTCATGATCAATGGACAGGGGACAACACCCAACTGGTAACTTTATCTCAGTCTTATTCACTCAGGTAAGCTAAATACAGATTTATTTATTTGTATTTATTTACTTATTTATTTGGGTTTAATGATACTTTTGGCAGCCAGGGTCACTTCGCATTGGACAGTTTTATGGGTGGAGGAACCCGGAGTACCCAAAAGAACCACCAAGCAATGGTGAGCAACTGTTAGACTCCCCAACTTATTAACACAAGCCAAGTTAGCATTGGTTTGAAGACAAGTACAGTATGCCTTAGGACACAGTGCCACCAAGCGCCCACCCGGACAATTGGAATTGTGCCTTGGCCAAGGACAGAACATAGTCACTGCTGGACAGGATCAAACCAAGGCCCTTTTGGTTTGAAGTTCAATGCTCTAACCACTGAGCCACTACACTCCCATTATAATATTAGAATGTTCCTTTTCATGTTCTATCGGTCGATAGTACCTGAGTTTGTGTGATTTCTGAAATAAAACCTTCAGTAGCTTCGCTGCTTCAGGTTTTATTTCAGAAATCACACAAACTCAGGTACTATCGACCGATAGAACATGAAAAGAAACGTTCTAATTATTTTATTATGCCGAACAAAATATGACTTTGTAACAACAATGTAGTCGAATCCAAAAACATGACGTCATTTCGAACGAATGACGTCTCTTCGAAAATGACTTGTCACAAGTGCCGTCGCTTTGAGAGTTTCTTTATCAACAAATGCCAATGTTAACAACTGCATCATGCTGTTCGTGTTATAATTCATTGTTAATGCTTGTGTGAAAAGTGATTTAAATTAATGGAATATAAATTCATGTTTCTCGGACAACAGTTGATAGAATTAAGCAGAGTGAAACACAAATCATAACTGAGACTCATATTCAGGATTCACTGAAGTGGTGAACAACACATGAGTGAGTTTTTTAATATTTCTGATTCTTTTGAATGCATTGTTTGCAGTTAAAATTGAAAACACACCCACTGAAGGCGATATATTTGTTGGTAAGTTTGTGTCTACCGGTGTTGAAAATGCTAAACGGACACGGAGCCAGTGT
This sequence comes from Pictodentalium vernedei, assembly GCA_031216915.1. Taxonomy (NCBI): domain Eukaryota; kingdom Metazoa; phylum Mollusca; class Scaphopoda; order Dentaliida; family Dentaliidae; genus Pictodentalium; species Pictodentalium vernedei. The sequence goes on along the minus strand of CM062297.1, from coordinate 437,619,648 downwards.
TTGGTGTTGAGAAATTCGACGCTGATCAATGGAAGTGGCGCTTACATTTTCTTTGTTCTCTTGTCTCCAGGGAAAAACGTTCCGATAGTACCCGTGTTTTGCCCCAAAATTCCAGTACTATGACTTTTAGAAGGTGTCATATTAACCAATCACGCCTGATGTTACAAACGTGGGGCATAATAATATATATTGGTGTTTAAGCTCATTGCTACATATCACAACCACAACAAGGGTATGAGTCAAGTTTAGCCAATCATTTATACCTATGCTGCCCACTTTAGAGAACTTCCACCACAGGCAATGGTTTCGGGTTCTATTTTACCAGCAGTACAGCAGAACCTGTTTATCACAGTAAACAGGCAATGCTCCACTTCCTAAGGTTCCCATGGGGAAGGGGGGGGGGGGTGCTAATACAGATTATTACAGCAGGAAATTTATCTTGGTAATCAGATCAAGCAGATTAAAAAGGATGTGTGTTTGACCTGGTTGATCTGGTCTCATTGACGTGATGGAATTTGATGACCCAGATTGATTGATTGTTGTATAATTTGTTTATTATATGACAGTAGATATTTAACAAGAGCTATGTCTGGCATGGCATAATACACCCGGCAGGCTTTTTTGAATTGTACATAAAATGATAATTTATCTGAGTTGAAAAGGCCCATAACTCTTGTAAAAATCATCAGACCAAGCTCCAATTCAAACTCCATCTGTATTTAGATATAACTGAGGCACAAACCAAGTTGGTCGTGATCTATTAATCCAAACTCAAGTTATCATCCAGAAACCAAAATGTTGAAGGAAATGTGCAATTTCTAAGTCAAGAAGGCCCATAACTCTTGTAAAAATCATCAGACCAGGCCCCAATTCAAACTCAACCTGTATTTTGATATAACTGAGGCACAAACCAAGTTTGGTCCTGATCTATAAATCCATGGACGGATGGATGGACAAATGCATGGCAGATGGACAGATGGGTGGATGTATAGACAGCCAGATAGACAGACCAATCACATAATACATCCTGTTTTTCAAAATGGGTGATCAAAAATTGATTATGACACTTAACGGGGTAATAAGCCACTAATTAAAAAAACATTTCACCTCTCAGATATTGCTTGTGCTGAGAAAAGCATGTGAAAAAAACAATGAATGCAAAGCACAAGAAATCGGAAGCCATGCAAAATTACTTAAATTTGAAATTAATAAACCTTAACTCTTAACCCGCTGAGTATTGTAAAAATATTTTTCATTAAATCTAGTCATGGCCTGGATTTGATGAAAAAAATAATCTAAATTATCTAAAGAAATCATTGGTTGAAAAGTTCATTCAATTTACAGGGGAGAAATTTCGTTAAATGTGCCAAAATTTTATATATTTCAGTGGCAACCTATTTTGTGTCTTAAGCAGGGATATCTGTCAGCAGCATGCAAAGAGGTAATGCAAACAAATATTTGGAAGACATGACATTGCAAAGAGATAAACAGAGTTGCCCAAATATGATCGGATCATTTCCCAACAAGAAAACCAACGCCATGACATAATTTCTGGATCCATGTGGAAATAATTTTACCTCACTGCACTGCTGTTAGCATGAATGACCACTATGAACATCAACTGTGCATTATTTTAGCAATAATTGGGCAATGTGAGATTAACAAATTTGTATCTATTTATTGGTATTTTAGATCACTTTCAGCATCTTTGGGTAACTCAAGACCACAGCACAGGGATGAAGTCAAGCTTAGCTAATCATTTATACCTAGTAACAACTTTGTATTAGTTTAAATAAAGCAGTTATATTTTCATTAAAACCCACAGCACATGTATCATCAGTGAAAATCCAAAATCAAATTGTATAGACACATATGCTATAAATAGAATATATGAACACAAACTTCATCTTTGTGTTTCTGAGAAACAAATTATGACAAATATAGAAAATGACATTGCATTTTTGTGTTGTCCAGAAAATTTCTGTAAGTAAGAAGAGACTAGACTGAAATTTATAACAACTGCATGCCTTTTTTAAAAAGTCTGCAAATTCGTGCCTTCAAATTAATTTCTAACTTGAAATGGACAATTTCATATAAAGGATATATGAAGCATAAGGGACTTTTGCATAATGAAAATTAGGATTTTATCAAATCAACAGATTACTTTTTTCAAATTAGTGGATTATTATTCTTTTAAAAGAAGTTTTTACTTGAAAATAGAATATGTTTTCATTTTTTTAATTCACTAAAAACTAGAGATCGTCTGTTGCCTGGTATACCCCCACCATGGCATGCCGCCTAGTGTGGGTGAATGAAAAGGGGCATTCAATTTTTGTAAGTAAAAAAAAAATCCAATATGGCTACCAGTTGGCCATCTTGAAAGCGAGCAGGAAAAAATTACGTCACACACTTCCCCTCATCATGTTGATCATTTATGTGAAGTTTCTTGAAAATGCATCAAAAACTGTGGAAGTAGTTTGCTCCACAAGTTTACATAAAAAAAAATCCAATATGGCCACCAGTCAGCCATCTTGAAACCGAGCGGGAAAAAAATTATGTCACACACTTTCTCTCATGATGTTGATCATTTTTGAGAAGTTTCATGAAAATGCGGCTAAGACTGTGGAAGTAGTTCACGCCATAAGTTCATGTGTGCAACGGACAGACCGACAGATGGACAAGTTGACTCCTACATACACCTCCCCCCACCCCCTAAACTTTGTTTTGTGGGGGTATAACAATCTTTCCACAATCGTTTCCAATGAGGGGCCATAAACTGAGTTTGAATGCTTTCTGACAATAGTACTGGCTGGTTTTGGTCATCACATTGAATAAGAAGTTGATATTGTTAAGATTTACACTAAGGCTATACAGTGCACAGAGTTAGTTACTCAGATAATTGGTTGAGGGCTACATTATTTTCGGTGGACTGAATATGTTCATCAACATTTGTTTTATTACAAATTCTTGAAGAGTGCCCACAGGCACTCTTCAATAATTTGTGATAAAACAAATTCACATAAACAAAATATTATTTGGGTTTGACTGAATATGAAACATGAGCAAGGAAAATGTTGGTCTTTGCTCTGGTACCCTAATTTTTTGAAAGCCCTGATTGTGGCTTACAGCACTCAACCAGTTAATTATGGTTATAAGAAATTGGTAACAGCGATATCATACAATACATGAAAATGTACACTCACTATGGCTGTGCAATACACAGGGTTAATGGCACAATAGAGATGATCTTATTTATAACCAGAAAGAAAAGAGTGACTAAACCTGTGCATTGCACAGAGTTAGTTGGTAAGCTAGCATAGACTAACTAACCAAAGGCATTGCACAGGATTAGTTGACAGGCTTCCATATCATACACTACATGCAAATATACACTAGGCTGTAAAAATGCACAGGGGTTAGCTGGTTACATGCAGGGATGTGGTAACAGGGGGTGTGTGGAAGGTGTGTCACCACCCCCTCACCCCAATCCCGACCAAAATTTCCTATAGTTGGAAATTCAGAGGGCAAGTCATGAGTATTTGGAAATTCCATCTATCTGGATTTTAGAGCTTATTTGGTGATGCTGATGTCTCCTTTACTTCCCAAAATTCCAACTCGGTTTCAAATCAGCAAAAATTCCAACTCTTACTATTTACAACTACAGTGTACACAATATCCGGCTTCATAAGTATGTATGATGTCAATCAGCACAAGATTTCTATAGTATATTACTTATCATAATAAAAAAAAAATCCTTGAAATGCACTTCAAGAAAATCACATCATGTAAAATTGTTATCCTTAGTTAATTCCATCATTCACAGTTACAAAATGATGAAACATCGAAAACTGATCATTCCTGCATAAGATCTGATTTAATGTTAGCTCAGTTTGAATTGCTTAAACTTCACAGCTTGAGCATTTGTTTAGCACATATTCAATTCCCAGAATAATACCAAATAATAATAATAACCTGATAATTCTATCATAATTAAATGTGTTGGCATTTCAGTTACAAGAATCAATTTTATGTCCCCTTTCATGGCTTCATTCAAAATGCTTCTTGGTAGTGAATTGCCAACTATATGGAGGGACTGGGACTGGGAGGGGGGTTCCCCCTCCTGGCCCCCCCCCCCCCCTAGTTGGAAATTCACTACCATACCCCCCCCCCCCCCCCCAAATTGGAAACCTCTAACCACGTCCCTGGTTACATGCTACATAGGGCGCAGGTTTCAAAGAGTGAATGGAAATACTTAAACTGGTTTATGAAAAAAAATTTTAATGGGAATTCCAAAAATGAAAACATATTCTATTTTCAATTAATAGCTTGTTCTAAATGAAAACAAAAAAGAAATTATAGAATGTTCATCCGGAGTGCCCATCACAAAGGCACTAAAGATCTTTATTTCACTTTTTGTAAAACTGTCCCCTTGAAAATAAGTGCACATAAGTGATGTCAAGTAAGCCTTGTTGGAGACAAGTATTATATGGATTTGTAAAAGTTGAAATTCTCATTTTGGGGCAATTCAGAATTGATGACTAAACTACAAGGGTATTGAGATGCAGTTTGAGTCATATAGTAATTTATTTATTTATTTATTTATTTATTTATTGGTGTTAAAGGTCACATATTTTGCACAATGGCTAATCATGACCACAACATGGAAATAAAGTCAAATTTAGTCAATCTATATACCTATGTTGCCCATGTCAGAGGACTGCCACCTCAAACATTGGTGAATGGGTCCTATTTTACCAGTAAAATAGAGCTTGTTTACCACAGTAAACAAGCACGGCTTCATTTCCTGGAGTTCCCATGGGGGAATTATATAATAAAATCAAGAACCGTGTTTCAGCACATTGTATATGAACTAATGAGTGTAGTTAGCCAGTTAATAATGTGAGGGTTAAAAAGCAAAAGAAATGTAAATTCATTAATTTATCTCTCACAGGTAAATTTTATGTAGATATAAATCAGCATGAAAAACAAAAATTAGCTTTGTGGTCCATGAATACTACCAATAATGAAGTCACTCTAATTTTAAATGAACTGAATAACATGATAATTCACCTGACAGTACTCATCTCCAATAATTTTCCCTCCATTATATTTGTTCAGGAAACAAATGGAACAATTTGTCCCTATTTATTTTATGTTCATTGTGAAATTACATCTTTGTTATATGTGAGTGCTGGTTAACTGCTATAGTACTGAGACCTCCTTAATTGACCCACATTATCTCAGATATTTACTGAAGTTTCTCCCTTACAGCTGATGGTATGCTGTTATAAGACAGATTGTTCTGAAAGTCATTTCCAACAGTTTTTCATGTAACAGCATTTTATCAGCAAAATGCTAAAATACAAAAATGTCTTTATGTATTGGTATTTTAACACTTTTGACAGCAAGGGTTACCTTATGTCAGAGAGTTTTATGGATGGAGGAAGCCACAATACCTGGAGAGAACCACCAATCAATGGTGAGCAACCCTCAGACTCCTCAACGTACTAACACCACACAAGCAGGGTTAGCATTGTTTGAAGACAGGTGTACCATCGATGTGCAATACAATTAAGTACATAGAGCTACCATACTCCCACATGGGCAAGAGAGATTAAGTGCCTTGCCCAAGGACACAACGCAGTAAACCCTGGCGGGGATCAAACCGTTAACCGTTCAGTTTGAAGTCCAATTCTGTAACCACTGACCACTATGCTCCCCCCAAAATACAAAATGATGTTTTCATTCAAGTATAAAACACAGCACTAAGACAGATAATTCTGTGCTTAACACAAGGTACAGATGATAGTATATTGTATCTGTAGCGTTCTGGATATAAAGGCCATTTACCAACCAGCCTGGTAGGGCTGGATCTCTTAGTCTTGGATTAAATTGATCGCTTTGTGTGTGGTAGAGGTCGATGGTTCAAGCCTTAGTTCCCACACTTCTCTCTCGAGCTACATTGGTGCCATGACCAGCCCTCGGCACTTGGCAGCATTCTAGATGCTGTGGTGAAGCACTGCAGGTATTTTGACCACTCTGAGATGGAATCTGAGGTGCAATTCACCAAGGTTGAATCGCAAAAGAACGTGAGAGTAGTGTAGCGGTATAGGTATAAAAACCATTCACCAACCAGCCTTCATGGTCCAGATCTCTTAATCTCGTGGAAAATTGGTCGCTTTGTGTGCTATATGGCGATGTTTTGAGCCACAGCTCCCACACTTCTCTCTTGATCTGTTACACATCGAACAACTGAAACATGTTATAACATATTCAGACAATAGCCAGGGCACCCGATGCATCAGGGGAAAAAATATACAAGGTCAGTGGATTAAAATTGAGGATCTGAAAGTATGCCACCACCTCCTTTGAAATTAATAAACTATAATAAGGCCCACAAAGTAGATCTTCTGTTTCTCAGGCCAATTTGGGGAAAATTGCATGCGGGCGGGCATTTTTTTATTTTTAGGCTTTTCTCTCTGGAAAAGACTATTGTTATTCTACGGATTATTATTATTATTTTTTTGGGGGGTTGGGGGGGTTGGGGTTGGGGGGGGGTCACACATTTTGTCCGTACGATTCAGAAGCCATTTTCAAATCGATTTTCACGAAATTTTGCACACGCATAGAGGGGCACAAAATCTAAAAATGTACCAAAAGCGGAATTTTCGATTTAACCCTTATTTCATCAGAAATGGCAAAAAAATGCCAAAATTGGCGTTTATCGGCACTTTCTCGAAACACGTCTTGTAGATTTTTTTTAAACATTCGTCATTGCTAGACATGCCTGTGACACAACCTTTGATACACACGACATATCCGGCGATGCATATGGTAACTCTTCACAGGTGGCTAAACATCAAAATTTTGATGAAATAGGCTGGTTTCAGGCCCCCACTGCACCCAAACAATACACGAGAGATAAACATAACTTCCTTTATTGGAAGTGGAATTCACCGAGGATCATTTTTGACAGTACAAAGGGTGTTCAAAAAACCAAGCGTTGACCCGTTTTGGGCTGGTTAAACAGCAATACCCCCATAAAGCTAAAAAATTCATGTTTTCCGTGGATTTCTCTAAACGAGTCTTGTATTTTCAAGAAAAATTTGTCACTCCCAGGCCTTGGTGTGACAATAGAAGTTGCATGGACAAAATACTGCGTTGAGCATTTGTTAACCCTCCACGGGCTGCTAAAAGTCAAAATTGTGATAAAATGGGCTGTTTTTGGACGCCAACAGCACCCAATGGGTACGCCACAAAGAAAAGTGCCTTCTTTTATCGAGCGCACAATCTATATGGAAACATTTTTGTAAGAAGGAAGGGTATTGAAAAGTCGACGTCTTAACCCTATTTGGACAGCCTAAAGAGAGAGACCCCTTAAAATCTTAAAATTCCCATTTTCTGTGGATTTCTCTAAAAACATCCTGTAGGTTTTCAAGAAAAATTGACTACTTGCAGGTCTTTGTGTGACATTACAAGTTGCATGGACAAAATATTCCGGTGAGCGCTTATTAACCCTCTACAGGCTGCCAAGCATCGTAATTTTGTTGAAATGGGCTGTTTTCAGACACCACGCACAGCACCCAACGTGTACCTGAGAAATAAACATAATCTCCTTTGTTGGAAGTGGAATTCACCGATGACCATTTTTGTAAGTAATAAGGGTATTCAAAAAACCAAGCGTTAACCCGTTTTGTGGTTGTTAATAGTGATATCCATCAAAAGCTTAAAAACTTATGTTTTCCCTGGATTTCTTTACAAACATCTGGTAGGGTTTTCAAGAGATAATGGCCATTGATAGGTCTTGGTGTCACATTACCAGTTGATTTGATAAATTATTCCGGTAAGCATTTGTTAAGACCTCCATGGGCTGCTAAATGTCAAAATTTTGAAAAAAATAGTCTGTTTTTGAACACCAACAACATCAAATGGGAATGCAACAGAGAAACATAACCCCATTTACCGGATGCAAAACTGACAAGGAAACATTTTTGTAAGTAGTAAGTGTATTCAATGAAAGTGTCAATGACACTGTAGCTCAACTTAACAAACTTGAACTTGGTAAGTTATAAATGAAATGGCAAAATTGAAGATCATTGGTACCAATGTCATTTTTTTTGCCAGTGGCAACATTTTTTGACAGAAACCGAAGAAAATCGATAGCTCCCAGCTAGAGGCCTCCCCAAACAAGCATGCCAGGTTTCAAAGCAATCCGATCATAAATGTGCCCTGTAGGGTGTACAAAAGGGAAATATTGTGGACTGACTAGACTAAATTCTAAGAACGTTGGCCGTGGCAACATTTTTTGACGGAAATGGACGAAAATCGATAGCTCCCATCTAGAGGTTACCGTAAATAAGCATACCAGGTTTCAAAGCAATCTAATCATAAATGTGCCCTGTAGGGTGAGCCAAAGGGAAATAATATTGTGGTCTGACTAAACTAAGTTCTAAGAATGTTGGCTGCGGCAAAATTTTTTTATGGAAATTGAAGAAAATTGATAGCTCCCATCTAGAGGTCACCCCAAACAAGCATGAAAGGTTTCAAAGCAATCCGATCATAAATGTGCCCTGTAGGGTGTGCCAAAGGGAAATATTGAGTCTTCTGACTAAACTAAGTTCTAAAAACATTGGCCGCGGCAACATTTTTTGACAGAAATTGAAGAAAATCGATAGCTCTCATCTAGAGGTCACCCCAAACAAGCATGCCAGGTTTCAAAGCAATCTGATCATAAATGTACCCTGAAGGGTGTGCCAAAGGGAAATATTGAGTCTTCTGACTAAACTAAGTTCTAAGAACGTTGGCCGCGGCAACATTTTTTGACAGAAATTGAAGAAAATCGATAGCTCCCATCTAGAGGTCACCCTAAATAAGCATACCAGGTTTCAAAGCAATCTGATCATAAATGTGCCTTGTAGGGTGTGCCAAAGGGAAATATTGTGGTTTGACTAAACTAAGTTCTAAGAATGTTGGCCGCGGCAACATTTTTTGACGGAAATTGAACAAAATCGATAGCTCCCATCTAGAGGTCACCCCAAACAAGCATACCAAGTTTCAAAGTAATCTGATCATAAATGCGACCTGTGAGGTGTGCCAAAGGAAATTGTGGACTTACGTACTAACGTACTAACATACTAACGTACGTACGTACGTACGTACGTACGCCGACAGACGAGAAGTGATGGCAATAGCTCAGCTTGACTTTGTCAAGTTGAGCTAAAAATCGAGGTCTTAACCCATTTCTGACTAGTTTAGGAGATATATCCCTTAAAAGCTTAAAATTCCAGTTTTCTGTGGATTTCTCAAAAAAATAATTTTCAAGAGCAATTGACCATTTGCAGGTCTTCGAGTGACATTACAAGTTGCATGAACAAAATATTTCGGTAAGCATTTGTTAACCCTCCAGAAGCTGCCAAGCACAGACATTTGGAGAAAATGGGCTGTTCTTGGGCAACCATAACACCAAATGTGTACCTGCGAGAGAAACATAACCTCCTTCATTGGAAGTGGAATTCACCGTCGATCATTTTTGTAAGTAATGAAGGTATTCACAAAACCAAGCATTAACCCATTTAGGGCTGGTTACAGAGCGATACGCCTCAAAAAGTTAAACATTTGTGTTATCTGAGGATTTCTCTAAAAACATCTCATAGATTTTCAAGTAAAAATGGCCATTCTCAGATCTTAGTGTGACATTACAAGTTGCATGTACAAAATATTCCTCTAAGCATTTCTTAACCCTATGCAGGTTCTCAGACATCAAAATGTTGATAAAATGGGTTGTGTTTGCATACCCACAGCACCCGAAGTTGGGAGGAGAGATCAACATAAGTGGAAGTAGAATTCAAAGAAAATTATTTTTGGAAGTAATAAGAGTATTCAAAAAACAACACTTAACCCGTTTGGGTTGGATAAACAATGATACCCATCAAAAGCTTAAAATTCATGTTCTCCCTGGATTTCTCTGAAAACATCTTGTAGATTTTAAAGAAAAAATGGCCATTCAGTTCTTGGTGTGACATTACAAGTTGCATAAATAAATATTCCTGTTAGCACTTGTTAACCCTCTACAAGCTGCCAGACATCAATATTTTGAAAACCTTTGAGATAAAATGGACCATTTTTTAAATTGACACAGACTCAGTGGGTATGTGTCAAACAAACATAACTACTTTTGTCGGTTTTTGACTTGTTGGACGACGATATTGACATTAACCCACTCCACCTTTAATGATGGTTTTTACCTAAACAATTTTTTATCAAACTGCATCATTGAGACTACTATACTCACCTTTCTCATAACATCAATGAAGGAACTTCAGTGAGACAGTTAAAAGTTAAAAACAATTCATCAGACACTGTGGGGTCATGAAAGATCATGGAATCTCATGGGGAAAAGCCATGATTCTCCAGAATCATAATGTCTAGTATTTTTTATTTTTGTAATTATTTCTTTGCCATCAAAAGTTCATGTTCTTGGTTTGTTTTATGTTTTAGGCTTCATAATCTACAGAATAGAATGGGTGGTGGTGTATTTTCTCCCTTGAGTGCAAGAAGACTTTGCAATGCTTTAGCCTTGTTGCACTCAAGGGACAAATTTATCAATTTTGTTAACTTGGGTAAAATGTCAGACAAAAACCATTTAATTTTTAATTTTTTAAGTTTGCATAGGTTATAAAAAGAGAACATGCGGCAGCCAAAAAGACCTCACAGGAGGACCTGAGAAACATATTTTTAACTGTTTTAGGTCTAAACAGAACTATATCTGTGAATGTCAAAGACTTCTTTCAGACTGCTGTCTCTTCTTTTAAAATTCAAAGCATATTCTGATTTTATATAGAATTGGCTGTTCATAGTTCTAATTTGGTAATTTATTTATTTATTGGGATTTAATGGCACTTTCAACAGCCAGGGTGACCTCGTGTCAGACAGTTTTACAGGTGGAGGAAGCCAGGGTAACTGGAGAGAACCACCGAGCAATGGTGAGCAACTTCCAGATTCCTCAAGATACTAACTCCACAGAAGCAGGGTTAGCATTGGTTAAAGACAGGTGCACACTCGAAGTGCAGTATGCCTTAGTACACAGCACCACTGTGCCCCCATATGGGCAATCAGGATTAAGTGCCTTGCTCAAGGACACAATGCAGTTACCCCTGATGGGGATCGAACCCTGAACCTCTCAGTTTGAAGTTCGATGCCATAACCACTGAGCAACCATGCTCCTATCAAACAACTGAAACATGTTATGACATGTTCAGACAAAGCAAGAGCACTAGAAACGTCAGGGAAAAGAAATATAAAAGGTCACTGGTTTAAAATTGAGGATCTGGAAGTATGCCAACACCTCCTCTGAAAATAATAAACTTTAATAAACAGAACTGTATCTGTGAATGTCAAAGACTTCTTTCAGACTGCTGTCTTTCCTTTTAAAATTCAAAGCCTATTGTGGCTTTATGTAAAATTGGCTGTTCATAGGTCTCATTTGGTAATGATAAGTTAACTTGAAAAACATGTTGCCCTTATAGAGTGGAACCCTGTTAGCTGAATAGTCACTTTTCCAATGAAAATTATTCAGTTAACAGGAGTATTCAATTAACAGGGATTGTGTCACTTTCCTGTATTCTAGAGATAAACTTTGCATTTATTCTATTATATCTTGTTTGACAGAGCATCATGAGCTCTGTCAAACAAGATATAATAGATTAAATGCCTGTATTGGATGTACTCAGGCCAAATAGGTCTATAAACGAAGGGAAACTGAGGAGAGTCGGGGTAATTTCTCGACAGGTTACAAGATTTTTTATTCAGTCAACAGCAGTTTACTCTATAACCTATATTCAACTAGAGGTACTGTGAGCAAGCTCACAAAGTGATACTCCCGCGCCTGTCAGAACGAAATTATATTGCTTCATGAACATCTTCATATGGAGTTCTTCCATTGTGTAAAGTTTCATGAAAATTCTTCAAATGGTTTAGGAGGAGTTGCACTTATAAGAATGGACAGTTAGATGGACGGACGGACAGGGTGATTCCTATATACACCCCCAAACTTTGTTTGTGGGGGGTATAACAAAACAAGAATTTCAAGCAGAAACCCATATTAAATCAAAGTTCAAGAGAGATAACCTGGTTAAAATTGTTGCAGATCAAAAAGTTTGGAATATGCACATGTTCACTTAGTAGAGATGATGTTTGAAAGGTTTCATCAAAATCGGTTCATTAATGTAGGAGGAGTTGCGCACACAAGAATTTGTTCGGACAGAAAGACATAATAAATCTAAGTCAAAGGGAGATAACCTGGTTAAAATTGTCGCAGATCAAAAATCTTGGAATATGCGCATGTTTACTTAGTAGTGATGATGTCTGAAAAGTTTTGTCCAAATTGATTGATAAATGTAGGAGGAGTTGCACACACAAGAATTTCATGTAGAAACCCATATTAAATCAAAGTTCAAGAGAGATAACCTGGTTAAAATTGTTGCAGATCAAAAATTTTGGAATATGCGCATGTTCACTTAGTAGTGATGATGTTTGAAAGGTTTCTTCAAAATCCGTTCTTTAATGTAGGAGGAGTTGTGCACACAAGAATTTGTTCGGATGGATGGACAGATGGACGGACGGACAGATGTACAGGGCGATTCCTATATAGCCCCCACTTCTTCGAAGCGGGGGTATAATTAACAGGTCAAATTTGTACTGGAGGTATAATAAATGGTTTTGAGTTGGGAAATTATATTCAATTAACAGGGTTATTCAGTTATGAGATATCCAATTAAGTGGGCTCCACTGTATTATCATAGTACAAAAACTAAGAAGCAAACATCTGGAAAGATATAATCATTTTAACCTGTGTTCCTTCCAAGGCTAGATTATCAATATAATTAGACGTTAAACATGAGCCTGACATCTTAACCCTTAAGGGCCCCATTCTGACTTTGATAACTTCTTAATACAAAGGAACAGGCACCCCAACATGCATTGTTTGGGTGAACTCAAAACTTCTTTTCTAAGTACCTTGTCAGTTGTTTCTACGCAAGTCTTGGCTGCCTCTGTGGGCAGCCAAGACTTGACTAGAAACAACTGCAAAGCCAATGGAGGTAGACGTTCAAAGTATCGCAAAAATGTATAAAAATCTCCTGGCCCTTAAGGATTAAAAAATGCTGAAATGGGGTTCCTGTTACCCCTGGATCACAGATTACTTCAACAGTAAGTTTATTTCCTCAGGACTGAAAATGAGTTTTGTGAACAAGGTTAGCCCATATTATCAACTCAACTGACCAACTGTCAGCGTTGACAGTATATATCACAATATCACAGCTGTAAGACAGGTATGAAATCAAGTTCAGCCAACTGTCTTTAAGACTCTGCAGACTGATGTTGAAATTCGATATTTCAAGCTACAAATTTTTTCCCATAATGCAACTAAAATTTTATTACTGTAACATTAGTATGCAGAGGGTTAATAATACTACCTATCTTGGAAGACTCTGACTAAAAGTATTATTGGTAATCAGATTTTATTATATTTATTATATTCTATTAGACAGTTGAGCACAATGAATTGTATATCTCTTACCTGAATAACACTGTTAATTGGATATAATTTCCAAACACCAAACCATTAACCATACCTTCAGTGCAAATTTGACCTGTTAAATATATATAGTTATAGGGGTGTGGTGGTATTGCGGTAAGCGTTCTTGTCAGATCACTAAAGTTAAGCAACATCAAGCCCAGTTAGTCTCTGAATGGGTGACCATCTGAGCGATTAATTCAGACTTCCGCGTTGTGTCCTTGGGCAATTAGTACTTTTACTCTAAACTTTTAGTACCTCTATTTATGACCTGGATCTTTTGGGGGTTTGGTATAAAATTTATACATATATACTAATCTGGTGGTTCTACAGATATAACATAAATTGTATCCTTATATTGTATTTCACTGAAAGGTTCTGGACCGGACATGAGAAAGTTAATGTGCATGCTGCTTTCTTCGGCTGTCCTCTCTGTCATCTTGATCTGAGAACCTGTATTCAACTGACCATCCACTGGTGCTACATATGGGATACATGGAAACTAGAGTAATGTGGGCTTACTGTGGTAGACAAGTTCTGCTTTTATGATATAATAGGAACCAGTAGCCAGCATCTTGGGTAAGTGGATAGCTCCCCCCCACCCCACACACACACACACACACTCAAGATCAACAAAATAGATCGATGCTAAAAGGAGGAATCCACATGCACATTAACTTTTTATGTGCGATCCATAAAATTAAGGATTTCCTGACATGCTCTGCACAAGCAGACTTAGCATTGGTTGAGGGCAAGTGCACCATCGAAGTACAGTATGCCTCATACACAGTGCCATACCCCCATGTGGGCAAGCAGGATTATGTGCACTGCCAAATGACACAACATAGTTACCACTGATCAGCACCGAACCATGGAACTTTCAGTTTGAAGTTCAATGCTCTAACAACTGAGCCACCACACTCCCAAGCACAAATACACTTACTCATTTACAACACTTACTAGACAATACACCATTCTCTTCTAAATAACTAAAAATTCTCATTTTTTTACTTTCAAAACACAGCTTATGACCTTCAACATGCTTGTTCCAGTTGAGGTGTCATAAATATGTTTTTAAAGTCACTTTGTCCAAAAAAGGTTTAAAACCCAAATATGATATCCTAATTCTTAACCCTTAAATTTGAACCCGTAATACCACTTTTCCGGTCCAGGATCGTGATACCACCTGAATTCATAAAATAGATAGTTGCTCAGTGAATTTGCATTGCAGACCAATCAGGGTTTTAATTCTAAATGTTGAAAGTATGTTTATATATTCCAGTTGGGTCTCTAGATGTGTACAAATGTTTTGAATTTTTAATTCGGCTCCTAGTAGTGCTACTTTTGTCTTTAGAGAATCGTTTTCCGGTGAAAGCTTCTAGGAGTTTTAATTTGAAATGTTGTTCATATGTTCCACAAGGGTGTCTAGATGTGCATAAAGGTTTCAAATTTTTAATTCGGAAACCATGCGGCACCCGTAGTATCACTTTTGCCATAAGAGAATCAGTTTCTGGCAAAAGGCTCCAAGAGGTTTTAAATCGAAATGCTTAAAGTGTGTTCATATGTTCAGATAGGGTCTCTACATGCCCATAAAAGTTTTGAATTTTTAATCCTGCCCCATGTGGCTTCCATCATGCCACTTTTGTTATTAGACAATCGGTTTGTGGCAAAAGGCTCCTTGGTGTTTTAATTCAAAATGTTGAAAGTGTGTTCATATGTTCAGGTAGGGTCTCTAGATGTGCACAGAGGTTTCGGATTTTTGGTTCACCATCATGTGGCACCTGTAGTGACACATTTGTCATCAGAGAATCAGTTTCTTGCAAAAGGCTCCTAGGGGGTTTAATTTAAAACATTGAAAGTGTGTTCATGTGTTCAGATAGGGTCTCTAGATGTGCATAAAGGTTTCAGATTTTAGATAATACCTTTTCATTTCTGTCTGTATCGAGCATTATTATTATTATTATTATTTATTGGTGTTTAAGGTCACATACTTATGCACATTTGCTAATCATGACCATGACAGTTTTACGGATGGAAGAAGTGGGAGTACCCGGAAAGAACCACCGAGCATCAATGAGCAACTGTCAGCTCCTCAACATTTTAACTCTGTTCAAGCTCCGCTCATGCAGGGTTACAGCAGTTGAAGACATGTGCACCATCGACATGCAGTACGCCTTAGTATACAGCATCATTGTGCCCCTATGTAGGCAACCGGGAAAAAGTACCTTGCCCAAGACACAATGCGGGTCATCCTGGACAGGGATTGAACTCAGGGCCTCTAGCATAGAAGTCCAACAGTCTACCACTGAGCCACCACTCTCCCTCGTATCAAGCATTAACCTATCATCAAGAATGCAAATGCGGGGATATACTATTGTGTGCTTAGCACACAAATGACACCATCTTCTTTTATGTTTTAGGCCTCATAATATACAGAATAGTATGGGTGGTGGTGTATTTCATCCCTTGATTGCAAGAAGGCTTTGCAATGCTAAAGCAATGCAAAGTCTTCTTGAACTCAAAGGACAAATTTATAAATATTATTAACTTGGGAAAAATATCAGACATAAACCATTTAATTTTTATTTTATTTATTTGGTTATAAAAAGAGAGCATGCAGCAGCCAAAGGGACCATGCAGGCGGGCCTGAGAAACAGATTTTTAATTTTTGTAGGCCTGAAGTGAGACTTTTTCTACCATAGTAAACAGCATCGCTTTCTTTTTGGAATTCCCAAAGGAGTTAAATTTTCGATGAGTGACTGAACGCTCTAGAATTTATTTATTTAATGGTGCTTAACCATGCTTTGAAAAGCCTCGGTCATATCATGTTGGACAGTTTTATGGGTTGAGTACGCAAAAGTACCCAGAGAGAACCACGGAGAAGTGGTGAGTAAATGTTGAACTCTCCATCTTCATAACCTGGCACTATCAGGGTTAAACGGACATGGTGCCAGCATTTGGTGTTGAGAAATTCCAATCAGGGCCTGAGTAATCGACGCTGATCAATGGAAGTGGAGCTTACATTTTCTTTGTTCTCTTGTCTCCAGGGAAGAACGTTCCGATAGTACCCGTGTTTTGCCCCAAAACTCCAGTACTATGACTTTTAGAAGGTGTCAAATTAACCAATCACGGCTGATGTTACAAACGTGAGGCATAATAATTCTCCATAGTCATGTGCTTCAGTAAAGCTGCTTGGTCGAGTAAACAGAGACTATCATCTTGTTCGAGTAGACAGAGACTATTAACCCCTTGCATACTAATATTAAAATATCAAAATTTCAACCAGCAAATTTTCCCCATAATGCAACTAGGAATTTAACCAAATCAATCTTGTTTGTAAATTCCCAGTTACGTTATGGGAAAAAAATTGCTTCTTAAATTTTAAGTATTTTGGCATTAGTAAATAAAAGTGCCCAGAGACAAACATCCCTGAAAATTGTTTATCCAAAGGCAGATCCTCCAAGGTGATTGCTCATCATATGTGCAGGGATCTATGTATGTTAAGACAAACATTGAAGCCTATCATCATTGAAAATCACTATCCCTGAACACTTTATGGGCAAAACCTTTAACGAAAATCCCTGAATTCAGTCAAATCCCTGAAAACTATCATCCCTGTTGCAGAGGGTTAAATTACTAGGAATTTTTATGGGAGTTTTTTTTATTGCAAATTAAAGTTTGTTCAAAAAATTAATTTCCACACTTTTTCAATATTCCCATGATATAACTGACAATATTTTCCATACTTTTTCCAAACAGACACAATTTCCATACTTTGCAAAAAATTCAAAATGACATAGGAACCCTATCTACTTCTTCATGTGAGGTAAAGGTTAACAAAATTACAGAATACGAAAAAAGAATTTAATTGAATATTGTTTGCTTGGCAAAAGAGCAATTTGATTCAAGTTAACAAGATTCTTATGTATTTTGTAAAAATTGCCTTAATTGAGAAAAGTTAATCCATTCACTGACATGCAGCAATTTCCTTGAAATTTTTCATCTGTCTTAATTATTCAATCAACACATTTTACAAAAGAAATCAATTTTCATTATGTTGTGCACCAAAGCTTTACAAGCAGGAGATTAATGTGACAATTGTACACACCAAAAGTTCATAATGTACTCAAACTTAATTTTTCAACAAGTGAAGACCAGTTTGATTGAGAACATTGTTCACTTTGATGTTAATTAAAATTTAATTTCACATTGCAAGGAGAATGATGAAAAGCTTTAATGTCTGTGCAGCCTGAAGTCGAGTGCACTTGCCCCCAGTGCTACACAACAGGTGTTCCAATATTGACTGTTAGGTTAATGATAGAGTGAAAGTGACTTATAACCAGAGTTGCTTCTAGACAAGTGTCATCTGCTGTAAGAGGCAGAAGACACTTGATAAGAAACAACTGCAAGGCCAAACGTCTTGATTATTTCAATAAATAAATTCACTATTATTTTCAGTCCTCTTAGGGTTGATAATGTGATAATTTTTCTTTGCAGCTTTCAAGTTTGAATGAGTGTGAATGTTCACCCTTTTGGCTGTTGCACATTGAACATAATGCAAGGAACACAAATGATGAGAAACTTTAAATGATAATTGTTTTTTAAGTTTGCTGTTTTAACATATACACCTGGAACTTCATTAAGCACCCCTGTTTTTTTTCGCAATGGTGTTAATAGAAGCTGTCATTACTTTCATGTTATCTTTCAGATGGCCAAAAGTGATTGTTTGTGGAAAGAATAATCTATTGACAAATGAAAGACAACACAATGATGAAAATATGCAGCATTTTGATGGTGCTAATTACACATATCTGTCACTAATGTTTTTGATGGAAAAATGTTCTCTCGACAAGTATGGTGCTGGAACGCTCCATGATGAAATAATGCCGGTAATTACTGACAAAAAACATAACTTGTGATCTCCTGAAAACAATAGCAGTGTCTGACGTCAGTAGTGAGTGTATGAGAGCCTGAACCCTCCTCCTAAATGCTACCAGTGAGCCTTCTGATACAGTCCAGAGGCAACTGCTGCCACTCCTCATGCAATGCAGCTTCCAAATTGGGCGAATTCTGTACAGGTGGATCCCTTGCTTGCATACGACATTCAAGAAAGTCCCAGATGTGTTCTAAAGGATTCAAATCAGGGCTCATTGCAGGCCAAGGTAGTGTCGCAATAGCATTGTTCTGAAGGAATGCTCTCACAGCGTGGGAATGATGTGGCCTTGCATCGTTGTCCATGAATATTTATTTATTTATTTATTTTATGGTGTTTAAGGTCTCATATTTCTGCACAATGGCTAATCAGGACCATGACAGTTTTACGGCTGGAGGAAGACAGAGTACCCGGAGAGAATCACCGAGCAACGGCGAGCAGCTGCCAGCTCCCCAACATACCAACTCCACACAAGCAGGGTTAGCATTGGTTGAAGATATATGCACCATCGACGTGCAGTATGCCTTAGAACACAGCGCCACCGAGCCCCGTTGATGGGCAATGGAGGTGAAGTGTCTTGTAGATGAATACAGGAAGAGTAGCCAATGAGTGGTTGTCAAAATGAGGCACGACAACTGGATTGACAATGTCCCGGATGTATGATGATCACCGAGATTCCCAAGTACAGCCACCATATCAAGTTTACAATCACGAGAGAGGCATCCCCAGATCATTACTGATCCTCTACCATAAGTAACAGTAACCGGGTCTGATGTTCCTGGCACTTAAGAAGTATTTCAATGCCTCCACACTCTCATGCCACCATCTGTGACATGAAGCAGGAACCTACTCTCATCTGACCAATGGACTCTCCTCGTCCTGAGATTCCAATGTTGTTGTGCCATACACCACTCCAAACATCATCTTTGATGCTGATCAGACAGAGCTGGATGCTTGATGACCTTCTGGACCCCATACCCAGTGCTTTGAAATGGTTTTTGGACAGTTCTATTGCACAAACACCTGTTGGGGAATGAAAGGTGTTTGAAATCCCCACTTGAAGCAAAAGGTTCATGCCTAATGAGGCATGCCAGACTCCCGAAGATAGGACTTTTGGATTGTCCTTGGTCAGTCCTTAACATCATTGGTTTGTTTTCATTGTTGATGTTTTCGGACAAGTCTGTTGATGATAGAATGGCTATAGCCAAGTTGCCTTACAATAGCTTTGAATGACATGCCTGTTGCATGCATGCCAGCATTTTGCCATCTTAGTGCCTCCGACAGTCTCCAGATATTGCATGTGAATGATAAGTGTTTTTTTGTGACATTCGTGGGAAGTATGCTTCATGTGGACAAGGGGATGTGTTTGGGGTACGCTATCAACCAGAAACATCATCTTTCACTAGATGAAATGTACTGCAAGACATAGCAAACATTCAAATATACTACTCAAAGTTTGCTAAGCACCAAATATTTGACACATCATTGTGAAATATGCTTGTGACATATTTGCGATATTTTTGGTGGATATGATTGAGGAATGTATTGAGATGGTCCCCAGTGTTTTCATTAGTTCTCTTGACAGGCAGACTTTTTGTGACAGTCATGGAAAGCATGTACTCCTTGATTTTCATGTTTTCGTGTACTGTCTACATGTACATGACATGTGTAGGGTATTCAATCTTCATTTCACCACAAACCCTTGTGATTTGATGATTGAATATGGCAAATGCAAATGTAAGAAGACATTTGTCTTAAGCAGAAATGTGGCGGGCTGTAGGGATGGTGGAGCAAGGGGCTAACCATCGGTAGGTTGGTGAAGCCCTTGGTGTGCACCATACGGTGATTACCAGAGCCTGGGCAAGATTTCAGCAGTATGGCACACCAGTAAGATGGCAGGGTGGTGGCAGAGACAGGGCAACATTTGCAGCTGAAGACCGGTTTTTGATCATTCAGGCCCATAGGAACCGCTTTGCCACAGCAATCCAGCTTTGCAGTGACCTTCAGAAGGCTGGTCTTTTTTTTAGGGGCAAGTGGGGTGCACAAAACATGTACCATACAGGTGAAATTCTACAAAAAATTGACTAAGTTCCGCAACTTGTAATTTTGTGAAATATTGAAGCAAATCAAAATCATGACAATATGCACACCTCTGGTATATGTACAAACATCCTGTGAAATGAAAAGGTCCTATCTTGAAAAGTGTGAGAGGAATTTGTTGGACAAACTATGTACCCTAGATGTGGATGAACAGCAGATGAATGGATGGACGGATGTACTGGGGTAAAACAATATGCTGCCCAGTCAGTGTTCACACTGGCATGTGACAAATGCACATTTTTTAGAAATATGGCAAATGAATGTGAGCGTTTGGCACCAAAATTTGGCACCTAAATTCAAAATCACGAACCTGGTATATTATTGATTTTCATCCATGTATGAATGCCCACATCATTAATTACAAAAAAGTAATCTTGTTCAGCTGTGTATACAATGGCCAGTCACTCTCCAATCATTCTTACCGGTGACCTCAGATTAAGTACTCGTGTATTGTGTAAACAATGCGTTGCTTTGTTTCTTCACCACCTAACAACAGACTAGATTATCAATTGTCTTTAATTGTTGGTGGTATTGTCCCCATTGACCAAGATCAAAGATTAACACAATAATAAAATAACAACGGTTTCAATCCACATGTTAATCAGTTACTGTGTCGAGGTGCAAATTTCTATCTAAAAATGCAAAACTAAAACAATGACTGTGTGGGGATGACAGGTGGATTTCAAATTATTGTATGTTCTTGTCAAAACTTTAGGTCATTCACCTGCTATATGTAGGACTATAAATGTTTCATGATATTTTATTATTTTATGTTCCATTTTATGTTATATTTGATTTTATGTAATTTTATGCTTTTGATCTTTTTTGAATAAAATATGAAAAAAATGTTTTTTATAGTTCTCCCACATAAAATACCCATGGCACAAAAAAAATACCATTTGGCACAAAAAATGTTCAGCTTTGGCACATTAAAATATTAAGCCAGCATGAACACTGCCCCTGGATATTCATTGTGGGGGCATAAAACGGATGTTAAATATTTATCGCATGCAAGGCAATATGGTAAATTCATCTAGAATTGTTTTTGTTCAACTCTGTAAGTTTTATCATAACAAGCATCTTTTCTAATAAAAATGGGGGAGGTGGAGGGGGGGTGGAATTTGAAGTATAGAATGCCAATTACCACTCAGCCCAAGGCCTTAGACAAAAGTACATCAAGAAGTCATGGGGGGGGGGGGGGGGGAGTAAGAGGAGCCGAGGTACTCACCTGACAAAGTTGTTTATTGAAGGATATAATTCAGCATCCATCGCAAGTTAACACCACAGAGGCATGCAGTCCATGAACTTATTGAAAACCCTGTTGTCAATGTTAGATGGCATTTTTAGTATTTAGATGCTATCATAGAAATTTCAAGAGATTTCAAGTACAGCAAAACAAGAGGAGCCCAAATATCAACCCGGGAATTTAATTTAAACAGACTTGAAGCCCCCCTCCCCCATGTATGCTGTATATCAAATATCAAAAGAAGAATATTTTTAAGGATTATACATCATATTAAAACTGAGGTTCCCATACAGAGCCCAAATATGAATCCAGAGCCTTGATTTAAAGAAAGGTAACTCTGATTTCCCTAAGGATGTTGTAAATAAAATATCAAAAGATACTGACTGGTGGTTCTGGAGTATGATTTTTAAACAATATTCCTCATATTGCAGTAAGTTAAAATTTGGGTTACCATAGGCAGCAAAATGTGAAACTGGGGAATTTGAACAAACTTGAATCTGACCAAAGGATGCCCAATACCAAATATCTCAAAAGACATTGAGGGATGGATCTGAATATTTTTAAGGATTATTCCTCATACTACACTAAGTTAAAATTTGGGCTCCCCATAAGATGCCCAAATATCAACCAAGGGTCTCGATTTGAACAAATCTGAATCAGACCCCAATGAAGATGTTGCATACCAAATATCACAAAATTCTGACTAGTGGTCCTGGAGATTTTTACATGTATTCCCTATATTAAGTTATAATACAGGTTTCCATAGGGAGCCTAAATATCAACCCAGGGATTTGATTTGAACAAACTTGGACTTGACACTTTATGGATGTTGTATACCAAATATCAAAAGATTCTGACTCGTGATTCTGGAGAAGGATATTTTTAAAGACTATTCCTTATATTGGTTTAAGTTAAAATTTGGGCTTCAGTATGGAGCTCGAATATAAACTGAGGGGTTTGATTTCAACAAACATGAATGTGATCTTCTAAGAATGCTGTATACCAATTATCAGAAGATTCTGATTGATGGTTCTGCAGATTTTTTTTTTAATTTTTGAAAATATGCTGACTCAGCAGTTTTTTAATTCCCCACTATGATACACTATAACACAACCAATTGCATTTTTTTACCATCGCTTCTACTGGCCCCAAGAATGTGTCATACTATATAACACTTCTCTGTTCTGTGCAGTTTGGGAAATATGAGCATTTGAAAAGATTCCTATTTTCAGCTTGTAGAGTTTCTATGGGAGTGCAAGATTCTTTTTGGGCATGAATCAAGTATGATCCAATAAAACCACATAACAAATTTGGATCAAATCAGTCCTTAGAAAACAGAAATTTTGGGGAGGCTGAAAATCTTTCCCCTCCCATTACAAATGCAGATATTGCCCAATGAACCCTGTTTGAACAACCTTTATTCTGCACCTCAAAAGAAAGCTCTGTACCAAATATCAAGCAATTATACCTATTGAGTTGTGCGAAGATTCTTTCAAAATTTCAGGGAGTTTTCCCCACTCCCTTCCTATAGGGAAGGGCATCTTGATTTGAACAAAATCAACAAGTGATGTCATAATAAAGAGAAGGCCCCAAGGGGCCTTAATCGCTCACCTGATAAAATTGGCTTAAGAAGGATTTAAGGTCACATTCAGCACCTACATGTTAATATAGTTAACCCTTTACCCAACACAGACGATATCAAAATTTATTATTTTAAATATCATTTTTTCAAATTTTAAAATTTGTGTTGTATTGTGTTCTATGGTCAATTTCAAACCCATCTGGTGCCCACCAAAATAAGTTAAGCTTAACACTAACACTTTGAAGAAACTTTAAACTAGGAGTCATAGTAATGATATATACCAATTGTCCAAAAGATTCTGCCTGGTGGGTCTGAAGAAGATTTTTGAAGCATATTCCTTATACTGGGGAGCGCACTGGCTCAGTGGTAGACTGTTGGACTTCTATGCTAGAGGTCCCGAGTTTGATCCCCGTCCGGAACGACCTGCGCTGTGTCCTTGGGCAAGGCACTTTATCCCGGTTGCCTACATGGGGGCATGATGATGCCGTGTACTGAGGCGTACTGCATGTCGATGGTGCACATGTCTTCAACTGCTGTAACTCTGCTTGAGAGCGGAGCTTAAACAGAGTTAGAATGCTGAGGAGCTTACAGTTGCTCATCGATGCTTCTATCCGGATACTCCGGCTTCCTCCACCCGTAAAACTGTCACAGTCATGATTAGCCATTGTGCATAATTATGTGACTTAAACACCAATAAATAAATAATATTCCTCATACTGCATTAAGTTAAATTTTGGGCTCCCACATGGAGCCTAAATATGAGCCCAAAAATTTCATTTGAACAAACTTGAATCTCCCCACATTAAGGATGTCAATACTATGTAAGAAATGAATCTGACTCATGAATGGGAAGAGGAAGATTTTTAAAAAATAGTACTTGTATTGCACTAAGTAAAAATTTGGGATCACGGAGCCCAAACATGACCGTAGAAAATTCATTTGAACAAACTAGAATCTGAACTTATTAAGGCATTAAACATCAAAAGATGTGACTGGTGCATCTTAAGAAGAATGGATTTTTAAAGGAATTGCCCCACATTACACTAAGCCAAAATTTAAGTTGCCGTAGAGAGACCAAATATGAACCCAGGGACTTGATTTGAACAAACTGGAATCTGGCTCCACTAAGAATACTGCAAACCAAATACCAAAAGATTATGACTGATGGATCTGACAAACAGGATTTTTACTCATATTGCACAGACTTAAATTTGGGCTCCAATAGGGACTCCAAATATGAACCTTAAACCACACTTGAATCTGAACCTCCTAACGATGTTGCATATTAAATATCAAAACATTCTGACTGGTAGGTCTGGAAAAGATTTTTAAAGAATATTCCTCATATTTCACTAAGTTAAAGGGAGCCCAAAGTTTACCCCTGGGTGTTTATTTGAACAAATTTGAATCTGCCCCCTAAAGGATGCTCTATAACAATCATCAAAAGATTCTGACTGATGGTGAAGATTTTTAAATGAAAGTGTCAATGACACTGTAGCTCAACTTGACAAACTTGAAATGGTAAATTTGAAGATCATTGGTTCCAATGTTATTTGGTGAAACTTCAACATAACAGCACTGTGTGTGCCAATGTCAGAGTAGTCCATGCTTTTTAAATGTAAACTGTAAGACTGGCAAAAGGAAGAAAGTTGATACACAAATGCATTAAGTTCGGAGGTCATTGTAAACCTCAACTTTTTTCGCAGAAATGAATCTACATGTAGATGTTTTGTCTCATCATGATGCCGAGTCCAAAAACAATCCTATGATAAATGTGCCCTGTAGGTCATGTCAAAAAAGAATGTAAATGCACAAATGCAATAGATTCAAAGATTGTTGCTGACAGCTACAGTTTTTTATAGAAATGAAAAGAAAATCGATAGCTCCTATCTCTGTCACCCCAAATAAGCATATGAAGTTTCAAAACAACCCAATAATGAAAGCGCCCTCTGAGGCATGCCAAAGGAAGATGTTAATGCACAAATGCACTAAGTTTGAAGGTCCGGGCTGGTGGCAATGGTCTTTTTATCTTTTTTTATGGAAATTCATAAATATACCCTGTACAGAGGGCAAAGGGATAAGTTGCCACAAAAATGCACTAAGTCCAAAGGCTGGTGCTAACAACAATAATTTTTTATGGAAATGAAAACATGCATACCAAGTTTCAACCGATCCTATCATAAATGTATCCTGTTGGGCATGCCAGAGGAATATACTGATGCCTGACTATACTAAGTACAATGGTCGTTGCCAACAGCAACTATTTTTGACAGAAATGGAAGAAAATTGACAGTTCCCATCTAGAGGTCACCCTGAACAAGCATACCAAGTTTCAAAGCAATCCGATCATAAATTCGACCAGTGTGCCAAAGGAAATTGTGGACGTACGTACGTGCACTGATGGATGAGAAGTGACGGCAATAGCTCAGCTTGACTTTGTCAAGTTGAGCTAAAAATCTTCCTCAAATTACACTCAGTTAAAATTCAGGCTCCCACAGTGAGCCTAAATATGACTCCAGGAACTTGATTTGAACAAACTTCAAGCTGACCACCTTCCGCTCCCCACCCCTCCACCTCCAAAGATGCAGTATACCCAAAATTGTGAGATTTTGTCTGGTAGATCTGAAGAAGATTTTTAAATAAATTTCCCCATATTGCACAAAGTTAAAATTCTAGTTCCCACAGGGAGCCCAAATATGAACCCAGGGTCTTGTTTTGAACAAACCTGCAACTGACCCCTCCAAGGATGTTGTATACCAAGTATCAAGAGATTCTGATTGGTAGTTCTGCAGAAGACGATTTTTTTAATTCTGTAAAATAATTGTGAGGGTGCTAACAGAATTATGCCTCTTGTGTTGCCCCCTGTGGACCGGACATCTTTATTTGAACAAAGTTGAATTGACATATGATAAGGAACATGCTTATCAAATTTGATTCAATTTGGCCCAGTAGTTTATGAGAGGTCAAAAATGCGAGGTTAACACTGGATGGATGGACAACAGATGGAAAGTGATCACCAAAGCTCCCTTCACCTCAGGAACACTCCCAAAACAGAAATGTTAAATAAAATTAAAGCAGGGATGTAAATGAGTGGTTGAAAAAAATCCTAAAATCCCATTCCCTCACTGCTGCCGTCAAAGCCAAAAAGGCTGGAGGCCTGGGTGGCCCCCATAAAATTTTGGAAATTTCAGTGCCCTGAGAATGTTTCTCCAGTGCTTTGTGGGGCCTTTGTAAAGGATTGAAAATCCTAACTTTTTTTTTATGTTTTTTTTTAAGTTTCTGGCTCATGTAAATATCTAGCCCAGTTCACATTTAGTTACAACCTCAAAATTGGGGGAAAAAATTCAGCCATGTCCGAATTATTTTGACTGAGACACTGACTGATAGCAGAAAACACATCTTTACACAGCTTTGTTCATTTGAAAGGAAAACAATATTGTCTATTTATCAAGTTTTTTTTGAGTTGGGATTTATAGCATTTGCTCAGACTCTTGTTCTTAAAAATTCTAACCTTCATATTTATTTATTTATTTATTTATTGGTGTTTAAGGTCACACACTTATGCTCAATGGCTAATCGTGACTGTGACAGTTTTACGGGTGGAGGAACCCGGAGTACCCGGAGAGAACCACCGAGCAGCTATGAACAACTGTCAGCTCCTCAACATTCTAATTCTGTTCAAGCTCCGCTCAAACAGGGTTACAGTGGTTGAAGACATGTGCACCATTGACATGCAGTATGCCTTAGTACATAGCATCATTATGCTCCCATGTAGGCAGCCGGGATAAAGTGATTTGCCCAAGGACACAATGTGGCATCAAACTCGGGACCTCTAGCATTGAAGTCCAACAGTCTGCCACTGAGCTCGTTTCAACACTAGACTGCTATAATTTTCAGCCTTTTTCACTTTTCAGTCAGAAATTTGTTTAACCCTCTGCACACTGATGTCAAATTATAAAAATTTCACCATAATGCAACTAGGAATTTAACCAATTCAGTCTTGTTTGACAGAGCTCAATGAGCTCTGTCAAACAAGATTAAATTGGTTAAATTCCTATTTGCATTATGAGAAAGATTTGCTGCTTGAAATTTCGGTATATTGACATCAGTGTGCAGAGAGGAGTTAAGCTGCAGTTCTTCATTTTTCCTTTCAACCACCTTCTTCTTTGCATCCATTCTCTTTCTATGCCTGCTATGAGCAGTTTGTATGTGGAACATTAATGACCTGTCAACTGGACTTTTCTGAATGTTCTCTCTCTGGAATAGATTAGTTGATGGTGTGTCGTTACACATTAGATCATACTTAACAGTCTGAATAGCTGAAAATGTCTCAATTTGCATTCTGTTAGTTTTTGGTCCCAGGATGTCATTCATTATACTGAAGAACTGCTCTATTCTTAGTCCAGTGAAAATACTTAATGCTATCTGAACCACTTTTGCCATTGTTGGGTACCTAGGGAAAACATTAGTCTGCCACACATCTAGTTGTTTTGACATGTCAGCTGTGGGCAACAACAGATCAATTTGTATTCTTGGGATTTCCTTCAGAAACTCATCCCTCTGACAATCTTTCAAAACAGTTGGGAAGTAAGTCGACAGTTTCTTCACGGCTACATGTGTTACAGAATTTCCTTGTGCTGAAGGACCAAGAGCTGACAAACACTGTAATGGTTTATTACTGACGGAGGCTTTTGTTGAATGTAACATAATCGATATATGCCTCAAGAACCCTCAGAAAGAATTTCTTCCTTTCATTTCTGTCCATTGGTGACCCCATCAAAATTTCCCCTGCTTCATGTCCAATGTAAACATGAGAAGATTGCAAATGAATTTGTCCATTTCTGATGTCGATTTTTAACAGTTCCTTAGCAGATCGATCCTTGATATTCTCAGGTCTTATGAAGCATGCTGGGAAGGTTCTGAACAACTCACCTTGATTGTTACGAAGTTTATGTACCATGGGTGTATTCTGTTAAAAAACAAGCACAAATGATTTGAACATTGATACTACACCTGTGTATAGTGTCATATAGAGAAGGGTTATTTTTCATTCATTTATATTTATTTATTTCCTCATGTCTGACAGTTTTACGGGTGGAGGAAGCTGGAGAACCACCGAGTAACTGTCAAGACTCCCCAACGTTTGGACTCCACACAAGCAGGGTTAGTATTGGTTGAAGAAAAGTGCACCATCGACGTGCAGTATGACTTAGTACACAATGCCACTCAGGGACAATTGGGATTAAGTGTCTTGCCCAAGGACACAATGTGGTTGCCGCAGATGGGGTTCGAACCGAGGACCTCTTGGCTTGGAGCCTGCATCTCTTCCAACTCAGCCACCACACCTCCCTTCTCATTCATAGATCTTCTAAACAATACGTTGTTTCCTTCATTCCCCATCTGATGTGAGATTTCTTCTTTCACAAGCTTTGTGATCCAATAAAGGTGTTTCTTGCTGGTTGAGAGCACTGGCTTATAAAGTTGGTGTATTCATCAAGATAACTCTCTTTAGTTCTTTCTCCACCCACAAGTAGTAGAACAATGTCAGCGCCTTCACGTTTTCAAAATTTCGTTTGGTCATATCAAATGCTGACAACCATTGGTGGTTAATTCTCTGCATAAGGATAAGGGAATCAACAGACAACAGTTTACTTATTTGTTTGAGATGCTCTCTCAAGACAGCACTGAACTTCAAATCATTGTGTAAGTCATCATCAAGTCTTTCTACATGGTTGACAAAATGTGAACAGAATTTCTTCACAACATTATGAATATGGTGACATATCACCATCACTGTCCAGTAAATGTTGTGCAGATTCTCATAGTCTTGTTTCAAAGCAAGAAACTTTTCCTCTCATGTAATTAGTACTGTGACTGAGGCACAAGATTAAATTATCAAGAGGATTATTATCCCTTTCAAATTGATCAACTACAGCCTGATGTACAGTTGATGCATTCACTGTTGTCATGGATTCTGATGAATAATGTTGCACCATACACCTTCCATCGTCTGGGGAAAAGAAAGAGGCTAACAATGAAAAAACAGGTTGTTTATTTTTTCTTGAACATTCATCAATGTTTATGGAGAACGGGTAGTATCTCATCATGTGAACAAAGCGTTTATGTGCAACTGTGTCTAGGCCTTCTTTCAACTTATATGTTGCAATCTGTTGCACTAGTGTCCAGTTGTTCGTGGCCTTGGTGTCAATTGATAGTTCCTTGCGAAGCTGCACTAAATGAAGAGCCAATGAAAGAGGCAAACTGTGCTCTGCTAGGAAAGAAATTGTCATGGCCTCACTATTCGTTTTGCTATCCAAAAAACTCACATTTCGAAGCGATGGTTCTATTTTCCCAGCACATTTACTTGTGTTGTGAATATTAAGTTTTTTGATTATGAATGTGAAGTACCAGTATTAGAAGTATCCACAGTGAACCCATCTTCCATCAATTTCGTTGCCACAAAAATACTTGGCAGTGTCTGCAAATTTTCTTTTGTCTGTTGATTTTTCCAATTTTGAATACCCCTTGAGATCTTTTTTTCCTTCGGTACCGTAACAAATGCGATTGTGACAAATCGTGTACTCCACAATTCCAGGTAAGTTTAGCTTTCGAATATAGTCTGAGAAAAAGAAACCGTTGTTGCCGGAAAAACTACATTCCTGTTAATATTTATTTATTTATTTACTGGTGTTTAAGGTCACCTACTTTTGCACAATGGCTAATCATGACCACAGCATGGAGATAAAGTCAAGGTCAGTCAATCATTTATTCCCCATGTTGCCTATTTTAGAGGACTTGCCCTCTAAAGCAAGCATTAGTGACTGGGTCCTATTTTACCAATGAAAAAGAGCTTGTTTACCACAGTAAACAAGCACTGCTGCACTTCCCGGGGTTCCCACGGGGGAATTCCTGTTGAAAGTTTTGAGTTTTTAACTACTGAACTCTTGAGAGTGTCACATCGTAAGCAAGAGCAAATGGATTTCATGTAAAAAGAATAATGTGCAAGAGTTGAAACATTACCCAGAGCATGTGAGTGGACAAGAATAAAACAAAAAGGCCACAGGTGGCATGAGGTGTTCACCTGAAAAAAGTTTTGGAACACTGGAAAAGGTATGAAAGGCAATTTGAAAATTTTCGCCCCTCCACTTTTATCGAGTTTCCGCTGCCTCTGACTCACAAGAACCATCACAATCATCAGCACGATTTAAAAAAGTGATCGCCAATGCTGTTATGATGTGTAAGATAAGTATTATATACTGGTCCTTGAATTTTTGTTACATATTTGTTTTTAAAAAGTCGTAAAAACACCAGTGTTTATTTGTCTGTGATCTTTGGTTTTTCTGTATATTTGTCTGTAAACTTTTGTTGGAAATTTGTTTAAATGAAAGTGTCAATGACCAGGGGTCAGCCTGGCAGCTGATTTTAGGGAGAAGTGACTTCTCCCTTCAGAGACTTTAGGGAGAAGTCAGGACCCAGGAGGGAGAAGTCAGTGGACATGAAGGAGAAATCAGAAAAAAAACCCCATAAAACGTATATGGCATCGTGACAAAATAAATGAACATAGAGGACACAATTGTGGAGAAAAAAATAAATAAAAGTTATACAAACATACATACACACTCAAAACTAAGTCAGATGGTATATAACAGAATGTAGGTTAAAATCCCACCTCCCCCCCCCCCCCCCCCCCCCCACAAAAAACTGTGCCGTTCATGGTTTCTGAATACCCCCTAACTCTTTGCCTAACAGTGATGACTAAGGTTACCATGCAGTTGATTTAGTATTTGCCTCAATGCAGTGGATTTTGATATTTAGTATGACCCATGGTGAGAGTGTTCTCTGTAATAGAAGGTATATTCTTTTTAAAAAAATATTTAAAGTGTTTAAAATAAATTTCAAGTTCACATAAGAAGCTGGGTCATTCATGGTTTCTGAATGCCCTGAGTTGAAAAGCGTAGTTAAAATTTTTTTCGATATCCTTCGTAAATTAAGCGTTATTAACAATTTGAGTTAATTTATTTCTCAGGTAAATGACAAAATATTTCAGTTGCGCTGGGTAATAATACACTGTTCAGAAAACTGACAATTTCTGCCAACCATCTTACACTGATACGTGCGATTGGTGCTTTGAAGGTCTGCAATTCTTATCCAACCAAATACCTGTGATTTCTATTGTAGCCTTATTACATTTAACCCCCTTCCAACACAACTTCACAAGTTTTCAAAGAAAAACATTCAATGCAAATTGCGGGGCGAATTTCAATGCAACCAATTTTTCAGTGGAACAAAGCGTAACCGCAAGCAACTGTCTCCAATACATTTTTTTTGTTTTGAAACGGTGGTTAACTTTAATAAATTCTAATTAACTCGATGCGTGTCTCGTGTGATTCGTTGTTTTGGCTGGAACTTTGTTTTTAAATAGCCATTTTGTGCTGGTTGCTATCAGTTGGGGCGAATTGTTCGAACGACTACGCCATTACAATTCTTTTCAGAAATTATAAAATTGGGCTAGTTTAGGCTATTTTCATAGCCGTGTGACGGACTTTAACAGCAGCCGTGTTTACTTTTTTTTGCGAATGCGGAAGTGGGTGTTTTTAAAAAATAAAACATAAGAAAATACAGTAAACTGCCATGTCTCCCAAGGAAGTTTTGGAGGGCGACTTGAATTTCGCCCCCAATGTAAGCAAAGGCGACTTGAGGAATGACAAGGCAACTTCTTCGCCCAAGTCGCCCACTCGGCTGACCTCTGTCAATGACACTGTAGCTCAACTTGTTAAGACATGTACATGTATAGTATGTGACACAGCAATGATGAACATCTAGGTAATGACCTGATAACAAAGGTACATATAAAGTATTGTAACAGTCTGTACATAAATACTGACCGTAGCCTGTAACAAATGTATAGGTAAAGTATTGTAAAGGTGGGTGACAGTCAGATGCTAAACTAGAAAAGAAATCTTTGAGTCCCAGAGTGGGTCTGACTGAACCCCAAAATATTTGTTCTCATAGCACAGTGATAACAAAGGCACCCCAAAACACACTCGTTCCTGTCCCAAGGTGAAAACAAAGGTACCCAAGAAGTTTCGTGAAGATCAGTTCATAAATACGAGCTGTATTGAAGTTGTGACAAAAAACTGATTGGACCTAATTTCGGTACAAAATGACCACCGGCAGCCATCTTGAATTTTGGACCGCACCCAGAAACACTCGTTCTCGTCCCAAGGTGATAACAAAGGTACTCAAGAAGTTTCGTGAAGATCGGTTGATAAATACAGCCTCTAGCCCGAACTGTATTGGCATGTGCACTTACAGTGTATAAGTAGCACTGAATAAATCAAAGTTCATCTAATTTGCATAATTTCTGCACGGGAAAAAAACCTGTACTATATGTGATGTATTCCATGTTACTAAACATTCATACAAAAATTTATTCAAATCAGAACTTCCATACAGAAGTTCTGTACAAAAGACTGATTGCACTAATTTTGGTACAAAATGGCTGCTGGTGGCCATCTTGAATTTAGGACCACACCCAAAAACACTCGTTTTCATCCCATGGTGATAACAAAGGTACCCAAGAAGTTTCGTAAAGATTGGTTCATAAATACGGCCTCTAGCCTGAGCTGTATACAAGTTGTGTACAAAAAACTGATTAGACCTAATTTCGGTACAAAATGGCCACTGGCAGCCATCTTGAATTTTGGACCACACAGAGAAACACTCGTTCTCATCCCAAGGTGATAACAAAGGTACCCAAGATGTTTCGTGAAGATCGGTTCATAAATACAGACTCTAGCCCGAGCCGTATTGACATGTGTACTTACTGTGTGTAAGTAGCACTGAAAAATCAAAGTTCCTCTAATTTGCATAATTTTTGCACGAGAAAAAAACCTGTATTATATGTGATGTATCCCATGGTACTAAACATTCACACAAAAAATTATTCAAATTAGCGCTTTCATATGGAAGTTCTGTGCAAAAATCTGATTGCACCTAATTTTGTACAAAATGGCTGCCATCGGCCATCTTGAATTTCGGACCAGAACCCAAAATACTCGTTCTTGTCCCACAGTGATACCAAAGGTACCCAAGAAGTTTCGTAAAGATCGGTTCATAAATATGGCCTCTAGCCCGAGTCGTATTGGCATTTGCACTTACAGTGCTGAAAGTAACACTAAATACATCAAAGTTAGTCTAATTTGCATAATTTACGCACGAGAAAAAACCCCGTATTATATGTGATGTATCCCATGGTATTAAACATTCATACAAAAAATTATTCAAATCAGCCCTTTTATATGGAAGTTCTGCGCAAAAATCTGATTGCACCTAATTTTGTACAAAATGGCTGCCAGCGGCCAACTTGAATTTCAGATCAGACCCAAAAACACTCATTCTCGCCCCAGGTCATAACAAAGGTACCCAAGAAGTTTCGTAAAGATCGGTTCATAAATACAGCCTCTAGCCTGAGCCGTATTGAATTGTTGACAGACAGATATATTTTTTACCATTTTTGTCTGAATAAAAAATCTAAGTCTGGAAAATGAACTGAATTCACTCTCGTTTAAACTGTCCAACTAATTAGAACAAAACTATAGTCAGCCAATCTTTGATGTTGAGGATTATCACACATCTGAACTGGAAACAATAGATGAAGGGTGAATGGGAATGGCCCTAATTTCTTGACATATTGCAAGACTTTTTATTCACTTAACAGGAGCTTACTCTATAACCTATATGCAACTAGAGGGAACTGTTTTAGTGAACTAAAACACATGTCTCCCCTTTGATTAGTTCCATGCTTCCAACTTACGACTAACAAAGATCAAACTAAAGGTCAAATGTCAAGATCATGGAAGTTCAAGATTGAATGTGACACATCAGCCTGGCTGTTGCATTCGTATGACAAATATCATAAACCTAGCAGAACAATTCAATAATTGACCTTGATGTCAAAGATCAAGGTCATCTGTTATCACAACAGTACATGATACAATGTTGTCTTATGTTGATATACCCACATGCCAAATATCATAAGCCTAGGTAAAAAGATAAAAAAATCAATAAGTTGGCCAACCTTAAGATCAAAGGTCAAGGTAGGTCATGATGGTATGTGACACATTGTCTTTTGGTGATACACTCACATGCCAAAAGTCATATGCCTAGGTCAAAAGATTTTAAAAAAAAGTCAGTAATGTGACCTTGAGGTCAAAGGTTAAAGTCTTTTGTGGACCATGATAATATGTGACATATCGTCTTATGGTGATACACTCGCATGTCAAATATCATAAGCCAAGGTAAAAATAGGACGATGAAATCGTCAGATGTGTACCCATCTGCGCAACTAGTACAAAGCTGTATGACGGAGGACCACCACGGATGCCGACATTATGTACACCATACATGGTATGGGTACATATAGCAATGGATTGGAGGAGTGTCTAATTTGATGGATAAAGGGTTAATATCTCCGGATCAAATTATCAGATTTACATAAAATGAAAGAGTCAATGACTCTGTAGCTCAACTTGGATATGACAGGAATTAGTACTTGCTGTGACCAAGACAACTGAATAATGAATATGACAGGAATTAGTATTTGTTTTGGCCCAGTCAACAATAATAAAAGAATTACAAGGTGACTGTAATGGACTACAGATTAAGACCAATCATTGTAGATTATTATTTTTGTGTGGAAATTTTCAGTCCCAAACAAAATATTTTCAGACTAAAATTTTTTCTTCTTCTTCTTAAAATTGACCAAAATGCATCAAAACACAAAAAACTAATTTCCGGATTTTGGTCCAAAATTTTCCAAGTCCCACCCGGACCCCAAATTTTCAGTGTAAAAAAAAATTTTTTTTTTTGTCTTAAAATTGACCAAAACGCATAAAAAACCAAAAAACTAATTTCCGGATTTTGGTCCAAAATTTTCTAAGTCCCACCCGGACCCCTAATTTGCATAATTTATTCACGAGAAAAACTCTGTATTATATGTAATGTATCCCATGGTACTAAACATTCATACAAAAATTTATTCAAATCAGATCTTTCATTTGGAAGTTCTGTGCAAAAATCTGATTGCCCCTAATTTTGTACAAAATGGCTGCCAGCGGCCATCTTGAATTTCCGACCAGACCCCAAAACAATCGTTCTTGTCTCACAGTGATAACAAAGGTACCCATGATGTTTCGTAAAGATCGGTTCATAAATACAGCCTCTAGCCCGAGCCGTATAGGGATTTGCACTTACAGTGCTGAAAGTAACACTAAATAAATCAAAGTTAGTCTAATTTGCATAATATAAGCACGAGAAAAAACCCATATGATATGTAATGTATCTCATGGTACTAAACATTCATACGAAAAATTATTCAAATCAGAGCTTTCATATGGAAGTTCTGTACAAAAAAAAAATTTCTGCATCGTCGGTACAAAATGGCTGCTGGCAGCCATCTTGAATTTCGGACTGCACCCAAAAACACTCGTTCTCATCCCACGGTCATAACAAATGTACCCAAGAAGTTTCGTAAAGATTGGTTCATAAATACGGCCTCTAGCCCGAGCCATAGCAGCTTGGCACTTACAGCTCTGAAAGTAACACTAAATAAATCAAAGTCAGTCTAATTTGCATAATTTACGCACGAGAAAAAAACCCGTATTATATGTGATGTATCCCATGGTACTAAACATTTATACAAAACTTTATTCAAATCAGAACTTTCATACAGAAGTTCTGTACAAAAAACTGATTTTTGCATCATCGGTACAAAATGGCTGCTGGCAGCCATCTTGAATTTCGGACCACACCTAAAAACACTCGTTCCCGTCCCAGGGTCATAACAAAGGTACACAAGAAGTTTCGTAAAGATCGGTTCATAGATACGACCTCTAGCCCGAGCCATAGCCAATTGCTGACGTACGGACAGACGGACAGACAGACGGACGGACAGACGGACGACGGGCCATGACAATAGCTCAAATTTGACTTCGTCAAAGTTGAGCTAAAAAACTATACAGCACAGCACATCAGTAACCTGAATAAATATATAAAGTAACATGACAATCGGATTGATATTTATTGAGTTATCTCATGCCAAAGGGATTGGAGGAATTTTCAATTTGAAGGATAAAGGGTTAATATCTCAGGATCAAATTATCAGATTTACACCAAAAACTATACAGCTCGGCACATCAGTAATCTGAACACAAATATAAAGTAACTTGACAATCCAAGCAATATTTTTCAAATTATCAAATGCCAAAGGGATTGGGGGAATTTTCAATTTGAAGAATAAAGGGTTAATATCTCAGGATTAAATTATCAGATTTACACCAAAAACTAAACAGCTCGGCACATCAGTAACCTGAACATAAATATAAAATAACTTGACAATCCAAGCAATATTTTTCAAGTTATCGAATGCCAAAGAGATTGGAGGAATTTTCAATTTGAAGGATAATGGGTTAATATCTCAGGATCAAAATAACAGATTTACACCAAAAACTATACAGCTCGGCACATCAGTAACCTGAACACAAATATAAAGTAACTTGACAATCTAAGCAATATTTTTCAAGTTATCGAATGCCAAAGGGATTGGAGGAATTTTCAATTTGAAGGATAAAGGGTTAATATCTTGGGAACAAATCATCAGATTTACACCAAAAACTATACAGCTCGGCAAATCAGTAACCTGAACACAAATATAAAGTAACTAGACAATCCAAGTAACATTTTTAAAGTTATCGAATGCCAAAGAGATTGGAGGAATTTTCAATTTGAAGAATAAAGGGTTAATATCTCGGGATCAAATCATCAGATTTACACCAAAAACTATACAGCTCAGCACATCGGTAACCTGAACACAAATATAAAGTAACTTGACAATCCAAGCAATATTTTCCAAGTTATCGAATGACAAAGAAATGGATACGGACACCGGACGGACGGACAAAGGATAGACGAATGACGGATGGCCACCCCAGATGCCAGCATTATGTGTACCATACATAGTATGGGTACACATAAAAAGGTAAATTAGTTCTTGCCCGGACAAGCTTACTTGCCAAAAAATCAGTAATTTGACCATGAGGTCAAAGGTCAGTGTCATAAGTGGGTCATGATGGTACATCGTCTCATGGTGATACACCCACATGCCAAATATCATAAGCCTAGGTCAGTGTCATATGTGGTATATGGGTCATGAAGGTACGCGACACATCGTCTTATGGTGATACACTCGTATGTCAAATAGCATAAGCCAAGGTAAAAAGGTAAATAAGTCCTTGCCCGGACAATCTTACTTGCCAAAAAATCAGTAATTTGACCACGAGGTCAAAGGTCAGTGTCATAAGTGGGTCGTGATGGTACATCATCTCATGGTGATACACCCACATGCCAAATATCATAAGCCTAGGTCAAGGTCCTATGTGGGTCATGATAGTATGCGGCACATAGTCTCATGGTGATACACCCATATGCCAAATATCATAAGCCTAGGTCAAAAGATAAAAAAAAATCAATAATTTGATCTTGAGGTCAAAGGTCAAGGTCATATGTAGGTTGAGGTCAAAGATCAATGTCATATATGGGTCATGATGGTAGATCGTCTCATGGTGATACACCCACATGCCAAATATCATAAGCCAAGGTCAAAAGATAAAACAAGAGGCCCCAGGGCCCCTGAGGGCACTCACCTGACATGGTAGCCTAAATATCAACCCAGAGAATTGATTTCAACAAGTTGCATCTGCTCCTCCTAAGAAAAGCTTATACCAAATATCGAAAGATTCTGACAAGTGGATCCCCCCCCCCCCCCACACACACACATACACACACACACACTAAGGATGCTACACACCACATATCAAAACATTCCGACTGCTGGATCTGAAGAAGAAGATTTTTTCAGAAAATTCCTCATTTCGAACTAGGTTACAATTCAAGCTCCCACAGTGAGCCCAAATATAGACCTAGGGACATGGCTTGAACAAACTTGAATCTCACCCCCTAAGGATCCTGCATACCAAATATCAAAACATCCCAACTGCTGGATCTGAAAAAGAAAATTTTTAAAGAAAATTCCTTATTTTGAACTAAGTTATCATTCGGGCTCCCACAGTGATCCCAAATATGGACCTAGGGACATGGCTTGAATAAACTTGAATCTCACCCCCCTAAGGATGCTGCATACCAAATATCAAAACATTCCAACTGCTGGATCTGAAGAAGATTTTTAAAGAAAATTCCTCATTTTAAACTAAGTTATAATTCGGGATACGACAGTGAGCCCAAATATGAACCCAGGGACTTAGCTTGAACAAACTTGAATCTCACCCCCCTAAGCATGCTGCATACCCAATATTAAAAGATTCTGCCTGCTGTATCTGGAGAAGAAGATTTTCAAAGAAATTTGCCTGAAATGCACTAAGTTCAAATTTGGGCTCCTATACTGAGCCCAAATATGAACCCTGGGGGCTGATTTGAACAAACTTGAATCAGATCCACCCCACAATGTTGCATACCAAATATCAAAATATTCTGCCTGCTGGATCTGGAGAAGAAGATTTTGTTAAAAATTTTCCTGAAATGTACTAAGTTCGAATTCGGGCTCCTATACTGAACCCAAATATAAACCCAGGGGGCCGATTTGAACAAACTTGAATCAGATCCACCCTACAATGTTGCATATCAAATATCAAAAAATTCTGCCTGCTGGATCTGGAGAAGATGATTTTTTAATGTTTTTCCTATTGCCTACAGTGTTAAAAAGTGCTGACTCTGCACTTTTTCAAAGTCCCGAAACTGTACCCTATGATAAAACCGATGGCAATTTTTTTTTGACCAATCCTTTCTGTTGGTCCTAAGGAAGCTTCACACCAAATAAAAATTCTCATTGCAGTGCAGTTTTGGAGATATGGGTGTTTTAATTTTTTCTATTTTTAGCTCCTGCGGTTCCCACGGGGCTACGGGAAAAAAAAATTTGGCATAAATTAGGTACTTATGACCCCAAAAGCCCTCACATAAAATTTGGTTCAAATCAGCCCCTCGGTTCGGAAATATAAATTTTATAGTAAATTTCCTTTCTTATTATACCTACCGAAATTGTTTACTACAGGCTTGCACTACAGTGGAAGAACCTAACTCGGATAAAATACTCTCTATTTTAATCTTTCCCAAGATTTGGGAAAGAAAAGTGGTGTAAAAACACCACGAAAAAATAAGCCAAAACTGGGTCGAGCACCATCGGCACACACCCAGTATGGGACGCTCTTCCATAGTACAAATCCACGACTTCCGTAAAACAGTGCGCAATGCGTCAATTCGTCATTCTTTTGATTCCGAACAACACAGGAGTTATGTGATCAGCGGGGAGGAAGGATTCTTACCCGAATAAGAAGACGGGAGGGCCTCAATGTAAACAATTTCGGTAGGTATAATAAGAAAGGAAATTTACTATAAAATTTATATTTCTTATCAACCTACCTCAATTGTTTACTACAGGCTGAATAGACAAAAAGGCTGGAGGGAATCACATAACCAACCCACACATAACTCAATAGCACTGGGACCGTGGACAGAGGAAGAGATCCCTAGACCTATCAAAACATAGCATCACAAACATTAGAAAAGACAATGAAAGATGAGGCGTATGGTGAAGTGCGACGCACAGACAGAAAGGGCAGTAACAGCACAAAGCTGGAACTGACCCTGAAAAAAGCTGAAAGACTGGGATAGACAACAGCCTAAGCCGAAGAAAGAGGGCCCCAAGGTTCTCTGTCGGCTCCTGCAACTGTCGCAGATAAAAGGAGAATGTAGCATTTCTCCAGAAGGCTGCCAGAATAACATCCGTAATGCGACAACATGACAGAGTTATTAAAAGAGGAAGACAATGCACGCACTTCGTGGCAGAAAAAACAATTGGTAAAACAATCACTAGTAGCTAGACAAGCGGAAGCTGCACGAATAGCAAGACAAATCCATCAAGAAATGGATGCAGGAGAGATCTGGCATGTGAGAGAATGCATATTCATCCAGGATAAAGGCGTGAACACCCCCCACCCCCAAGCAGAGCAGCGTCCAAGAAAGTGACCATCTTGGAGGAAACTGCAAAGTCCTAGGCCTTTTCAAGGAAAAGAGCTGAACAAGCTTGGAGAGGCAAGGATGAGTGTCGAAACAATGCGGTATCACATAGGAAAAAATGTCTCCGAAGCATGGACATGTACCCATTGCTGGAGACCCCCAGAAACAAACATATACCAGAAACTCTGCAAGCGGTGTGATCGAAGGAGTGACAGAAACAACAGAGTGATCGCACACCATCGACAGAAGAACCTTCCACTTAGCCACAGAGGCTAAACCAGTGGACCTTCCACTTAGCCACAGAGGCTAAACCAGTGGAGTGAGTGCCTCCTTGAAGAAGAAAAGCAACTCCACTGCGTGTCTCGAAAAACCACTACGGAGGAGACAGGACCCGATAAAAGACATGTGCGAAGACACAATGAAGTCGGGTCAACGTGAAACCTCCTCGGGCGACTTTGGCAAAGAAAGTCGCGAGGTAGAGGGAGACATGCCGGAACCGCCGCTAACAGAGAGCAGAGCAGATTGATCCACACCCACTGAGGCAACGGGTGTGATCGAAAGGATTCGGCGACTGCAGGTTCATATCTGGGCAAGAACCTGAGGCAGAATCAGAACCGGTAGGAAGGCGTAGCCGACAAGACCATCCCAAAGGAGGGCCAGAGCGTCCACAGCGAAAGCCAGAGCATCTGTACACGGGGACACAAAAGTGTCCACCGGATGGTTCCAACGAGTCGCAAAAGAGCGATGGAACCCGCCATGTGGAGCATCCACCTGGTGGAAATGACCCTGCCCCGACGGGACAGGGAGTCGGCTAGGACGTTCAGACGACCGGGAATGTGACGAACAGCCACCCTGGCGTGGACATCCTGAGCGAGCAGTAGA
Source organism: Pictodentalium vernedei (assembly GCA_031216915.1). Classification (NCBI taxonomy): domain Eukaryota; kingdom Metazoa; phylum Mollusca; class Scaphopoda; order Dentaliida; family Dentaliidae; genus Pictodentalium; species Pictodentalium vernedei. The sequence goes on along the minus strand of CM062297.1, from coordinate 437,578,244 downwards.
AGATCCCGAGCCAATTCGTACATTGGAACCGAGTGCGTGCCGCCCTGGTTCCGAATGTAAGCAACCACCGTCGAATGGCCAGACAACAGAAGGACCTGGTGATTCGACAGGTGAGGGATCCACTGCCTGAAACTCAGAAGAAGAGCAAGAAGCTCCTTCTGGGTGATGTGTACAGCTGCATGATCCTGGTCCCACATCCTGTGAATGGAAAGACCTAGAGGATCCAATGTCGCACCCCATCCGAGATCGCAGGCATCTGCCATTAGAACGCGATCGGATGTGAGTAAGTCCAAAGGAACACCCTGCGAAAGCCACTGGACATCCGCCCAGAGGAGAAGGTGAGGATAAAGATATTCTGGAAACTGAAGCACCAGATCCAGAAAATCGACATTCGGCCTCCCAACGACTGAGCAGAAAGTGTTGGAGAGGTCTGACACGCAGCCGACCTAGAGGAATGAGATCCGTCATCGAACAGCAGAGACCGCGTAGCCGGAGAATACTCCGAGCCATCGCGGAAGTGGACTGGGACAGAGACAGAGCAAAAGCTGAGAGAATCACAGCCTTGGCCTGGGGAACCGCCACCAAATTGAATTGTGTGCGGAAAGCCATCCCCAGATGATAAAACGACTGAGAAGGGACCAGGTCCGACTTCTCCTCGTTGACTCTGAAACCTAGCGACGTGAGCAAGCTCAACAGAGTGGAGACATCCGACTCCAGTAAGGCAGCATTGGAATGCCCCTGGAGAATATCGTCCAGATATGCCGAAGTAGTCACCCTTGACTGTGTGCGATGGAAAGCTATCACATGCAACATCAGTCTGGTGAAGGCCCAAGGAACCAGGTTGAGGCCGAAAGGCATGGCCTTGAACTGGTAAACTCGCCCCAGAAAAACGAACCTGAGATACTTCCGTAACGCCCAATGAATCGGAACGTGAAAGTAAGCGTCTCGCAGGTCGAAGCTGGAAGCAAAAACTCCCTGGTGAATTGAACGGAGGGCTGACCTGAAAGTCTTCATGCTGAACTTGAGAGCAATGATAGACTGGTTCAGGAAACCCAGATTGATAACCGGTCGGAGTCAGCCGTCCTTCTTCGGCACCAAGAACAAGCGGGAATAGAAACCCACTGACCTAATGTTCTTGATGACCTCAATCACCCCCTTTGTCAGGAGATTGTCTATCTCCGTGGATAAAAGTTCCCGACGTAAAATGTCTGAAGGAACTGCGGTTGGAAAAGGCACCCTGGACAGAGTGGGGTGCCTTCGGAAGGATATTCGCAGCCCGGGCCAAACAACATCTAACACCCATGGATCGGATCTGATGGTGTCTCAACGGTCTGCGAACTCTGCTATCCTTCCTCCAACCTGGGACGGGTCGAGGTGAGGACCTTCATTCCGAACCCCGACGATGCTCGCAAGAGGAGAAAACACCTCCTCTACTGAATGAAGAATCCTGGGACTTCCCTGAAGACTACCGACGCTTACCCTTACCCCTTGAGTAAGAAGTAGAAGCGGAGGCAGAAGGATCAGCCCCTTTGCTTCGCAGAGGAAGCAGAGGGTACTTGTTAGGCTTGGAACGGTCCGTGCCTACCCTAAAAGGCTGATCAAGCTGAAGAAACAGCAGCTGATTGTTGGAATGACGTAGGACGTCATCCCAGACTGTCAACACAGAACCATGGAAAAGTTGTGGACCTGCCAAAGAAGCAGATCGAAGAGTAGCGCACTGCTCCTCAGGAAGGGATCGGCCTGTGTCCAGCACAGAGTCCCTTCGAACTAATTCCAGATTAGCCGTGTTACAGGCAAGCATGTGAGTAAGATGCATGAGCGCCTTGGACAGCACACGCAAAGGAGCCTGTACCTCATCAAACTTATCTGGGGCAGATAAGGAGCTAAAGCTGAGACGACTTGATCGGAGAGAGAAAGCATACCAAGCATCTCTCTCGATAAGCCCAATGTGGACTCCAGAGTCGTCATCGGAATGATGGCAGACTTGGACTTGGAAAGCCCGAGGGAATTGGAGTCCTGATCCCAAACCGTCAAAGTCTGGTAGACCGACGGATTGGTGGAATCGTAGGAACGATAATGCGCCAGAGGCAAAAAGGTGTCAACCCTGGTGAAGAACGGAGCCTTCATAGCCTTGGAACTTAGCTTAGAGTCCAAGGCTGAAAATGCTTCAACCAACTGTACCGACTGGCACAGTTGAAGACGCCCAGAAGCGGGTTGCTCCATAGGCATTTGGCGCGTGACCGATGATCGCGGCCTGGCTGACACTGTCGACTGGTTAGATGGTCTGAGATCTGGAAGCAACCCAAACATGAAATCAAGAGCTGCCCCCAAGTCCGAAGACTGCTGGCTCTCGACATCAAGCATGTCTGACTCTTCCCCCGAGTCGGAAGACACATAGCCCATCATGGGCAAACCAGCCAACGCCTCCCATGGTGTCGGAACACCAGAGGGATCAGAAAGTGGCCTGTTTCCAATCCCGGGAGGCGACGCCATAGGGGGCACCTGGAAACCACTCGCTGCCTCGCTGGAAGCAACGGGAAGGCTCTTTGACAGAACCTGAGTGAGTAAGGAAAGGGCCTCCCTAAGCTCACTGCCCGTACTGGCTGGTTCGACAGGGGAACGAACCGGCAAAGTGGCTTCACCTCTGACCCTCTTAACCAGCGAAGGGTCACGATCCTCCAAAACACCCGACGTGGGACAACGGGCGGCAGCCGAAACGTCTGAAGGCAGACGTGTGTAGGGGTATGACATACCCCGAGGATCAACATAGCGGGAACTCATAAGAGTACAGGCTGCACAAAAGACGTTGGTCCCCCAAAACTGGTCTTGGGTCAGAATGAGTGGACGGAAACGCCACGGAGTTCATAGTGTCCCACTAAGAACATCCGAATCCAATGACAACTGTGGTGCACGACGGCGCTGAGACCACAGTAGAGGGCCCGGCCGGCAGCCACTTCCAACTTCGCCGAGTTAAAGTCAGGGAAGGCTGAGGCCGATACCCCCACGTCTACACAACCAGACACCGCAGCAGACCACTGCAGGTATAAAACTACTGTGCTCAATGGCTGAGAGGACACAGCAGGGGGTTCAGTCGGCAACCCCATCCGACTGCACCAAGTGAAGTCGGGGAAGGCTGAGGCCGAAACCCCACAACCACACTACAGATATCCCTGCAGACCCTGGCAGGGATAAGCCGAGGCTGGCTAACAACGGTGGCCAATGATGTTGTAGACGGAACAGCAGTAGCAGCAGATACGACGGGAGCTGTTGGAACTGGCGGAAAAGCGGAGAGAGCCACCAAAGGAGGAGTCACAACCCTAGATACAGCCTCAGATGTCGACTGGAGAGGGCGCATAGTCCCGGAACCAGGCATCTCTTCACCAGAAATCCAACAGCTCCCGCAGTATCCACCACGGTAAAAAACTGCACATTCCCCACGGAAGGGGAATAACTCTCACCAGACATGGTCGAGTCGGGAAGCCCCGAAATGACAGCGTTCCCCCCACGAAGGGGGAGCAATTCTCACCAGACGTGGTCGAATCGGGCAACCCCGAAGTCCCCCCCCCCCCCTGCATGAGCGGGAGGAGCTGCACATCCCCCACGGAGGGGGGCAAACTCACACCAGGCGTGGTCGAGTCGGGGGGGGGGGGGGGGCTCTCGAAATGACAGCGTTCCACACCACCCGCGGGTGCGGAAGAAACGGCCACGAGAACGCACCAAGGCGAGGGCAAAAAAAATTGCCCTAAAGGAACCGAACTGGAAATAACAGAGGTGAGAGAAGTAGAAGAAAAAGGTGAACTCAACAGAAACAGAAAGTAGAAAAAGTAGAATAACACCCTCAACTACGCGAGAAGGTGGCAGAAAAAAAAACAGTGGGTACATGACAGAACCCAGACGGTCGACAGGGACCGAAAAAACAGAAATTCAGCCCTCAACAGAGTGAAGAATTCCTGTCCAGACAGTCCCAGATTGACACCTAACTCCAAAAATTAATTCATCAACCGAAAAAATTCATTGTCGAATCGCGTGATGTCGAAAACAAAACATTCGCAAAAACGGAATAGTAAATAATATACAATGAGAATGTGGTTGAAAAAATTAACAAGAATATATAAAACACAGTCCTGTTATTATACGATCTTCAGATCCATAATTCCAGTCACAGGAAAACCATTATCCACGAGTTGAATTATCACTGTTTCATAATGCATATGGCGGAGACACATCCTTCACGTGTCTCGGATAAAAAAAGAATGACGAATTGACACATTGCACACTGTTTTACAGAAGTCGTGGATTTGTACTATGGAAGAGCGTCCCATACTGGGTGTGTGCCGATGGCCCTCGACCCAGTTTGGGTTTATTTTTTCGTGGTTTTTTACACCACTTTTCTTTCCCAAATCTTGGGAAAGATTAAAATAGAGAGTATTTTATCCGAGTTAGGTTCTTCCACTGTAGTGCAAGCCTGTGGTAAACAATTGAGGTAGGTTGATAAGAAAATAGAAATTTTGGGCGGGGCCAAAAATTTTGCCCCTCCCATAACGACGCCAAATATAGCCCATCAAACTTTTCTCGAACAAATCTGAGTCTACACCTTAAAGGAAGCTGCATACCATATATCAAGTCTCTGCTACTGCTGGTTCATGAGAAGATTTTCAAAGATTTTGGTGCCCCTTTGGAGCATGGCACCACCCAAGAGGAGGGGCAACAAATCTGAATTGGCATTAAGTAATAAACATTTACCCAACATTTGAATAAAATTGGGCTAGTGGTTTTGAAGGAGAGGTCGATAATGTAAAGTTAATGCTGGACGACGACGGACAGAATGTGATCAGTAAAGCTCCCACTCCATTCAATTAACAGGTCAAATTTGTATTGTAGGTATGGTAAATGGTCTTGTGTTGGGAAATTATATTCAGTTAACAGGGTTATTCAGTTTAGAGATATCCAGTTTGGTGGGCTCCACTGTATTTCACGTTTTACCTCACATGTAATAATCCTGTACATGAAAAATTGTTATTAACATTCCCATTGCTTTTTAACCCTCATTGAAACGGGCTTGTCAGAATCACGTGGGTTCATAAACCTTAATTTTGAGGCAAAAACTGATAAATTTTAGATGTTTGTTTTCTGGTCGAGTTGTGTTAACCCTTTACCAATTAAGTGGGATCCACTGTATTTGCAAGTAACTTGGCAGATATTTCTTGGAAAGTATTATCAGCCAATGTTGGAAGACAAGACTTACCTTGAAATATCTGAAAAGCTGTAGGATGTAGACTATCAAGGTGTAGAAAAATGCTAAATGTTTTTCAATGAGTTAATCAGTTTTAACCACTTATCTCGTTCACATTGATATCCAATGCATTTCTACTTCAAAAACATTGAAGACAACACTGAAGATATTTGATAGGTATTTGGTATTGGTCAAATCGAATTTGAATCAAATATTATTGAGCTTTTTTGCATCTGAGGAAGAAGCATGCCAAATTTCATGACAACACATCAGGTAAAGATAAATTCAAATCAAGATTTAACATTAACTGGTAGAGTACTGAATTATTTTTGGTCAGTAAAATTTGTTCATGTGTCTTTGCCTTGTTACAATTTATGGGGGAGTGCCCATAGGCCCCGATTGCCTACATGGGGGCACGATGACGCTGTGTACTGAGGCGTACTGCACGTCGATGGTGCGCATGTCTTCAACCGATCTAACCCTGCCTGTGCTGCGGTGCAGAGTTCAGCATTACGATGTTGGAGAGCTGACAGCTGCTCGTCGTTGCTCGGTGGTTCTCTCCGGATACTCTGGCTTCCTCCACCCATAAAACTGTCACGGTCACGATTAGCCATTGTGCATAAGTATGTGACCTTAAACACCAATAAATAAATAAATAAATAAATAGTGCCCATAGGCCCTCTCCCATAAATTGCAACAAGGCAAATCCTTACAGACTAAATAATTTCACTTCAAAGATAATAAGAAGCACATCTACAAAATAAGAAACCTTTAACTTGTGGTACCTGCTCTTTTGAGTAAAGCCCAAATTTGGGCTTCTAGCACTCAACCAGTTAATTGACAAAAGGGCCTAACTCTTTAATCCTTTTCCTAACTAATTGGCCACATCCACCTACATAATTTACAAACTGAGCAGTCGAAAACAGATTATTTTCCAAAAACTTTCAACAAAACCATATCATGTGACCCCTCATTGGAACACGCATGTTGAGCTCATTCCAATGAGGGGTCACGTGATATGGTTTAGTTAAAATTTTTAGCAAAAACTGAAAAATATTTAAAATATTAAATTTTGATATCATGTGCATTTGGGTAAAAGGTGATTTGCATTTTAATAATTTTGCTTTGAGACTATTTGGCAAACGGTGAGCAAGATGTGAATCAATTTTTGTAATAATCCATCAATTATTTACATTCCACATGGAGAGACAGACACACAAAGACACAGGAAGATAAATCTGGTATACCTCTCAAACTCTTCAAAACAGTTGTACAAGCAGCCTTTAAATCTTAGCCTGCTCAGTATTTGCTTGGAATTCTCATAAACCCAAGTCAAGATTTCATGATACATTCAATAATAGCGTTTGACATCAAAAAATCTTTTAACTTGCAGAGTGCTGGAAGTCCATATTTGGGATTTATTCGGAAGTGCAGGTATACCCCAATTTAAGAGCTTCAAATTTTGAGGATGCGCTTCATGTTATCTGTGAAATGCAATAATCCTATTTCGAAACTGTCATCTTGGCTTTTAATCTATGCAAGGTTACAAGATCGCAAGGTGTAAACATTTCAAGAAAACATGTTATAAGTAATGGGAGAAGAGAGCGGGTGAAGTGCTTCGGACCCAGTACTTTTATTAGTGCAGATTCAAAAAACATTTAGCCAAGGTTACCATATGTTTAACCTTTTACCCAACGTAACGGCCAAAACTGGCAAGTGCTATTCACATTAATATTATTATTTATTGGTGTTTAAGGTCACATACTTATGAACAATGACTAATCGTGACCGTGACAGTTTTACGGGTGGAGGAAGCCAGAGTACCTAGAGAGAACCACTGAGCATCAACAAGCAACTGTCAGTTCAACATTTTAACTCTGCTCAAGCAGGGTTACAGCAGTTGAAGACATGTGCACCATTGACATGCAGTACGCCTTAGTACATGGTGTCATCATGCCCCCACGTAGGCAACCGGGATAAAGTGCCTTGACACAAAGCGGGTCATCCTGGACGTGGATCGAACTCGGGACCTCTAGCATAGAAGTCCAACAGTCTACCACTGAGCCACCATGCTCCTGTGCTATTCACAATGAAAGTGTCAATGACACTGTAGCTTAACTTGTGTGTTGTGTTTGATGAAAAGGATAATGTTCAATGTTTATGAAAGAATTATGAAATAAGACAAGAATTGTGATAATTGGTAATATGTTCATTTCTGTTCCCTGTATGCTATGCTTTTGAAATAATATGAGGTGTACACTGTACTAAAGAGCTGAGGGGTGGGAAAATATGACCTCACAGTTAATGTATGTGGCCCTCTCAATTAACGTATATCAACGAAAGTTACCAAGTTGCAGTGAAATTATTCCAAAACGAATCATCCTATCAAGTTACATTGAAATCCCTTCATAAATATGGCCTGTAGCCTGTGCTAAAGGTTTTCGGGCTTCGGGCCCCTGTAGCCCTCAGTTTCCCAATTGCATCCAAAGGGGATGTTCTCATCTAGACATTATATATCAACCTACCAAGTTACAATGAAATCCCTTCATAAATATGACCTGTAGACTGTGCTAAAGGTTTTTGGGCTCAGGCAGCCATCATGGTTGAATCATCGCAACCAAAAGGGGAATTCTCATCTGGGCATCATCTGGAGTGATCCTACGAAGTTACAATGAAATCCCTTCATAACTATGACCTGTAGACTGTGCTCAAGGTTTTGGGGCTTCGGGCCCAGGGAGCCATCACAGTTGACCAATCACGACCAAAAGGGGATGTCATCATCTAGGCATTATATGGAGTCAACCTAACAAGTTACAATGAAATCCTTCCATAAATACGACCTATAGACTATGCTAAAGGTCTTTGGGCTCGAGCAGCCATAAAGGCTGAATGATCGCGACCAAAAGGGGATGTTCTCATCTAGACATTATTTGGAGTTATCCTACCAAGCTACAAAAGGAAATCCCTTCATAATTATGACCTGTAGACTGTTCTAAAGGTTTTCGGGCTTCGGGCCCCTGTAGCCGTCACAGTTACTCAATCGTGTTCAAAAGGGGACGTTCTCATCTAGATATTATATGAAGTCAACCTACCAAGTTACAATGAAATCCCTTCATAAATATGACCTGTAGACTGTGCTAAAGGTTTTCGGGCTCAGGCAGCCATCATGGTTGAATGATCGCAACCAAAGGGGACAATCTCATCTGGGCATCATCTGGAGTGATCCTACGCAGTTACAAAGAAATCCCTTCATAAATATGACCTGCACAAGGTGCTTAAGGTTTTAGGGCTTCGGGCACCTGTAGCCATCACAGTTAACCAATCACAACCAAAAGGGGATGTCATATTCTAGGCATTATATGGAGTCAACCTAACAGGTTACAATGAAATCCTTCCATAAATATGACCTTTTGCCTATGCTAAAGGTTTTCGGCCCCCTGTAGCCATCACAGTTACCCAATCACGTCCAAAAGGGGACTTTCTCATCGAGACATTATATGAAGTCAACCCACCAAGTTACAATGAAATTCCTCAATAAACATGACCTGTAGGCTGTGCTAAAGGTTTTCGGGTTTTGGACTTGGGCAGTCGTCACGGTTGGCAGATGACGCCCAAATGGGGAAATTCATCCTACCAGGTTACAATGACATCCCTCCATATTAAACATGACCTGCAGACTGTGCTAAAAGTTTTTGTGTTTCGGGCTTGGGCAGCCATCGCGTTTGACAGATCATGCCCAAAAGGGGACATTCTCATCTAGGCATTATACAGAGGCATCCTACTAAGTTACAATGAAATCCCTTCATAAATACGACCTGTAGACTGTGCTAATGATTATCGGGTTTTGGACTCGGGCAGCCATACCGGTTGACCGATCGTGACCAAAAGGGAACATTCTCATCTAGACATGACCCCAAACCTGCATATGAAATTTCGTGATGATCAGACAAGAACTGCGGGGTGTAGCCCATGCTAAATGAAAATGTGAACAGACTCACAGACTAACAGACTTCCGCATGTGTGATGGCAATAGCTTGCTTGTCTTGACTTTGTCAAGTTAAGCTAAAAATTGCATTCAATTTTCATTATTTTTTTCATTATTTTGTGTCCAAAACATTGAGCTCGTTCCAATGAGGGGGTCATAAGCTATGTTTTGACACAAAAAATGAAAAAAAAAAAGTTATTCAAGACTTTTATTTGCAAGAGTTGTCTGCATTTCGTGTTAGGTAAAGGGTTATGGCAATGGCAATATTGTATGAGAACTTTCCTTATTTCCAACTGCGTTACTATTGACTTAAATGATGCTTGAATGCACGCTGTGTCATTACTCTGTGGCCGTGTGCACGGTTACGACAACTTTTGGGAATTTTCCCAAGCCGAGAAAACTTGTTGCCACTCAAAACAAGCCCTCGCCTCTGTAAAAAAAAGTCTTTAACCCTTCGATATCACATCATTTAAAGTCGTCTAGGGTTTCCCCTTAAGTTAATTTGAATGATGGCATCGTTTCTATGAATTAAAAAACTTGGTATTTCACAAAGCTGTTGATATGGCTGATACTAAACTCAGCGCGACGGACACTTAAATCACTTTTACACCCCTCAACCTGTGACATTGCATAGATTAAAATCCAAGATGGCAGTTTCGAAATAGGCTTATTATTTTGGATTTGCCTTGTTACAATTTATGGGAGAGTGCCTAAATGGCAAAATTGAAGATCATTAGTACCAATGTTATTTGAGGAAATTTCAACATAGCAGCATTGTGTGTGCACAACGTCTGAGAAATCCATGCATTTTTAAATATAAACTGTTAGACTGGCTAAAGGAAGAATGCTGATACACAAATGCAGTATGTTCAGAGGTTATAGTAAATGGCAACTTTTTTCACAGAAATGAATGCTAATCAACAGCTCTTATCAAGAGTTCTTGACTAATGAGCACACCAAGTTCAAAAACAATCCTATAATAAATGTGGCCTGTAGGCCATGTCAAAGAATTGCACAAATGCAATAAATTCAAAGATTGTTGCTAACAGCAACAGTTTTGATGGAAATGAAAAGAAAATCAATAGCTCCTATCTTTGTCACCTTGCATAAGCATACAAAGTTTCAAAACAACCTGATAATGAATGTGACCTCTGAGGCATGCCAAAGGAAGATGTTAATGCACAAATGCACTAAGTAGAAGGTCATTGTTTTGTGGCAATGTGTTTTTTGTTTGTATTTTTTTATGGAAATTCATAAATATACCCTGCAGAGAGTGCAAAAGGGATAAGCTGATGTACAAATGCAGTAAGTTCAAAGGCTGGTGATAACGACAATAACTTTTTATGGAAATGAAAAAAATAGCTCACAATAAGAGGTCACCCCAAACACACATACCAAGTTTCAAAGTGATCTGATCATAAAGGCGCCCTGAAGGGTGTGTTAAAGGGAAATATTGAGGTCTGACTAAACTAAGTTCAAAGGTCAGCAGCAACATTTTTTGACAGAAATGGAAGAAAATTGACAGCTCCCATATAGATGTCACCCCACACAAGCACACCAAGTTTGCAACCGATCTAATCTTAAATGTGCCCTGCAGGGTGTGTCAAATGGAAATATTGATGCTTAACTGCACTACGTTTTTACTAAGTTCATCGAAGGTCATTGCCAGTGGTAACATTTTTTGACGGAAATCAAAGAAAATCAATAGCCCCCATCTAGAGGTAACCTCAAACAAGCATACAAAGTTTCAAATCGATCTGATCATAAATATGCCCTGTGGGCATGCCAAAGGAATATATTGATGCCTGACTAAACTAAGTTCAAAGATCGTTGCCAACGGCAACATTTTTTGACGGACAGAATTGGAAGAAAATCGATAGCTCCAATCTAGAGGTCACCCCAAACAAGCATACCAGGTTTCAAAGCAATCCAAACATAATGTGCCCTGTAGGGTGTGCCAAAGGGAAATATTGAGGTTTGACTAAACTAAGTTCTAAGAATGTTGGCTGCGGGAACATTTTTCGACAGAAATGGAAGAAAATCGACAGCTTCCATCTAGAGGTCTCCCCAAACAAGCATACCAGGTTTCAAACCAATCCGATCATAAATGTGCCCTGTCGGGTGTGCCAAAGGGAAATATTGAGGTCTGACTAAACTAAGTTCTAAGAACATTGGCCGTGGCAACATTTTTTGACGAAAATGGAAGAAAATCGATAACTCCCATCTAGAGGTCACCCCAAATAAGCATGCCAGGTTTCAAAGCAAACCAATCATAAATGTGCGCTATAGGGTGTGCCAAAGGGAAATATTGAGGTCTTCTGACTAAACTAAGTTCTAAGAATGTTGGCCGTGGCAACATTTTTCGTTGGAAATGGAAACAAATCAACAGCTCCCATCTAGAGGTCACCCAAAACAAGCATATCAGGTTTCAAAGCAATCCAATCATAAATGTGCCCTGTAGGGTGTGCCAAAGGAAAATACTGTGGTCTGACTAAACTAAGTTCTAAGAACGTTGGCCACGGCAACATTTTTTGACGGAAATTGAAGAAAATTGATAGCTCTCATCTAGAGGTCACCCTAAACAAGCATGCCAGGTTTTAAAGCAATCCAATCATAAATGTGCCCTGTAGGGTGTGCCAAAGGATAATATTGAGGTCTGACTAAACTAAGTTCTAAGAACATGGGCCGCAGCAACATTTTTTGACGGAAATTGAAGAAAATCGATAGCTCCCATCTAGAGGTCATCCCAAACGAGCATACAAAGTTTCAAAGTGATCTTATCATAAATGCGACCTGTGAGGTGTGCCAAAGGAAATTGTGGACATACGCGTACGTACATACGCCGACGGACGAGAAGTGATGGCAATAGCTCAGCTTGACTTTGTCAAATTGAGCTAAAAATTGTGGACAAATTTTGATGACCAAAAATAATTAAGCATTCTACCAGTTAACCCTTTCAACCTGAGAGGCCGGCCACTTTTCTGAGCTAGGAACATGATACGTCATAATTTTTAAAGTATGATGGCTGCGAAGTGAATGAGTGGGGTTGACCAAACAATATTTTCAACATACAGCTCCAAGGCTGCATGTTGAAAATATTAATATGACTACCCCAAAATGGGAGTTCTGTGGCTCAGTGGTAGACTATGGGACTTCTATGCTAGAGGTCCCGAGTTACATTCCCGTCGTTGTGTCCTTGGGCAAGGCAGTTTATCCAGGTTGCCTGCATGGGAGCACGTCTTCAACCACTGCAACCCTGCTTGAGTGGAGCTTGAACAGAGTTAGAATGTTGAGGAGCTGACAGTTGCTCGTCGATGCTTGGTGGTTCTCTCCAGGTATTCCGGTTTCTTCCACCCGTAAAACTGTCATGGTCAAAATTAGCCATTGTGCATAAGTATGTGACCTTAAACACCAATAAATAAATATATACTACCCTCAAATAATGAGTACTATTCCAATTGCTGTAATTGAACTAACATGACAGATTTTATTTGTGTTCAACCATTTCTGGTATTAAACCACCAAAAAATCTGCAAATTCCAGTTAGAATTTCACATGATAGGTTACGAGGTGTCGATCTCTATACCTGGATATAAACCAATTCTTTTCGACTTTCAAGGGCTTGCACAATATACTTACATAAACTGTTCAAAGTTCTTCTATTTATTTATTTATTGGTGTTTAAGGTCATATACGTATGCACAGTGGCTAATCATGACCGCGACAGTTTTACGGGTGGAGGAAGCCGGAGTACCCAGAGAGAACCACCGAGCACCGACGAGCAACTGTCAGCTCCTCAACATTCTAACTCTGTTCAAGCTCTGCTCCAGCAGGGTTACAGCAGTTGAAGATGTGCACCATCGACGTGCAGTACGCCTTAGTAAACAGCATCATCGTGCCCATATGTTTTATTTATTTATTTCTTTGGTGTTTAAGGTCGCATATTTCTGCACAATGGCTAATCATGACCGTGACAGTTTTATGGGTGGAGGAAGCTGGAGTACCCGGAGAGAACCACCGAGCAACTGTCAGCTCCCCAACATACCAACTCCACACAAGCAGGGTCAGTATTGGTTGAAGACAGGTGCACCATCGACGTGCAGTACGCCTTAGTACACAACGTCACCGTGCCCCCACGTGGGCAATGGGGGTGAAGTGTCTTGCCCAAGGACACAACGCGGTTGCCGCAGGTGGGATTTGAACTGAGGACCTCTTGGCTTGCACCTCTACCAACTGAGCCCCCTTCGTGCCCCCATGTAGGCAACTAGGATAAAGTGACTTGCCCAAGGACACAGCGTGGGTCGTCCCGAAACGGGGATCGAACTCGGGACCACTAGCATAGAAGTCCTACAGTCTACCACTGAGCCACTGCGCTCCCAGTTCTTCTATTGCTTGACTGTAGAAGGTTAATTGATTTTGACATACTAGGTCTAATTGTATAATACCACTTTATATAAAGTTGTCGAAGATGATTATGGCAGGGGCAGACAAGAATGAAATGATACTTATCCTCTACATCATTCAATGAACAAAATTGCCAGAAACTTCCATTATGTGGTAGTCTCCCTTGGCTATATTGGCCGCTTTTGACTCTTAAAATTTTACATGGAAGATACCACCAGGGTTCAAAGAGTAAATAAGAGGATCATTCCTATTTGTAGTAATATATTTAGTTCACAAAAAGCAGAAGTATACCTCTCTCTGGAAGATGACAAGGTATTTCTGTACCGGGTGGGAAAGAGTGTTTGTACAATTTAAGGTGAAATTTGATGACTTTTCCAGGATTTGAAATGAATTTTCCAAAACTTTGAACAACTTTTAACAGGATTTCGTTGGCAAACCTGGAAAGAAAGGTGGTATTTTTCAAGCATACAAAGAAAAAGACCTGGATTGTTCAAGACTTTTCCATGACCTGCAAGCCTGAAAAATTACACTTTTGTTGTCACAACCACATTACACAATTGTAATGAATCGACACAAAGTGCAATAAAGAATGAATTATAAGCCTTACCAGGGCCTTATGCAATTCTTGTTCTTCATTGGAATTGATTTTTGCAATGCTTTGTGGCCACATTTTTAGCAAGTTGAATATCCATGCTACATTTTCGGGGAAATTTCAATGACTTTTGCAGGCAAGAAGTAAAAAAAAATACCCCTTTTTTCTAGGACTTTCAGTTCTGCAAAATATTTTTCACTTTCCAGGACTTTCAGGACCAGTACAAAACCCGATAAAAACCCACCTTTCAAAGGCAAGGAGTTAAAATCCTGTCTAGTTGACAATTTGAAAATGATGAAAATTATTTTGCAAGATAGGGAATTACATATTAAAGCAAGCTTCTACATGTAACTGTATATTTTTACTGGGATACTGACTATTCCATTAACCCTTTACCCAACATAACTGCCAAAACCAACCAGCCCTATTCTAAACACAAGGGGCCTTAATCGCTCACCGGGCAAAGTGATTCAAACAAAGTGGTTCAAAGAAGTATTTGGGGGTCACATTCAGTTAGACATGGTTCATCAACACTACAAAGGAATGAAGTCATGAGAGACAAATTTTATGGAACTAGGGACATGGCTTGAACAAACTTGAATCTTACCCCCCAAGGATGCTGCATACCAAATATCAAAAGTATTCATCTGCTGGATCTGAAGAAGAAGATTTTTAAAGAAAATTCCTCATTTTGAACTAAGTTATCATTCGGGCTCCCACAGTGAGCCCAAATATGAACCCAGGGACTTGGCTTGAACAAACTTGAATCTCACTCCCTAAGCATGCTGCATACCCAATATCAAAAGATTCTGCCTGCTGGATCTTGAGAAGAAGATTTTTAAAGAAATTTGCCTGAAATGCACTAAGTTCAAATTTAGGCTCCTATACTGAGCCCAAATATGAACCTAGGAGGCCGATTTGAACAAACTTGAGTCAGATCCACCCCACAATGTTGCATACCAAATATCAAAAGATTCTGCCTGCTGGATCTGGAGAAGAAGATTTTTGAAGAAATTTGCCTGAAATGCGCTAAGTTCGAATTCAAGCTTTTATAGTGAGCCAAAATATGAATCCAGGGGGCCACTTTGAACAAACTTGAATCAGATCCACCCCACAATGTTGCATACCAAATATCAATAGATTCTGCATGCTGGATTTTGAGAAGAAGATTTTTAAGAAATTTTCCTGAAATGCACTAAGTTCGAATTCAGGTTTCTATACTGAGCCCAAATATGAATCTAGGGGGCCGGTTTGAACAAACTGGAATCAGATCCACCCCACAATGTTGCATACCAAATATCAAAAGATTCTGCCTGCTGGATCTGGAGAAGATTTTTTAAGAAATCTGCCTGAAATGCACTAAGTTCGAATTCGGGCTTCCATACTGAGCCCAAATGTGAATCCAGGGGACCGATTTGAACAAACTTGAATCAGATCCACCCCACAATGTTGCATACCAAATATCAAAAGATTCTGCCTGCTGGATCGGAAGAAGAAGATTTTTTAAGAAATTTGCCTGAAATGCACTAAGTTCGAATTTGGGTTTCTATAGTGAGCCCAAATACGAATCCAGGGGGCCGATTTGAACAAACTTGAATCAGACCCATTCCAAGATGCTGCATACCAAGTATCAAAAGATTCTGCCCACTGGTTCTGGAGAAGAAGATTTTTTACTAATTTTTCTATAATTCATATGGTGCTATCAGAGTTATGCCCCATACAGAGCCCCCATGGGGCGTGGCCATTTCATTTGAACAAACATGAATTGCCATATAGTAATGAACATCTACATGAAGTTTCGTGAAAATCGGAACAATGGTTTCAGAGGAGAAGTCGTTTGAAAAATATTCACCACGACGGATGACACCGGCCGGCCGGTGATCAGTTAAGCTCCCTTCGGTGAGCTAAAAATCGTCAATCAATTTTCATTATTTCTCCAAAACATAGGTTATGATCCCCTCATTGGAACGAGCTGATCCCAATGAGGGGTCATAACCTATGTTTTTGAGACAAATGAAAGAGTCAATGACTCTGTAGCTCAACTTGGATATGACAGGAATTAGTACTTGCTGTGACCAAGACAACTGAATAATGAATATGACAGGAATTAGTATTTGTTTTGGCCCAGTCAACAATAATAAAAGAATTACAAGGTGACTGTAATGCACTACAGATTAAGACCAATCATTGTAGATTATTATTTTTGTGTGGAAATTTTCAGTCCCAAACAAAATATTTTCAGACTAAAATTTTTTCTTCTTCTTCTTAAAATTGACCAAAATGCATCAAAACATAAAAAACTAATTTCCGGATTTTGGTCCAAAATTTTCTAAGTCCCACCCGGACCCCAAATTTTCAGTGTAAAAAAATTTTTTTTTTTTTGTCTTAAAATTGACCAAAACACATAAAAAACCAAAAAGTTAAAAAATTTATAGTAATTTATATATTTTTTATACTTACCAATGACCCAGACATAGCTGGTGCTAACTCTTAAAATATAGGGCCAAACACAAATTTTGCCCCCCAATCCCCAAAATTTGCATCTAAAACTAAAGAAAACATGTCCTGAAAGGCCCTCCACACTTCGCCCCTACTGCGCATGCGCAGTGTCAAGGACGTTCCGAAATTGGCGCCATTTATCATTCTAATAACCAGTGCCTGGTAAGCGCTATGTACTCAGCGGGGAGGCAAGAGTTCCCAACTCCTGGGAGGGCCATCCCCGTCTGGGTCATTGGTAAGTATAAAAAATATATAAATTACTATAAATTTTTTAACATTTTTATACTGTACCAATGACCCAGACATAGCTGAATAGTAAAAAGGCTGGAGGGCCAAGGACATAGAGCAAAATGGAATATGCTCAATAAAATAAAATAGAGTCATCCCCTGTAGGGAAAAGAAGTAATAGGCCTTACATGTATCTTTCTTATTTATGATAAATTAGAAAGATACAACACCTTCCAAAAATTGAGCTTCATACATCCATGTACTCTATTAATATCCAATAATCCTTATACTAATAATTTTTAAAGTAAGCCAATAATAAAGTAAGTCTAGAGAATAGAGACTCTTATACTTCTAAAAGTGTGTGAGAATTGCATAATCATGTCCGTTGACATATGCAATATTCAAAAGCTATACTTTAAAAACTAAGACTTGAATGAATTTTATAAACTTAAACTTCTCACTAAACAACCATCCCAATAACAGCTCAGAATTACTAACTCCGGAGGAGGTATCCCCTTGTTTTCATAGTAAAAACAGGTGACCCAAGGGAACACCCTCCCCCCCCCCCCCCCTTTTTCTTGCCCTGGGTCAAATAGCCCAGAGCGAAGAGGGCAGCCGAACGGAGACACTGCCGAAACAGACAGCCTACCTAGCTATAGTAGCAACTGTTAAGTGAATGACATTCTGAGCAGTAGATAATAGACCTAACAATAGAGGCCTCCAGAAATGGACTCGATATTTCTGAGATAAAATTCATGAATGGATGGCTGAGCGCAATGAGCAGCCTTCAAAAATCTATAATAGCAACACTATTAATGTAAGCCCAAGAAGTAGAAGAACTCTTACTTCATGAGCCGAAATCTTAAGCACAACTGCTAAGCTAATGATATACCATAAGCAGTACGCTAGTTAACAGAATCCATTAACAATAAAATGGAGCGTAACGTCCTTCTACTAGACATCAAAGACAGAAGAAGCTTACGCCCTTGTAATAAACAGATATCTGTTTATAAATACATAAACTGTACCCGGAAAGAGTAAAGGCCTATGCCCATACGAAGACGGAAGGACCTTAAAATAATAGGTTCCGGATAATAGGAGCCTAACTCTTATGCAACAATCCAACCTAAATAGTAACGGAAGTAATGATTCCGAAACTATGAAAGTGAAAATCATCCATCGATAGTGCATGAAACTCACTGACTCTACAGTAAAAGAGAAACCAACAGAATTACTGTCTAAAAGGTCAGAATTTGAAAACTACTGTTTCCAGAGGCTCAAATGATTACTTAGCTAAATAAGAACCGAAGTTAAAATCCGTATAGGAATTTAATCTAAAGATTCTAAGTCTATTTATCAAAAAGTTACTAACTGACTTAGATAAAGAGACAAAAGACTCAATTGTAAACTATAGTAGAGTGCATAGGTATGAGGTAACATAAACCTATAACCTAAATAACACAGGCTGCAGTAGATCTTGTGAAACAAGTATACTAAAAAATAGCAATGAGTAGTATGGAGGGATCAACCATATGAACATAATGATCCCTACACCACGACGGAAGAGCCTCCACTTTAGTCGCATAGAATAGCGAAGAAGAGGATCTCCTATAGTAAGAAATCGCGTCCAAAGCTCGTCCAGTACAGTGCTTACAATGCAATACGGACCACACAACGGAATACATGAAGGTTGCGACCTTGCTGGTTGTGATAAAGATGACACGATTTACCCAGTGAAAAAAGATCCTCACATAGAGGAAGATTTCACGTTAAGATCCACAGTAGACAAGAGAGTAAATTACTCATGATCTCTGTGAAGATAGAGATGCTATCAACAGAAATGTATTGTGGTTGTTTATCTTAGCAATACCTGCTAAAACAACAGCGCCGGAGGATACGCGTATCCTATCATTCCATCCTATAGATCAATAGAGCGTTAACAGTATTAGCTCAGAGATCTGGACAAGCCAACACATACGTCTGCAATTGATTAGCAAGCTGTGTCATAAATAAAACATCATTGGGCGCTCCCATAGATAGCAAATCTGATTAAATACTTGTTTGTTGAGAGTCCATTCTGACAGCAACAAGCGACCCGTAAGAGAACGGGAGTGCGATAAAACAATCAGACGACCCAGAATATGACTGACCAAAACTTAACTTGGTGTACTATAACCAACAGACGGATTCTTTCCATTAAATTGAATAACGGAAACGAAAGAGTGCCTCCCTGGTTCCGGAGATACGCCACTACTGTCGAATTAAAGGACAGGAATTTGGGCATGCGTTTCTGAATAATGTTCATGCAATGACATAAAGCAAGCCTAAAAAACATTATTCCGCGGAAGTTAAACTGATAGCTAAAAGACTGCGGAACCCAAAGACCCTGGCACTTCGAATCCGTAGGGATCAGTATATATCCCAATCTGTTTGACTGGCAACCGTCAAAACAGCCACACTCGGGTCCGGCAACTGCGGCGGCACTCTCTGAGTCAACCACCGAATGTTTGCCCCAGTCTGAATCTCTTGTAACACTAGATACACAAGAGAATGTATAAAACAAGCAATTCATGGATTGCCGGAAAGTTGCCGTCGAAGAGAAGCTCCTCCGAGAACGAAGCGACTCTGAGAGAGTTCTTAACCTACTATCCACGCGTGGATGTAGCTAGGGCTGCATCACGTCTAACCAACTCCAATCAGCCACTGAAGGGCGGAGTTATACGTGAACAAACTACTGCCCTCAAAAGAAATTACATTGAGAATAATATCCCGTAAATCTTTTCTTGAAGACGTAATGATAACGCCTCAGTAAGGCGGATTACGTATAATAAAGCGTCTAAGTTAAGTCTACTATACATAATGTCGTTCCCAACATTGAAATTGGAAAAGACATAAACGGCGAAAAAGAATATATGCAGTCTATAATCACCGTCTAGACGCATATGAACTCTCGGTATGCCCTGCTCTGCCAAAATAAACTTATATGTAAAAAAGATAAAATGGCAGAAATGAGCCACGCGGACAAGAAACTAAACTATCATGCTTAGTAGCAGGCTTGTATATATATATAAATATATAGCGTCGAAAAATAAAACACATGTTGTAATGACAATATTGGACTGCGTCGGTAAGTCAGGGACAAAGTCCCTGTACCGATCGAAAAATCCGAGTCCAATGACGCTATAAGTGTCTTATCCAAGATCGCAGCAATGAAGTCCGAAAAATAATCACTGGAAGAAATGCCAGAAGATATGAAAGGCATCTTCCGATACTACTAAAGGGAAAACTCGAAATCTTTCGAATCCCTTTCGCCATCCTGTCGGACCCTATAAAGCGTTCGGTCGTCCGTAGCTTGATGCAACCGCGGACCGCACCGACCCAGCGCCGTCGGATAATTCCTGATTCGACCGAGAAACCGTCAATTGCTGGGATGCTGCGAAACAACTGTGCTAACTCGGATAGCACGTCCGTCACTGAGGCCTGAGGAGCAGCGGTCTTACGATGCATTGCCGCAGGAAGCTCCGAGATCGTTACCCCGTGCATACTTCCAATATGCGAGCGAACGGAGTGTATAGGCCTCGTGTCCCTTGGCTACCGGATGGCGCGACCTATTCGCTGTGGAATCACTGAATGCCGAAACTGATCGGATACTCGAGGTCACGTAGCCAATGTGCGGTCGTGTGCCCTGCTGTGAGGATGAGGAAGCATTAAAGACAGTCTCTCGGACTGTCAATATAACGGAGCGTCCCGAGCAACGGACATATGCTCCGAATGTAAAATATCTGAACCACAACATGCGGTCCCCTATGTTGTTGGCTTCCTCCGATCTGTCCTCAATCTGCCGTCACTGGGTGAGTACTAAAGTAATTAAAGTGCTCGCATCACCCAAATCTCCTTCCTAGACCGCAACGGACGAACCCGGCAGCCGAACCATTCGATGAATGTACGCTACACCGGGTGAGCTAGCGAATGTCACTCCGTAAGCGATAGACATATTCCATGAGCACTTATTGCCGCTAACTCTTCATTAACTATGACGACAGAGGCAGACTTTTGAAAGACATCTCCATAACTCTTCGAACAAGAAACTAGAAATGCTTGGAAAGCAAGCATAAAATAATAATATATATAGCGTCGTTCAATAATTCGATAGTTTGTGTGACATTATTGGACTATGTCGGAACTGAGGGACGATGTCCCTGAACCGAACCAAAAATTTCTAAGTCCACCGACGCTATCAGTTTCTTATCCGGCATCGCAGCATATGTTGTTCCGAAAGGGAAAGCTTGAAATCCACCGAATCCCTTTCGGTATCCCGTCGGACCGGATGAAATTTTCGGACGTCCGTACCCGCTTCCGCGGAGCGTCCCGACCCAGCATCGTCGGATAAAATATATGCGACAGATTCAGTAGATGCTGGGATGCTGCGATAAACTGTGCTATTAAGGAAAGCACGTCCGTTCCCGAGGCCTGTGCAGTAGCGGACATACGATGCATTGCCGCTGGAAGCTCCGTGTACGTTGACTCCCGCACACTTCCTATGCGAACGTCCGGAGTCTGCAGGCCTCGAGTCCCCGGCTACCGACCCAGTGCTGTCGGATAATTCTCGATCCGACACCGTTTCTGTCGGCTGCTAGGATGCTGCGATAAGCTGTGCTATGTGCACAAGAATGTCCGGCGTCGAGACCTGCGGAGGCGCAGACTATCGCTGCTTCGCCGAGGGCAGCTCCGCATCAGATGGCTCCCGCATACTTTTCCTATGCGAACGTCCGGAGTCCATCGGTCTCGAATCCCTGGCTGCCGGATGGTGTGACCTGGTCGCCGAAGAATCCTTGATCGGCGAAGCTGGTAATATATCGGCGGTCACGCAGCCAAGGTGCGGTCGTGTGCGCTGACGAGAAGAGGAAGCCTTAGCAGTCTCAGCGGACTGCCTATACAACGGAGCGTCCCGAGCGACGGACGTATGCTCCGCTAACGACACATTTGTACCACAACATCTGGGGCCAGATGTTGTTGAACGAGAGAGGGGCCTCTCTCGCTTGCCGTCCGGATGGACCGGAACGAGCTATGAACCGGACTAAAAGGCTTCCTCCGTTCTCCCTCCGATCCGCCGTCACTGGGTGTGCATTAAGTTAATTTTATAGTGCTCGCATCACCCCAAAATTCCTTCTAGACCGCAACGGACGAACCCGGCTGCCGAACCATTCGGTGAATGGACGCTACACCGGGCGAGCTAGCAGACGTCAAAGGCCGTCGAACCTACTAGGGTCCTCTTAGGCAATTGGCGTATTACATGAGCACTTTTCCGCTAGCCCTTCATTAATTGTGACGACGGAGGCACACTGTTGGAAGACATCACAGATACATCACCCTAATCTTGATCGTCTGAAATAGAAATTGATAAAGTAGAGTGACCCTGCGGGGAAAGGACCGGAGTGTCCAAATCCCCAACAACATACCGTGACATACGCTTCCCATATTGTCATCGAAATCATACGATACAGAACAGGAGTTAATGCGAGTACACTGACCACATATAGAATGATAATAAGGTCAGAGGAAGACTTCCTCTTAAAACAATTGATCAATATCCTTTCAATGTGAAAAGAAAACAAGTCCTGGTACTCGCACTAACCCCTGGCAATCAAAATACATAATAATAATATGATCCATTAATATAGAAAAAATAATTGAAATCAAAATATTTTGAAAAAATATTTTTTCAGAACAGCCCAAGTTTCTGAAAAGTAACGTTGAGCCCCAATGGATCCCAAGCCTAAGTGTGGACAAAAATTTTAAAAATATTTTAAACAATTTATTCAACACTTACGAACAATAATAATGTATCTAGTTATGATTAAAATAACATAAAGATATTATTATTTAGAAATCCCCCCCTCACACAGAGGGCTGTTGTAAATGTAAACAATGAGTGTAAAAACACTAAAATAAGACTCCAGGCACCCAGGCCCGAAATCAGTTACCAAAAATACACCATCTGATGCAAAACAGAGACTTCCAGGGAAGAAACTGCAGAACATCAGATGGTAGATGCAGAACACAACGCCTAACCACCCGTAGGTGAAGACGTAAACATGGGGAAAGAACAGAATTCATTCTGTTAATCAGCTAAAACTCCCAAGAAATTTTAGTAATAATAATTACAGAAACTATGCCAAAAGCATGGGAGAATAGCAAGGGGGAACTTAAAGGACAGGGAGAGAGGAAAAACACTTGAAAAAACAGTGTAACTAAATAATCAGAATGACAACAAAATGGCTGCTGCCTTGAAAATAGGTAACTTAACATAATTTCATTAAAAAATTTTAAGTTACAGCCCTGATAATATTCTGTCACACATTCTTTTCCTCTCCTCCTTTTCTATCCTCCTTAGAATCACCATTTCACTAATATTTATGTGTCTGGCATCATTTAAACTGAGATTTAAAAGCACAAAGATCAGTCAGATGTTAACTGATGAAGGGCCAAACTTAGAATGATAAATGGCGCCAATTTCGGAACGTCCTTGACACTGCGCATGCGCAGTAGGGGCGGAGTGTGGAGGGCCTTTCAGGACATGTTTTCTTTAGTTTTAGATGCAAATTTTGGGGATTGGGGGGCAAAATTTGTGTTTGGCCCTATATTTTAAGAGTTAGCACCAGCTATGTCTGGGTCATTGGTACAGTATAAAAATACCAATTTCCGGATTTTGGTCCAAAATTTTCTAAGTCCCACCCGGACCCCTAATTTGCATAATTTATTCACGAGAAAAACTCTGTATTATATGTAATGTATCCCATGGTACTAAACATTCATACAAAAATTTATTCAAATCAGATCTTTCATTTGGAAGTTCTGCGCACAAATCTGATTGCACTTAATTTTGAACAAAATGGCTGCTAGCGGCCATCTTGAATTTCAGACTGGACCCAAAAACACTCCTTCTCGTCCCACAGTGATAACAAAGGTACCCAAGAAGTTTCATGAAGATCGGTTCATAAATACGGCCTCTAGCCCGAGCCGTATTGGGATTTGCACTCACAGTGCTGAAAGTAACACTAAATAAATCACAGTTAGCCTAATTTGCATAATTTACGCACAAGAAAAAAACCTGTAATATATGTAATGTATCCCATGGTACTAAACATTTATACAAAAAAATATTCAAATCAGAGCTTTCATATGGAAGTTCTGTACAAAAAACAGATTTCGGCATCGTCGGTACAAAATGGCTGCTGGCAGCCATCTTGAATTTCGGACTGCACCCAAAAACACTCGTTCTCGTCCCACGGTCATAACAAAGGTACCCAAGAAGTTTCGTAAAGATTGGTTCATAAATACGGCCTCTAGCCCGAGCCATAGCAGCTTGGCACTTACAGCTCTGAAAGTAACACTAAATAAATCAAAGTCAGTCTAATTTGCATAATTTACGCACGAGAAAAAAACCCGTATTATATGTGATGAATCCCATGGTACTAAACATTTATACAAAACTTTATTCAAATCAGAACTTTCATACAGAAGTTCTGTACAAAAAACTGATTTTTGCATCATCGGTACAAAATGGCCGCTGGCAGCCATCTTGAATTTCGGACCACACCTAAAAACACTCATTCCCGTCCCAGGGTCATAACAAAGGTACACAAGAAGTTTCATAAAGATCGGTTCATAAATACGACCTCTAGCCCGAGCCATAGCCAATTGTTGACGTACGGACAGACGGACAGACAGACGGATGGACAGACGGACGACAGGCCATGACAATAGCTCAAATTTGACTTCGTCAAAGTTGAGCTAAAAATGAAAAAATTAGTTATTCAAGAATTTTTTTTTTAAGTGTCTGCTTTTCATGTTAGATAAAGGGTTATCCATGTTCAAGCATACTTCCACCAAAGATATGTGACAATTTGGTGCAGTAAAAATTATGCCTCATGAAGTAAAGCAGTGGAACAATATTCAATATGCTTTTCAACCCTTCACCAAATGAATCAGGAAACTCACACAGCTTTTTACACAAAATTTGTCCTTCAAATTTTATCATTTTTTTCATATTTGGTTCCAAAAACATAACCCAGGCTACACATGGCAGATATCTTGATATTTTTCAAGGTCCTACAATAGCCAAATTCAAGAATTTTCAAGGTCCCACCTTCACTGGAGCCTCTGATCATTTGCCCCTCTTCCCGCTTCCCTTGAATGAACAAATGGTCTCAGCCATTTTTTATTTTGTGAAAAGTCAAAGCTTTTCAGGGTATCCTGGCCCATTTCATCAGGATTTCAAGGCCTAAAATTTCCAAGAATCTAATTCAAAGCTTTTTCTTGAAGCTAATATGCTGCAACCCTCCCCACACCCCTCCCTCACAATGAATGGTTCAAAAAATCCCAATTAAGGGTCATACAATAAGTTTGGGAAGACAAAAATATAAGTCATGTTACTTAACCCTTCACTTAACAGATCGGTCGCATCCGCCCATGTAATATGCAAATTCAGCAGTTGAAAAAATATTAATTTCCAGAAAATTATAACAAAACTTATATCATGTGAGCCCCTTCACTGGAACGAGCTCATCAATCTCGTTCCAATGAAGGGTCACATGATATGGTTTTGTTGAAATATTTTGAAAAAATATTTAAAATCATAAATTTTGATATCATCTGCATTAGGTAAAGGGTTACAAAAAACAAAAACATCTCTTTGCTTTTGATACTTCACAAAAAGAGCCACATGTACAAGTTTATAAAGGTAGGTGAGTCTACACTCATCCAGGATTTTAACAAAAGATTCTTGGAGTTCGAAACAGATCTGAAGAAAGAATAACAAAACTGTTGCTTCCATGCATTTAATTACAATAAATATCTTTTTTTACACAAATGATTTCTACTTATGGAAGCTAGTTTTCACTGTTCAATTTCCATTTTAAACATGTCAGTGGTACATTATGAATTATGAAATGATATTATGAAACAAACGAAAATGAATTATAAAACATCAAAACAACAGAGGATTATCTAAAAGTACACTGACAGCATATACAGGTAGTTTTGTAACAAGGACTGACTTATTATCGATAGCTGTCGCTTGGAAACATTATTCAGTCAGATTTCAGTATTTTGTCGGCCAATCTCCACTGTTCGTGTCCATCAGAATTGTGAAGTTAAGCGGAAAAGATTCATCAAAAATCCAGCATACCAAACTTGTTTTCAGTGAAGAGAGTGCTTTGTGTTAAAATTAGGTGAGTTTACATGAAAGCTCATCAATTTATGGAAATATTTTCAAAAATGTTTCTTCAGAATACATGATTTGTTCTTTAACTGGTAGAGTGCCAAGTTATTTTTGGCTGTCAAAATTTGTTCACAATTCCTTGCCTTGTTACAATTTATAAATGGTAACAATGCAATTCCATATAGACAAAATAATTTTCTTTTTCCAAGATAATATCAAGCATATCTACATAATGGGCAACCTCTAAGTTGTAGCACCTGCACTTCAGAATAAAGCCCAAATATGGGCTTCCAGCACTCTACCAGTTAATGATGGCAAATACAGTGGAGCCCACTTAATTGGATATCTCTTAAATGAATAACCCTGTTAACTGAATATACTTTCCCAACACAAAACCATTTACCATACCCCCAGTATAAATTTGAGCTGTTAATTGAATATAGGTTATAGTGTAAACTCCTGTTTATTGAATAAGATTGTAACATCTCGAGAAATTACCCGACTCACCCAGTTTTTCTTTGTTTATATACCTATTTCGCCTCAGTACATATAATACAGGCATTTAATCTATTATATCTTGTTTGACAGGGCTCATAGAGCTCTGTCAAACAAGATATAATACAATAAATGCTGAGTTTATCTCTATAATACAGTGAAGTGATACAATCCCTGTTAATTGAATACTCCTGTTAATTGAATAAATTCCATGGATCAAGTGGCTATTCAATTAACAGGGTTCCACTGCACCAAATTTCAAGTTGCAATAATTTTCCCATAATGCAACTCAGAATTTGACCAATTCAATCTTATCTGACAGAACTCTATGAGAAAAATGAGTAGTTTTAAATTTTGATATTTAGAAATCACTGTGCATGGGGTTAATATGGAGGAAGGCAATTTCAGCAGCTGTGACTATATTATGACAACAACACAGCCATTAAGTCAAGTTTAGAACAATCATTTTATAATTATGTTGCCCACTTATGAGGATTTTGTACCCCAAGTAGTGTTTACAAAGTAATACTAGTGAAGAACTTCACTGCTCTGCTCCCCACGATTCTCATGAGGAGGTTTTTGGATTAAAGTATCATTGAATTGCCTTTCCAACAAATGCAATACCAATTCCTCCAATTTGTTACAGACAGTATTGAATAAGAGGGCACCATTCTGTCTTGGCTCAAAAAGAGGATCTCCAACATGTCTCCTTTTCAAGTGAAATTCAAAAACCGGAGTTCAGTAAATTAGGCCTTTGACAAGGTCCAAGACTAATTTAACCCTTAAGGGCCTAGAGATTTCTACATATTTTTGCTACACTTTGATAGTCTACATTCCATGGCTTTGCTGCCAGTTTTTGGCAAGTATTGGCTGCCTATACTGGCGGCTAAGACTTGCCGAAAAACAACTACCAAGGTACTTAGAATGTAACTTGTGAGTTAACTCAAAGACTGCATGCAGGGGCACCTGTTCTGTTGTAAAAAATGGAATCAAAGTCAGAATTAGGCCCTTAAGGGTTACATTACTAGACAAGTTTGGTAAATTTTCATAATAAACTAAGGACGAGTTGAAAATTCTACTGATCACTTGATCCAAAACTTGACGAAGTCACCTAAATGGATCATAGAACAAACAGCACTTCCAATAAGGTCTTGAATTACATTGTTGAAAATGCTGCATTATTTGACAGAGCTTCCACTTAAAAACTAGTTCCCAATGATGCAGATACTTTTAAGCATTCAATAATAAAATTTCATCGAAACACCCGTTCAAAACTCATAAGCTATATAATTTTAATATGTAGTTTATGAAAAGACAAGCTGCTGGAGATCTGGGTTCAAGTTTCATGAAACAATACAAATACAAGTCTTGGTTGTTAAGGCAGCCAATACTTGACTAGAAATCACTGCTAAACCACTGGATGTACAGAGGCTGTGGGCTGGTGGGAATTCAGAACACTTGTCCAGGCCCTTAAGAATTAAATAACTAGTTGAATTATGGGAAATTTTGCCACCTGTAATTTAAGTATTTTGACATCAGCCGGCAGAGGGTTAATTAAAGTTGCTGAACCAAAACACTTTCAAAGATTAAGTGCAACCATGAAGAATGTCTAGAATCACTATTATTGTGGAAGGTAGAGTGAAAAGAACTAAACAAATATTTTTTCTCTAAAATGTACTTCCAACCTTATGCAGATTATTAAATAAGTTTGGAAAAGATCAGTTAAATACTGTTAAAATATTCCTGCAATGACATACTATTGTCTGGAGTGTACATTATTTTTCATGAATCTTTTGCTGCTTTTTCAACATGATCTACATTCCCCATTTCATCAATCAACAATTTTTGAAGCGTTATCAAAATTTTCATCAACCACCATACACTGAAAAATATTAAAATACTCAAATTTTAAAGTGCACTTTTTTCTCATAATGCAACTAGGAATTTAAACAATTCAGTGTTGTTTGACAGAATGATTGAGCTCCTTCAAACAAGACTGAATTGTTTAACTAGTTGACTGCAAAATTAATTTTTAAAGTTGATTTGAATCTTGAGTATTTTTTTCAAACATACTATGCAAGCAGGAAGGGCAGCCGAAGTTTCGCAAAATTTTGCTCATAAACAATTTGTTAAAATTGTAACAAAACAATATTACATAAATAGAGGATATGGAATGAGTGTTTTTCTCATATAATATTTATGAAACGAGTCTAAGAATTTTCTCTTTTGGCGAGCCTCTGGCGAGCCCAAATGGAAAATTCAGACGAGTTTCATAAATATTATGTGAGAAAAACACTCATTTCATATTCTATTTATCATATGACACACACATGCAAAAATTAGCCACTTAGTATGACTTTTTAACCCATCACCTAACTTGAGTTGCAGAGGGCACTTGGAAAAAACATCCTTGTATAACTAAAAATTTTCATTTTTTGCTTCCAAAACATAGGTTATGACCCCTCACTGGAACGAGCTCGTTCCAATGAGAGGTCATAACCTATGTTTTGGAAGCAAAAAGTGAAAATATAAAAAAAATGAATGGCATTTTTCTTGTAGGAAAAGGATTAATACAATATAACCCACCCTTAATAGGACAGATAACATAAATTCTCCCTACTGAAATTATGCAAGTGTGACCTAGTTGCATTTTGTTTAGCCAATCAAATTGTCCAGTTTTGAAATTGACCAATGAAAGCTCCCAACTCTAATTATGCTAATTATGAAAATGTGACCCAGTTGTATTTTGTTCAGCCAATCAAATTGTCTAGTTTTGAAAGTGACCAATGAAATCGATGGAAGGCTTTATTTATCACTGATTAATATGAAAGCAAAATATCAAATGTTTTAAAGTGAACAAAACGGACGAGTCATATGATAAACATTTATATTCTACTGCTAAAAAAACAACAAGCCTGCCCAAACAGTGTAAAGCCACTAAAGTGGATTTCAGCCAGGGCTCGATTTAACTGGATTCGCATAGCGGTTTTCAAATCAATTTTCAACTGTAGCTAATCAATTTCAAATGAAAAATCATGTAAATAATAGGAAAAGCTAATCCACATTTATCCAAGTTGAAAACTGCTATTCAGTTTTTCAAAATTAAATCGACCCCTGATTTCAGCACTTTTCAATGGAGCCATACAGTGGCTTCTACCACTGAACCAGCTAAATTCCAAGTTGCATTACAGTGTGCCCTATGGGAAAAAATTATGTTATGAAATATTGATACTTCGACTTCAGTATATAGGGGATTAATTTTGGTTTGGTTGGATGGAATATTAAGTAAGAGATCAACTCAGTTGTGTCTTCTACAATTTCAATGACCTTAACAACACAAGATGCCATGAATATTAGTACTGACAATCTACACCTAAAGCTCCATTCTCCTTAACACTCTACCTAACGTAAGGGCCCAAAATGGTCAGATCTATTCTCAAAAATTGCAATTCAACTTTTATTATTTTTTCATTTCAAAAAGGATAGCTTATAAACCCCTAAGAGGAACGAGATTATCCAAAAAAAGCCTACGTTTTTTGTGACGAGAAGTCTTTTGGCAAGTGTTGGCTGCTATTCGAGTTAGGCAAAGGGTTTCAAGAGGCCATCAACATTTTAAATGCTCTAACAGTGCGATCCGAACCAACTGTAAACTGAAGAACTACTGTTTCATCAATGGCATTTACACATTTTCATAAAAAGCTCTTCTTCACAGCAAACAGGATCTGATTGTGGAGTTTGAAAATGATCAATTGAATGTAAACATCTCAAAGAGTCCACTCATAGCTAAACTAAGTTGTTGCATGTCTAAGGTAAACAAGAAAAAATCAACATTGCAACTGACTACAAAGGATATACAAAAGTATGTTTGTTTGTACAATGATAAAATAGACATTTTACAATAAAACCAAGGACAACAAGTAATTACAAGTAAATGAATGAATAAATGATAATTGTATTTACATGTTAGATGCAGTTCTCTCTCAAATTACCAAAATACATGTCTTTTAATGCAGCAACTGATCCCATCTAATCTTCAGTTGTTCATCAGATTGGAGGCAGATAATTCTTTATTTACCGGTGTTTAAGGTCACATACTTTTGCACAATGGCTTATCATGACCACAGCATGGAGATAAAGTCAAGGTTAGTCAATCGTTTATACCCCATGTTGCCTATTTTAGAGGACTTGCACCCCAAGCATTAGTGTCTGGGTCCTATTGTATCAGTGAAAAAGAGCTTGTTTACCACAGTAAACAAGCACTGCTTCACTTCTGGGGTTCCCGTGCGGGGAGGCAGATAATAAAAACATCCAAATATTTTGTTAACTGGTGCAGTGCAAATTTATTTTTCAAAGGTTATTTGTAACAGGAGTAATTTTTTCAAGGATACCCTACTACCAGCAAAGGGAGCCCAATTCAAGCAAGAATTTCTTCATGAACAAATGTTTTGATATAATTTATTGGAGAGTGGCTATATTTCTGCTGCTGAGCAAACAAGCTAACAAATACAGTTTAAAGCAACTAAAGTGGCTTTCAGCAATTTTTAGTGGAGCCATGATAGTGGCTCCCAGCACTCAACCAGTTAACCCTTTGAATCTGAAAGGCCGCTATTTCGGCCCAGGATTATTATACCACCTGAATTCATCAAGTAGACACATGTAGTTGCTCAGTGAATATGTGTGGTAGACCAATCAAGATTTTCAATGTGCAGCCCCAAGGCTGCATGTTGAAAATACTGATTTGTCTGCCCTCAAGTAACAAATATAGTCTCTACCACTTGATGGCTCTGAACTGGCATGCAATATACCATCAGGATCCAAAGGGTTAATGGCTCTGATTCAATGTTGACCCTTTATCTGATGTAGGCCAGTCTGCATTATTAACAAAATTGCCCTTCCAGCTTATGACCCCCTCACTGAAATGAGCTCAATAACATAGCTTATGACACCATATTGGAATCGACCCAAAGCTGGATCCAATGAGGGTCATAAGTTAAGTTTTAGTGGAAAAAAAAATGAAATTTTTGAGTTCAAGAACTTTTATTTTCTGCTAGTGCCATCTGCTAGTTATGTTAGTTGAGATTCCTCGCATTTTCTTATTAACCAACTATCCTGGTTATTTATTTATTTACTGATTGGTGTTTAAGGTCACACATATTTCTGCACAATGGCTAATTGTGACCACAACATGGATATAAAGTCAAGCCCAGCCAATCATTTTTACCCATGTTGCTAATTTTTGAGGACATCCACCACAGGCATTGGTGACCAGGACAAATTTTACCTGTAAACCAGAGCTTGTTTATCACTGTAAACAAGCACTGTTTAACTTCCTGGGGTTTTCATGAAGAAACTATCCTAGTCAGAAGAGTGGGTGATTAGCTGTTTTACAAACGAAATTTATTGAGAATGATGATGTAACTGTTGTAGTTTTTTTTTCAGAATGTTACATGCCCGTAGCAATGGTTGCATAAATTTCTACCTGTATTTTGCAAAATTCGCAAAAAGTGGGCAAACAAACAGCCCATAACTGTGTCATGTTCCTTATAGAATTTGATTGGTGACCTGAGCGCTTGGTTGTGTGCTTAATATGCATAATGTTGTCTATGTACACTGTGAAAAGACTATATACAGTGGAACCCTGCTAATTGAATAGCCACTTTGCAAATGAAAATTATTCAAATAACAGGAGTATTCAAATAAGACAGGGACAATGTCACTTTCCTGTATTCTAGAGACAAACTTAGCATTTATTCTATTATACCTTGTTTGACAGAGCTCCATGAGCTCTGTCAAACAAGATATAATAGATTAAATGCCTGTATTGGATGTACCGAGGCCAAATAGGTCTATAAACAAAGGAAAATTGGGGAGAGTCGGGGTAATTTCTCGACAGGTTACAAGATTTTTTATTCAATTAACAGGAGTTTACTATATAACCTATATTCAATTAACAGGTCAAATTTATACTGGAGGTATGGTTAATAATTTTGTGTTGGGAAATTATATTCAAATAACAGGGTATTTCGGTTAAGAGATATCCAATTATATCCAATTAAGTGGGCACCACTGTTTTGTATACAGTATATGGAGAGTGAATGACCTTTGATGCACTCACAGAGTGGCAGGACTGAAAATCACAGGAGGGCAGCTAATGTCATCATGGGAGAAGTTTCAGGAGGGCGACTGCCCCATTTTATTATAGTCATTTCACTAAGATGGGAAACCCTGTACCTTAGACTTTTCTTTAATATCATCCACTGGGAGACCTTAACCAACTGAGTTCCTGTGGGAGCTGTTTATTAACCCTCTGCACTCTTATGTCAAAATGGCAAATTTTTCAGCAGCAAATATTTCCCATAAAGCACTGTGATGTTTATATAGAATATACCCATAGTAGATTGGTGTAACAAATGTTTACCACGAGTGGTGAACATTTGGTACACCAAGCTACTTTGGGTATATTTTATTTATACCATGATCGTCAAATTATTAAGAGTCGCTATTATTTTTTCTCGATTTTACTGAGCAGCAGCCATACATACATGTGAATTTGTTTTTGTTTACATATGCATCGGTGGACGGTACTTCTGCTGTCAATTTTATCACCAAAATGAAATAGAAAAAGAAACAGGGCCTTTTTCATTTTAATTTTTTTTTTTTTATTTTTTTTTATCAGTGTTTAACGACACATTAACAGCCAGGGTCATATCATGTCGGTGACAGTTTTATGGGTGGAGGAAGCCGGAGTACCTGGAGAGAACCACCGAGCAACGACGAGCAGCTGCCAGCTCTCCAACATCTTAACTCTGAACTCTGCACCGCGGCACAGGCAGGGTTAGATTGGTTGAAGACATGCGCACCTTCGACGTGCAGTACGTCTTAGTACACAGCGTCATCGTGCCCCCATGTAGGCAATCGGGGTTAAGTGTCTTGCCCAAGGACACAACGCAGGAATGCGAATCAGTCGCTGAAATGGTCACCCATCCAACTACTAACCGCGCTCGACGTTTCTTAACTTCGGTGATCTGACGAGAACCGGTTACCATGACGCCACCGCGCCCCCTTTCATTTTAATAACATAATAACATACTGTTTCGAGTTATGGATGCTTTATTAACATGAGACAATGTATGTTTGTTAATTTTTGGCATCTTATGAGGTAAACCCATTTAAAAACGTAACAAATAATTGCCGCTTTCATTTCACTCTTTGTTAGGCGATGTGCGATAAATTTAGACAAGTTCCCATTCAGGTTGACGTCACCAAAGGTCAACTTGGATGTAGTTCCACTGTAGGTGTAAATTTTAACTACTGAAATCCCATTGCTGTCGTGTTCACCACGGTTGGGGTATAAAGCTAAAATTTATGTCACAGGCTTTTCATATATAGTAAAATAGGTAATCATGGTATAAAACAAAAATATACCTTGTTTGACAGAGCTCACTCTTTTGTGTTGAAGCATTTCATTCATGTCATATCATCACACAGATGCATATTGTCCAATCAGATGCATTCTTACATGATGTTGTTATGTGTAATCCCGATTTCAAGTGCGGTGTATCTACAAAAATTCCAAATGTCTAACCTGATAGAGTGTTGGAAGCCCATATTTGGGCTTTATTTTGAAGTGCACATACAACAATTCAAATTCAAAGTCTTCATACTCTGTGGGTGTGCTTTGTATTATCTTTGAAGAGAAATTATTTCAACTGTATGGATTTGCCTTGTTGCAATTTATGGGAGAGTGCCTCTTAAGCTTAAGACTTACCTTATAACCCCTTCATTGGGATGAGGTTGTTCCATTGATGGATCATAAGCCATCTTCTGAAGACAAAAAAGAAAAAATAATAAAAATTTAAATGGAGGGGGGTGATAAGCTAAGTCTTTGAGGTTAAAATGTAATTTTTTTAGTTAGTTACAAATATTTTTTTAAATTTTGACTGTAAGTCGTACTTGGTAAATTATAAAATTAGAGGGCCCCATGAAGCTTAAGATTCGATTTGATGGAAATCGTACATACATAATGTTGAAATAAAAGACTGAGTGTAACTTCCACTACATATAAACATAAATAGCATGTGTACTTATGCCACCAGCCATGCTAATTCCAATATCACTAGACCCTACCACTGTTAAATGCAAATTTAAGGTTTCTAAGCAATGTCTATGATGAACTAAAGCCCTTACACAGGCCATAGAATTTGAGAGGAACAATTTTGTCGTTTCTCTGGTGGTTATCTAAATGAAACTAGAGGGCTGCCACATCCACGGGGCAGCTGATCCCCCCAAAAAAAGTGTGGTCATCATAAGATTTTC
The DNA here is from genome assembly GCA_031216915.1 of Pictodentalium vernedei. Taxonomy (NCBI): domain Eukaryota; kingdom Metazoa; phylum Mollusca; class Scaphopoda; order Dentaliida; family Dentaliidae; genus Pictodentalium; species Pictodentalium vernedei. The sequence goes on along the minus strand of CM062297.1, from coordinate 437,543,269 downwards.
TAAGTTGAAAAGGGGCATAACTCTGGTAAAATTAATCAGGACAAACCCATTTTCGAACTTGACCCGTATTTTGATATGTTTGCAGCACATATCAAGTTTGGTTACAATCAAACTATCTTGAGGGAAGTTACCATCCGGAAACCAAAAATCATAAGATTTTCTAAATTAAAAAGGGGCATAACTCTGGTAATATTAATCAGGATGAACCCGGATTCGAACTTGACCTGTATTTTTATATGTTTAAGCCACATATCAAGTTTGGTTATAATCAAACTATTTCAAGGGAAGTTATCATCCAGAAACGAAATGTAAACGGACGGACGGACGGACGGACGGATGGACAGACGGACAAAAAAAAACACGTGACGACTATATCCCCCGAAATTTTTTTTCGGGGGGATAAAAAAACATATAACAGAAAAGTTGTTCATCTGGAACTACAAACAGTTCATCAAAAAGTTGTGTCTTACCACCTTATTTGATAGCACTGTTTTAAAATCAGGGTTCCTGCAGGCAAGGACTGATCAAATTTAAGGCTATCAAGCCCGTTTCTCGACATTTTGAAGCATTTTTCCAGGTCTTGCAGCAACCAAATTCAAGAATTTTCAAGGCCTAATACCGCCATGAATGGTGATATATGATCACTAGAGTAACCAACGATGGAAGCAGTTAATTACTGATATCATTGGTGTGACTTTATTTCACAAAAAATCAAGGATTTTCAAGGCTTCCTTGACGATTTTCCAGGATTTCAAGTACTTGAACAACACTTTGTTGAATTTAAGGCCATTCTTTGAATCCAAGGCTCCATGGAACCCTGAAAATGTTCCTGTGGGAAGACCCCCTCTCTTCAATGCTGAAACTCCCTAAGACAGCTGATGTCCCCTGTGCTTGCTGCAGATGCTTTTGAAATCTGTGAACTGTTATACAGTTGGGCCATCGTGAACAGGTCAAAATCCATGGGTTGATTTTGGAACCAATAATTTAACTGACACTGCATTGTGACTACTGGGTATAGGATGGGGAATACACATTCAGATTGTCATTACAATCAATCAAAATTTGGTGAAGCTGTACAAAAATAAAGACCAACAAGCACCCTTTTCAACAAACAAAGGGAAATAACTCTTCTATGAGATCCCATGGAGACATAAATGTTGCATTTTGAGAATTTGTCATCCCTAATTTCATCACATCAACTACTGGTGAAGTTATTGCCAGTTTATGATTTCAGACAGACGGATGGATACATGTTTGAAATCCCCTCAAATCTCTTTCAGAAGTGCGGGTAGAAAAATAGCCTGTTACTTTGTAAAAGTATAACTGGCTAGGCCCCATGAAGAAGATCTTCTGAGGCCATTTTTGTAAACTTGCATGAGCGTTTTTTATTTTTCTAATTATTTGTTTGCCATCAAAAATCTATAGTCTGATGCATGATTTTCACTTTTTTTAGTGTTGGGAAGATTTTTAATTAGGAAAAGAAGATCCATTCTAACAATATTTCAGCTTGCTGTGAAGCGAGCTGAATTTGGTTGAAACGAATGTTCTCAGTTCACACAATATCTCATTTTTCAAGGAAGGCACCAATATACTCAAAAGACTTTCATGTCCTTGGAAAGAGATTTTTAAATTCCAGGAAGGAATTCCCATGGGGACCCTTCTATCAGAGAAAGATTTCTATAAAATAAAAGAGACTCCAAATTTATGACAAATACACTTTTCTGGTATCAGAATTAAGTATCTGAAGGGAAAAACTGTTGGTAATGGCCTATAAAAAACAATTTCTTGTTTCTCAGGCAATTCTTCCTCAATATTATAATGCGGATTTTATTTATTTATTTTTTTTTGTAAATCCCCATAAAACAGTCCTGAAAATGAATATATTTCTTTATTGGTGTTTAAGATCACATATTTCTGCAAAATGGCTAATCATGACCGCAACTTGGACACACAGTCATGTCCAGCCAATCGTTTATATCATGTTGCCCATTTTAGAGGACTTCCACACCAGGCATCGGTTCTTATTTTACCAGTAAAACAAACCTTGTTTACCACAGTAAACAAGCACTGCTCCTCTTCCCGGGCTTCCCACCAGATGATAACCAATGTCAAGTGTATTTTGATGGCAATCTTGTAGCAAAAGACAGCATGCTATGAAACCCATTATAAGGAGGTAGTAAAACTGATGTTAGAATTAGACCTTCTGAGTGTGACTCTTACTTTGAGAAAAAAATTCAAATGATACGAAAATAAAATTCAGCTATAGCATACTTATATATGTGTATATATACATGCATACATTCTAAAACGAATGTGTTTTTTATTATAATCTTGTGTTTTTTATTAAAATCTGTCTAACATTTTGTTTGTTTCAGTACTAAGGTTGATCTTAGCACAAAATGTACATACAAGATTCATTAACATTATTGTAATTGCTTTAATTTTTGCATTAACAGGCCTGCAAATAATTCGCAAAATGATAGTTCAGGTTCCATTGCAGTTACTTAAATTGTAAAATACATGAACGAACTGAAGTTTATGACAAAATAATGAAATATAAATGAAATTTGTAACCCTGCATGTTTGCCACTCCGAAGTGACAATGTTTTGGGACTCACTCAACTCAAAGGTTGCGCACTGCATCCACATATGAATCAAGTGACATGCCATCTACATCTCAACAGAGTTTTCACCAAAATAAATAGCAAAAAAACTAACGTGCGATCTCACCAAAGTGAGATTGTGAGTTAGCTGGTGTTATTTATTTAAGCAAAGATTCTGTTGAGACATAAACAGCAAGACTGGTGAGACAGCAGAAATGCAAATCACCACTTTTTTGCTTTAAGTTATCAAATGTTACATAGTGTAAGCTGCTAAAGGGTTACGATACAAACGCTCATTTCCAGGCCTGTGTATCACATGAAATAAAATGTTTAAATTTCTTCTACACATCTTGGCTAAAGAGACTTTAAATCCTTCCATCAATGGGAGTTGACCTCACAAGGACCCTGCCTACCTCTCTGCCAAATCAGTACTTTCATTGTGGCAATGGTACCTCGATTATTGGCAGTGTAGATGGGCATCAAACCCTTACGTGTGATTTCATCCGATAACACTCTAAGTGTTAATAATAGAACACATTTTCCCATAATTCAACTAGTCATTTAACCCTTAGGGCCTGGACAAGTGTCTTGAATTTCCACCACAGTGTCCATACGTCGAATGGCTCAGCAATGATTTCTAGTTAAGTCTTGGTTGCCTTAACAGGCAGACAAGACTTGACTAGAAACCACTGCCTAGGTAATCTCTCTATTGTCAGCAGAACCTCCGCATGATGGGCATGTTATGAGCACCTGTTCCACGGTCGGAGAAGTCAAAAATAGTGCTTTCAGGGTTAAAGGATAAACAAAAGAAATACAGTGGACCCACATAGCTGATGTTTTGCTTAATAAAATGGCTCAGTTAACCTATTGCCTGACATAATGACCAAAAAAGCCAATGTTGTTCACAAAAATAGCCATTGAAATTTTATGGGGTTTTTAAAAAAAAATATTTGCCTTCAAACACAGCTCATGACCTCTTATTGGAACAAGCTCATCCAAATTTTTCCCATAATGCAACTTGAAATTTAACTAATTCATATCCTGTTGACAGAGCTGAATAAATTTTTCTGGAAGTGAATTATTACCAATTTTTAAATTTAGGAGTGGAGGAGGGCAGTGGGGGGATGAACACCCACTTCTTTCAAACCCAACCCATACAGCAACCATAATCTCAAAAAGGGTTGGGTCAAATCAATTCCACAAACTCTGCAATGCCCCTGAATAATGTTTTCTTCCCTCCGATGGCAAATTTCCTCATCTATCAGCAAATTTTCTTTATCCTCAAGACAAGAAATATAATCAATTATATTTAATTTGATAGAGCTTCAAAAGCTCTACCAAATATTAATATAGTGGGTTTACATCTCCCAAGTATATTTAAGATCAGAACTCGTCTGGATATATGAACAACTTTGACTTCAGTGGGAAGTGATTTATCAGAGTCTAGTACCCTGACTCATCAGTTTTAAACAACTTTCAATCTAATATCTTTCTTCTACCACTGGAGAAGGGCAGTAATAGAATTTTCAGTTCGGTATCGATTTGAGGGTATATACCGTGGTATCAGTTCGTTATTCAGTATCTGACTTGACTGATATTTGCTGATAGAACCAAAGGGGAATTCACACCAGGAAAAGGTAGAATAAGTTGTTGTTGAAAATGAACACTCCACCTGCTACAAAACCTTGACAAGGCCTTATAAATAGTGAATGTAGGAAAATTTGAAAATTCAGATGGTTTCGGTATTCAATGATTGGGTCAGTGTTACGGTATCCTCATGGTTCGGTTTTTTTGGTATATTGCCCATCTCTACCCACCACCTGCCTATTGAGATACACATGTCACAGATAAGTTACCTGGGGGAGACAGATCAATCTTAGGCCAAAAAAGTTCATATGTTTCTCAGGCCCTCCCACAAGGTCCTTTTGGCTGCCGAGTGCTCCCTTTTTATAAGCAATGCAAACTTAAACAAATAAAAATTAAATGTCTGATATTTTACCCAATAAAATTGATAAATTTGTCCCCCGAGTGCAACAAGGCTTTGCAATGCTCCTTCTTCTTACCTGGGTGAGACAGATCTATCTTGAGCCTAAAAATGTTAAAAATCTGTTTCTCAGTCCCTCCCACATGGTTCTTTTGTCTGCTGAGTGCTCCATTTTTATAACCAATGTAAACTTGAAAAAATAAAAATTAAATGTCTGATACTTTACCCAAGTTAATAAAATTGATAAAAAAAAATTGTTCCCTGAGTGCAACAAGGCTTTGCAATGCTTCTTCTTCTTCAAGGGATAAAGCACACCACCCATGCTATTCTGTAGATACGGAGGCCTAAATATAAACCAAACCAAGAACATGAACATTTGGATGACAAAGAAATAATTACAAAAATAAAAAATAAAATAAAAAACGGCTCCGAAATTTTACAAAGAATGGCCTGAGAAACAGAAGATCTACTTTGTGGGGCCTTGCTGTTTATTGTACAGTCCTGTTAATTGAACATTTTTCACAGGCAAAGTAGCTATTCAATTAACAGAGTTCCACTGTTCCAGAAAAATAAAACATTTCTCTCACAGTGTGCTATACATCTTAGGGTTTCTGTATTGCACTGGACTGATTCACTTAAAAAAATAAAAATTAAATGGTTTATGTCTGATACCTGCATGCTCTCTTTTTATAACCAATGAAAACTTAAACAAGAGCACCGCTGGGCATTGCATCATACGCCCGTGAACTGTTCAAATTGTACCATTTTAACACATTTGCAATTTTTTTAGAGTGCGAGAAATTTATACTGGCATATATATATATGTTACGGTCATTTGAGAAAAAGACTAACAAGTTTGAAGCCAATCGAAAAACAAATACTAAAGTTATCATCCGGAAACCAAATATTTGACGAAGAATTCTAAGTCCAACAGGGGCCATAATTCAGGCAAAAATTGTTCAGACCGACCCCATATTCGAACTTGACCTGTGTATTTTGTTGTGATTAAACCACATACCAAGTTTGGAGCCGATCGGAAAACAAATACTAAAGTTATCATCCGGAAACCAAATATTTGACAAATTCTAAGTCCAACAGGGGCCATAATTCAGGCAAAAATTTTTCAGACCGACCCCATATTTGAACTTGACCTGTATTTTGTTGTGATTAAACCACATACCAAATTTGGAGCTGATCGGAAAACAAATACTAAAGTTATCATCCGGAAACCAAATATTTGACGAATTCTAAGTCCAACAGGGGCCATAATTCAGGCGAAAAATGTTCGGACCGACCCCATATTCGAACTTGATCTGTATTGTGTTGTGATTAAACCACATCCCAAATTTGGAGCCGATCGGAAAACAAATACTAAAGTTATCATCCGGAAACCAAATATTTGACGAATTCTAAGTCCAACTGGGGCCATAATTCAGGCGAAAAATGTTCGGACCGACCCCATATTCGAACTTGACTTATATTTTGTTGTGATTAAACCACATATCACATGTGGAGCCGATCGGAAAACAAATACTAAAGTTATCATCTGGAAACCAAATATTTGACGAATTCTAAGTCCAACTGGGGCCATAATTCAGGCGAAAAATGTTCGGACCGACCCCATATTCGAACTTGACCTGTATTTTGTTGTGATTAAACCACATACCACATTTGGAGCCGCTCGGAAAACAAATGCTAAAGTTATTGTCCGGAAACCAAATGGACGGACGGACGGACGGACGGACGGACGGACGGACGGACGGACGGACGGGCAGACGGACGGACAACGCCATAACATAATACGTCCCGTTTTTTCAAACGGGTGTATAAAAATGCTGATAGGATCACCGATCCAATGACGAGTTGTGACAGCACAAAAGTGGATTTAATCATTAACTTATCATCCGTAAACCAGTTGTTTACAATTTATTATGTGAAGGGTCACTGTGACCTTGACCTTTGACCTAGTGATTCCAAAATAAATAGGGGTCTTTCTTACACCAATGCCTACCTACCTATGAAGTTTCACAAACGTGGGTGGAACCATTGTCAAATTATCATCTGAAGACCAATTGTTTATGATTTATTATGTTCATGGTCACTGTGACCTTGACCTTTGACCTAGCAAGTCCAAAATAAATAGTGGTCTTCCACTCACCTAGGCCAACCTACTTATGAAGTTTCATGAATGTGGGTCAAACCATTATCAAGTTATCATCTGGAAACCAACTGTTTACGATTTACTATGTTGAAGGTCACTGTGACCTTGACCTTTCACCTAGCAAGTACAAAATAAATAGGGTTCTTCCTCTCACTGATGCCAACCTACCTATGAAGTTTCATGAAAGTGGGTCAAACCATTTTCAAGTTATCATCCGGAAACCAATTTTTTATGATTTACTATGTTGAAGGGCACTGTGACCTTGACCTTTCACATAGCGAGTCCAAAATAAGTAGAGTTCTTCCTCTCACTGATGCCAACCTACATATGAAGTTTCATGAATGTGGGTCGAACCATTATCAAGTTATCATCCAGAAACCAATTGTTTTGATTTACTATGTTCAGGGTCACTCTGACCTTGGCCTTTGACCTAGCAAGACGAAAATAAATCGGGTTCTTCCTCTCACGAAGGCCAACCTGCATATGAAGTTTCATGAATGTGGGTTCAACCATAGTCAAGTTATCATCCGTAAACCAATTATTTATGACTTAGTATGTTCAAGGTCACTATGACCTTGACCATTGACATAGTGAGTCCAAAATAAATAGGGTTCTTCCTCTCACCGAGGCCAACCTACCTATGAAGTTTCATGAACGTGGGTCGAACCATTATCAAGTTGTCATCCCCCCCCCCCCCCCCCCTGCCATTCATCAAACTATAAGTGAGTTTGACTTGGTCACAACTCAACTAAAAATTAAATGGATTGTATCTGATATTTTACCCAAGTTAATAAAATTGATAAATTTGTTCCTTGAGTGCAACAAGGCATTGCAATGCTTTAGCATTGCAAAACCTTATTGTACTCAAGGGACAAAATACACCACTACCCATGCTATTCTGTAGATTATGAGGCCTAAAACATAAAACAAACCAAGAAGACGAACTTTTGATGGCAAAGAAATAATTATAAAAATAAAAAATAAAATAAAAAACTGCCCACACACATGCAATTTTACAAAAAATAGGCCGGAGAAACAGAAAATCTACTTTGTGGGGCCTTACCTATCCGATGTGACCACCCATATGTGAATATTCAATGACAGACAGATGATTTTATCCGTGTCAGTATTTTGTAATGATACAAAGCATCTTGCTTTGCCTCATTTGCCACATGTTCCCCAACAAGCCCAATATCATCCAAGGAAGACTTTTCGCCCACAACATGCCACATGTCATCCTCAAATTCAATAATTTCAAAAGTGGAGTCATCAGAATGTCAGCTGTTTCAACTCAGTGCAATATGTTAACCCATCTCCATCATGAGCTACTGCTAGGTTTTGTAGTTTTTCCTTATGTTACAGGCCTGTCGATTTGAGGCGAAGGTTTAGGTCGTGTGGAGATTACCTAGAATGAAAAACATGCTGACGAAAAACGGGTGGTGTCAAATTGTCGCCGGGTCACGCAAAATTTTTGCCAAGTTGAGTGATCTAGTACGAATGAGTGGTGGAATGATGTTCAGCATCAAGCAATCATCGGCTGCACAGGTGTTTGCATCTGCCTGCAGTATAGCTGCCTTATAGGCCAATTGTAGGCCAACAGCACAGCTATACTTCAGGCAGATGCAAACACCTATGCTGATGATTGGTTGATGCTCAACATCATTTTAAATTGTTGATCATCTTAAGATGTAGCACACATACAAAATCAGGAAATGGCAAAATTCATGTCTCTGCCACAAATAGTGATTATAGATGCCATACTTTTCTGCAGCATGCTAGCCCATGCCAAGATTAGGCTATAATTGTATCTAATTTGTATCTGAATTGCTGCAACACAGCCTCATTATTGTTCCTAAGGATTCATTTTTATTCATCAGGATATTGCCCAAAGGAGCAAGAACTTGGTTATGATACAACAGTTCAAATATCTGCATAGTTGCGATACATTTATATTTAGGTTACCAAAAAGGTTATCTGAATCAAGTACAGGGGAACGAATGATAAGTTACCAAAACTTAGACCAGGTGAACGATAAATGGGTTATGCAAAATTTTGGCCTGTGTTATATACATAACTTTTTGATGCTCTTTTGGAAGAATATGCAATCTATTTTTCTCTGCGGTCAATCAATCCAATAGTAAATTTTCATTGCAAGATCGGGAAATCCATTTCGATGACATCACATGGGGCTGTGGTGGGAGAAAAATCATTCTCAAATGGTGTAGGGGTGGGATGGGAACAAGCCTGGAAATAAGCAACCTGTCATTTGCAGATTGAGGTCCCCAGAGTGTGAATTTGCTGAAGCTATCCTATACAGGGACCAATTTATCCTCTGGGTACCTCTTTCTCTTTTGGCCTGAGACCTTGATTCAGATTGAGGTCCACAGAGGGTAAATTTAGTAATGCTACCCTGCTGTGCAGGGAAGCATGACCATATTCATCCTCTGGGACCTCATTCTACAGATTACAGTCTGCTTATTTCAAGGTTTGGATGGGGAAATCTCTGACCAAGACAAATATATTCCTCCAAGGTGAGAGAATTCCCCATCCCAACCCAACACCACTTGAGGGTAATAATATTCTCATCTTCAACCTGTAACTGGTAGCAACTATCACAAAAAAAAGCACTCTCAAAACTTGTTAGCTGCAAGGAACTGAAAAAAACAGCAGAAAAAATCTTAAAGGTCAGGAGATTTTCACATATTTTTGCACTAGTTTTAAAAGTCTTGTGTTGATTGGCAGTTGTTTCCAGGCATGTCTTGGTTTCCTATGTAGACAGCAAAGACTTGCCTAGAAACAACTGTCAAGATACAGAGAATGTAACATGCAAGTTTTCCTGGCGACTGCATGTTGGCCTTCTCTATTGCTGTAAAAAAAATTATCAAAGTCAAAATTAGACCTTTAAGGGTTAAAAAGATTTAGAAAATTTAGGATTTACTGGTTTTATTTAGGTTTCCAGTAAAAACATGGTCAAGATGCGTTTTTCTGATGGTATCCTATGTGATACATTTCACACAATTAGAATGATCCCTTTCCAGTACTCTGTCACATGATATTCATCAGCAAAAATACTGAAAATACATATGATAAAACTTGACTGAGCCACCAAAAGTGTTTTCATTCTTGTTTAGTTAAATACATCACTGTCCAGTTACACACAACAGCAGTTCGTCATCATCTGAATGCTTTGCTGACACACAAACTGTCATCTTGCTTTAAAAATATAAAATATTTCTTGTCTCTGAACTGTCTGCCAATCATGCACTTGCTGCCCTGTAAACTGCAGACATATCACTGTCTCCATAACCCAGTCGTCTTGCTTTTTTGAATAACTGGAAGTAAAAAATAAGGAAAAACATAAAATTTCTACATTTTCATTTCCACCTGTTTCCACCCTTGACCTCAAATCCATTTTTATCATCCCTAGACATGATGAACTAGCCAGGAGACAAAAATTAGAGAAAGTCTCAACAAGGTTCTTACACTTTCTAGAGTCGACACTTCGATACCTTTTCCGTACCTTTTCAAGAACTTCTGTGCCATTTTTATAAATATGGAAGAGGGATGCATTAATAATTGTGTTTCTCACCCTTATGATATACATGTATGTTTACATGAACAGACTTGGTCATCTTTTCCTCAAAAGCTAGATGACGAATTTGCAGAAAATATTGCAGAGTGTGCTCATAATGTAGCATATACATGTACATTAAAATTGAGATTAATATTTTAATAATTTCTGATAAGGCCCCACAACATAGATCTTCTGTTTCTCAGGCCATTTTTTGTAAAATTGCATGTGAGCAGGTAGTTTTTCATTTTTTTAATTATTTCTTTGCCATCAAAAGATCATATTCTTAGTTTGTTTTATGTTTTAGGCCTCACAGTTTACAGAATAGCATGGGTGGTGGTGTATTTCATCCGTTGAATGCAAGAAGGCTTTGCAATGCTAAAGTATTGCAAAGCCTTGTTGCACTCAAGCATCAAATTTATCAATTTTATTCACTTGGGTAAAATATCAGATATAAACCATTTAATTTTTAATTTTTTAAGTTTGCATTGGTTATAAAAAGAGAGCATGCTGCAGCCAAAATGACATTGCGGATGGGCCTGAGAAACAGATTTTTCACTTTTTTAGGCTTTACATGCTTTCTAACTTGGGTGATGAAGTGATCTTTTCTTTCAACAACTGTCACATGTACATTTGGATGGCATTTAATTTTCTGCTACTAAACAATTTACATGTGATACACTAACAACTGCAATGTGAAGCAAGATAGCCAAGACTGAAATCAACCACCCTCCCCCACCCCACAATCTTCAAAAAGACAAACAAAAAAAACAATTAATTCTGTTCAATCTCTGAAAAGCAATCAAATCCTTTTTAAATATACTGACTGCTATTGTGAAATTAAAGCATATTTTCAGCTCCACCACCAACTGATCTTCAAACATTTCCCTTCTATTTTATATCAAAATCTAATATAATTAATTTAGTATTAGAAGTTCTTTATAAAATGTAGTAAGTGACTATATTTGAGCCTCGAGGTTCGAATCATCCAGGGTACAAATTGTCCAAGGACCCAATAGTCCAAGGTCTATGTCTGAAAGTCACAAGGTCTTAATCATCCACAACTGAGCTCTGAATCATCCAAGGTCTCTGTATGAAAGTCTCGAGGACTGATTTGTCCACACTCAAGGTCCAGGATCTGAATTGAAGCTTTTTTTATTCTTAATTTTATCCGATGTGACCCACTGTTCATACTTCTTGTGATTTATCCACTTATCAGAATAAAAATTTCTATCCAAATACAATAATTATTACCAGTGAGGCAAGTGAATTCTAAACATAATTTCATCCTCTTTTTGACATCCCAGGTGACAACTACAAATTTAACGTTTAAATGCCATCACATTAGACAGATAACTTGGCAACATATGAGTCAATAAACTGGTAATAAACTATTCAAACATGCTGGTTGTTTCAGCTGCAAATAATAAGAATAATTTTTCCATCCTCCATAAATGATAACTGGGAGATTGGTTATTCTTCTCCATTTCTGCACCTGTCAAACACTAGAGATGGGCAAGATACCAAAAAACCAAACCGATATTATGGGGATACCGAATGAAAGTGTCAATGACATTGTAGCTTGACTTTTACTGTGTGTTGTGTTTGATGCTAAGGATAATGTTCAATGTTTAAGACAGGATTATGAAATAAGACAAGAATTGTGATAATTGAGAATGTGTTAAGTTCTGTACCCTACATGCTATGGTTTCAACAAGAATAATTTGATGTGTAGACTATACTAAAGAATTGCGGCGTGGGTTGATGTGGCCCTCACAATTATCTAGGTCATGTACCCATCTGGCAGTCACGGCTAACCGATCACAACCAACATGGAACGTTCTCATTTAGACATTATACTGAGTCATCCTACCAATTTACAATGAAATCCCTTCATAAATGCAACCTGTAGACTGTGCTAAAGGAATCTAGGTATCCTGCCCCTGTGGCCATCACAGATGACCAGACCCAACCAAAATATGACGTTCTCATCTAGACAAAATACAGAGTCATTCTACCAAGTTACAATGAAATTCCTTCATAAATACAACCTGCAGACTGTGCAAATGGTTTTCAGGTTTTGAACCTGCGCAGCTGTCACGGTTGACTGATTGCTATCAAAATGGGACATTCCCATTTAGACATGACCTCAAACCTGCACATGAAATTTAGTTATGCTTGGACAAGAACTACGGGATGTAGCCTGTGCTAAAGAAAATGTGAACAGACTCAGAGACTCACAGACTTCTACACGCATGATGGCAATAGCTTATCTTGACTTTGTCAAGCTAAGCTAAAAGCTGAATCGAACCAATCGCTGAATACCATAACCGTCTAAATTTTCAAATTATCCTTCATTCATTATTTATACACATGTAAGACCCTGTTGAGGCTTGATAACAGCCGAAAGGTTAATTGTCGTGAAAGAAGTGCCTGATTTTCTTTTCAGTTTTGTTAACCCTCAATGGCCTGGACAAATGTCCTGAATTCCCACTAGGCTACAACCTGTACATGTCCAGTTGCTTAACAGTAATTTCAAGTCAGGTCTTGTCTACCTGTTAAGCCAGCCAAGATCTGACTCGAAATCACTGCCCAGGTGATTTGTCTATTGTCAGCAGGACATCCTAAAGATGGCATGGTCAGGGCACATGCTCTGAGATCACAAAAGCATGAAATATGTCTTTTTAAATGCTAGGGTGCGTTTAGAACAAGTCAAAATTACTGTAGATATGATTTGTGTTCATAAATGAAAGTGTCAATGACACTGTAGCTTAACTTGTGTGTTGTGTTTGATGAAAAGGATAATGTTCAATGTTTATAAAAGGATTATGAAATAAGACAAGAATTGTGATAATTGGGAATATGTACATTTCTGTTCCCTGTATGCTATGTTTATGATAAAAATAATATGAGGTGTACACTGTACTAAAGATCTGAGGGGTGGGTTAATATGACCTCACAGTTAATATATGTGGCCCTCACAGTTAACATATATCAACAAAATTACAATGAAATTATTCCAAAATGAGTCATCCTATCAAGTTACATTAAAATCCCTTCATAAATATGGCCTGTAGACTGTGCTAAAGGTTTTCGGGCTTCGGGCCCCTGTAGCCGTCAGTTTCCCAATTGCGTCCAAAGGGGACGTTCTCATCTAGACATTATATGAAGTCAACCTACCAAGTTACAATGAAATCCCTCCATAAATACGACCTGTAGACTGTGCTAAAGGTTTTCGGGCTTCGGGCTCGGGCAGCCATCATGGTTGAATGATCGCAACCAAAGGGGACAATCTCATCTGGGCATCATCTGGAGTGATCCTGCGAAGTTACAATCAAATCCCTTCATAAATATGACCTGTAGACTGTGTTCAAGGTTTTCGGGCTTCGGGCACCTGTAGCCATCACAGTTGACCAATCACGACCAAAAGGGGATGTCATCATCTAGGTATTATATGGAGTCAACCTAACAATGTTACAATGAAATCCTTCTATAAATATAAACTTTTGCCTATGCTAAAGGTTTTTGGGCTCGGGCACCCATCAAGGCTGAATGATCACGGCCAAAATGGGACGTTCTCATCTTGACCTTATTTGGAGTCAACCTACCAAGTTACAATGAAATCCCTTCATAAATATGACCTGTAGACAGTGCTAAAGGTTTTTGGGCTTCGGGCACCTTTAGCCGTCAAAGTTGCCCAAACATGTCCAAAAGGGGACGTTCTCATCTAGGCATTATATGAAGTCATCCTACCAAGTTACAATGAAATCCCCTCATAAATATGACCTGTAGACTGTGCTAAAGGTTTTCAGGCTTCGGGCACCTTTAGCTGTCACAGTTGCCCACTCGTGTCCAAAAGGGGACGTTCTCATCTAGACATTATATGAAGTCAACCTACCAAGTTACAATGAAATCCCTGCATAAATATGACCTTAGACTGTGCTAAAGGTTTTCGGGCTTCGGGCTCGGGCAGCCATCATGGGTGAATGATCGCACGTTCTCATCTAGACATTATATGAAGTTAACCTACCAAGTTACAATGAAATCCCTTCATAAATATGACCTGTAGACTGTGCTAAAGGTTTTCGGGCTTCGGGCTTGGGCAGCCATCATGGTTGAATGATCGCAACCACAGGGGACAATCTCATCTGAGCATCATCTGGAGTGATCCTAAGAAGTTACAATGAAATCCCTTCATAAATATGACCTGTAGACTGTGCTCAAGGTTTTCGGGCTTCGGGCACTTGTAGCCATCACAATTGACCAGGGGACGTTCTCGTCTAGGCACTATACAGAGGCATCCTACCAAGTTACAATGAAATCCCTTCATAAATACGACTTGTAGACTGTGCTAATGGTTTTCGGGTTTTGGGCTCGGGCAGCCATACCGGTTGCCCGATCGCGACCAAAAGGGGACGTTCTCATCTAGACATGACCCCAAACCTGCATATGAAATTTTGTGACGATCAGACAAGAACTGCGGGGTGTGGCCCGTGCTAAAGGAAATGTGAACAGACGTCACAGACGTCACAGACTAACAGACTTCCGCACGCGTGATGGCAATAGCTTATCTTGACTATGTCAAGTTAAGCTAAAAAATGCCACTGTTGTGCTCATTGGCAGTGGCATTTATGTAGCATTGTGGTAGAATGATACAAGAACAACTTATTCTGTTTTTTTGTGATGTGGATTCCCTTTTAGTACTATCAGCAAATCTCAGTCAGGTCAGATACTGAATACCGAACCGATAGTGATGTATACCCCCTTAAAAATACAGATGCTAACCTCAAAATTCCAATATCGCTCATCTCTATCAAACACCTCAGATGTATTCTACTGTTAATGTGAATAGAGCCTTACATTCAGTTTTTCTTTATGTGAATGCAGAGTTTTGTTGGAGTAAACAAAGAGTATTAAATTACATGGGGTTTCAATGATTTTAAGTTTGACCAAAATTCCATACTTTTTTGGTCCAGGAACATATGTCATAATTTCATTAAGTAGGATGGCTGCCAAGTGTATGTTTGGGGAGACCAATCAAAATTTTCAATGTGCAGCCCTAAGGCTGCATGTTGAAAATATTAATTGGTCTACCCCCATATAATGAATATGAACTCTTGCAATTGCTGCCACTGAACTGAAATGGGAGATACCACCAGGGTTCAAAGGGTTAATGCCTGTTTTTTCATACTTTTCAAGACCTTTTCCAGGCTGACATGAATTTCACACGTTTTCAAGAATTTGAGACCTGTGTTTTACCCTGCTTCAAGAGCTGCAGGCATGAGTTGGTGAGAACACGTGAGCAGCTGTGTAGCTACCTCAGGAATATTTTGAGGAAATTTGGACTTCTCAAGTAGCATCTACACACAAAAAATGCCTAATATTTCAATGGCAGAATTGATTGAATTCATCAGTTGTCAAACAAAGTTATTTTAAAACTCGTGTAATATTTTTGGAATCTGTACTGTGGAGTGAACGGTGTACAGATGTTCGTTGATGTTTTACTTAACCCTTTACCTCAAATGAAAAGCAGACGACACTTGCCAAAAAAATTCTTGAATAACTAATTTTTTTCATTTTTTGTCTCAAAAACATAGGTTATGACTCCTCATTGGAACCAGCTCAATGGGCTCGTTCCAATGAGGGGTCATAACTTATGTTTTTGAGACAAATGAAAGTGTCAATGACAATGTAGCTCAACTTGTTTAAGACATGTACATGTATAGTATGTGACACAGCAATGACAAACATCTAGGTAATGACCTGATAAAGTTCTGTACAAAAAACTGATTGCACCAATTTTGGTACAAAATGGCCGCCGTCAGCCATCTTGAATTTCAGACTGCACCCAAAAACACCCGTCCTCGTCCCAAGATGATAACAAAGGTGCCCAAGAAGTTTCGTAAAGATCGGTTCATAGATACGGCCTCTAACCCAAGCCGTATTGGCATTTGCAGTTACAGTGCTGAAAGTAACATTAAATAGATCAAAGTTAGTCTAATTGGCATAATTTATGCACGAGAAAAAAACCTGTATTATATGTGATGTATCCCATGGTACTAAACATTCACACACAAAATCATTCAAATCAGCGCTTTCATATGGAAGTTCTGTGCAAAAATCTGATTGCACCTAATTTTGTACAAAATGGCTGCCAGCGGCCATCTTTAATTTCAGACCGGTACTAAACATTCACACACAAAATCATTCAAATCAGCGCTTTCATATGGAAGTTCTGTGCAAAAATCTGATTGCACCTAATTTTGTACAAAATGGCTGCCAGCGGCCATCTTTAATTTCAGACCGGACCCCAAAACACTCGTTCTCATCCCACGGTGATAACAAAGGTACCCAAGAAGTTTCGTAAAGATCGGTTCATAAATACGGCCTCTAGCCTGAGCCGTATTGGCATTTGCACTTACAGTGCCGAAAGTAACACTGAATAAATCAAAGTTAGTCTAATTTGCATAATTTACGCACGAGAAAAAAAAACGTATTATATGTGATGTATCCCATGGTACTAAACATTCATACAAAACAATTATTCAAATCAGAGCTTTCATATGGAAGTTCTGCGCAAAAATCTGATTGCACCTAATTTTGGTACAAAACGTCTGACAGCGGCCATCTTAAATTTCGGACCAGACCCAGAAACACTCGTTCTCGTCTCACGGTGATAACAAAGGTACCCAAGAAGTTTCATAAAGATCGGTTCATAAATACGGCCTCTAGCCCGAGCCGTGTGTTTGGCACAACAGACGGACAGACGGACGGACGACAGGCCATGGCAATACCTCAAAGTTGACTTTGCCAAAGTTGAGCTAAAAATGAAAAAAATAATGAAAATTAATTGGCGATTGTTGAGAATAGCGCTGGCTAGTTTTGACCGTTACGTTGAGTAAAGGGTTAAAACATTTTCCCTGATACCCGAACTCAACAAAAGGGCGCTTCACTTCAAATGGTAGCAAGCAGTGTACAGCATGCCTCCTATTTTTCAAAAATCGAAAGACTGGCATCTGGAAATTATATTTAATTAACAGGGTTATTCAGTTAAGAAATAAATATCCATTTAAGTATTTGGGATGACAGGCACCAAAAAAATATTTGCATGCTTGAGACTCAGTTGTCAATTTTGTCAGCAAACATAGTCTTGAATCTACAACTAAGGTGGAATGACATTTGACTTCACAATTACCAATAGTTGGAACACATGTTTTAACCCTTTACACAACACAAATAGAAGATGACACGTGCAAAAACAATTCAACAAAAATTTCTATTTTTGCATGAAAAAAAGTAAAAAAAAAAATGAAAGTGTCAATGACACTGTAGCTCAACTTGTTAAGATATGTACATGTATAGTATGTGACACAGCAATGACAAACATCTAGGTAATGACCTGATAACAAAGGTACATATAAAGTATTGTAATGGTCTGTAAAGAAATACTGACCGTAGCCTGTAACAAATGTATAGGTAAAGTATTGTAAAGGTGGGCGACAGTCAGATGCCAAACTAGAAAAGAAATCTTTTGAGTCCCAGAGTGGGTCTGACTGAACCCCAAAATATTTGTTCTCATAGCACAGTGATAACAAAGGCACCCCAAAACACTAGTTCCTGTCCCAAGGTGATAACAAAGGTACCCAAGAAGTTTCGTGAAGATCGGTTCATAAATACAGCCTCTAGCCTGAGCCGTATAGAAGTTGTGTACAAACAAGAGGCCCTAGGGGGCCCGAGGGCACTCACCTGACATGGTAGCCTAAATATCAACCCAGAGAATTGATTTCAACAAATTGCATCTGCTCCTCCTAAGAAAAGCTTACACCAAATATACAAAGTTTCTGACCAGTCGATCTAAAAAATGGATTTTTAAAGAATATTCCTCATATTGAACTAAGTTATAATTCAGTCTCCAACAAGGAGCCCATATATGAACCCAGGGATTTGGCTTTAACAAACTTGAATCTCACCCCCTAAGGATGCTGCACACCAAATATCAAAACATTCCGACAGCTGAATCTGAAGAAGATTTTTAAAGAAAATTCCTCATTTTGAACTAAGTTACAATTCGAGCTCCCACAGTGAGCTCAAACATGGACCTAGGGACATGGCTTGAACAAACTTGAATCTCACCCCCCTAAGGATGCTGCATACCAAATATCAAAACATTCTGACTGCTGGATCTGAAGAAGAAGATGTTTAAAGAAAATTCCTCATTTTGAACTAAGTTATAATTCGGGCTCCCACAGTGAGCCCAAATATGAACCCAGGGACTTGGCTTGAACAAACTTGAATCTCACCACCCCCACTAAACATTCATTTCATTCAAAAATTTATTCAAATCAGAACCTTCATATAGAAGTTCTGTACCAAAAACTGATTGTACCTAATTTTGGTAAAAAATGGCCACTGGCAGCCATCTTGAATTTCGGAACGCACCCCCAAAACACTCGTTCTCGTCCCAAGGTGATAACAAAGGTACCCAAGAAGTTTCATGAAGATCGGTTCATAAATACCGCCTCCAGCCCTAGCCGTATTGATATGTGCACTTACTGTGTATAAGTAGCACTGAATAAATCAAAGTTCATCTAATTTGCAGAATTTCTGCACGAGAAAAAAACCTGTATTATATGTGATGTATTCCATGTTACTAAACATTCAAACAAAAATTTATTCAAATCAGAACTTTCATACAGAAGTTCTGTACAAACAACTGATTGCACTAACTGAAGTACAAAATGGCTGCTGGTGGCCATCTTGAATTTCGGACCGCACCCAAAAACACTCGTTCTTGTCCCACAGTGATAACAAAGATACTCAAGAAGTTTCGTAAAGATCGGTTCATAAATACGGCCTCTAGCGAAGCCATACTGAATTGTTGATAGACAGACGGACAACTGGCCATGGCATAACCTCAAATTTGACTTACGTCAAAGTTGAGCTAAAAATCAACCTCACTAAAATGAGCACAAGCTTGGTTTTTGAGCCAAAAATTGTAGAATTAACAAAATTTGAATGACTATTTTTGTGAATAGTACTGATAAATAGTTTTGTCCATTATGTTAGGTAAAGTATTAACTCTGCTTAAAATCTGAAAAATCAAGAGTTAAATTCCAACAAAAGGAATACAAAAAAATATTTTGAAAGAGAAAAAAAAAAGTGGGTTTAATGACACTTACAACAGCCAAGGTCACCTCAAGTCGGACAGTTTTACAGGTGGAGGAAGCCAGAGAACACAGACAGAACCAATGGCAAGCAACTGGCAGACTACCCAACTTACAAACTCTGCACAAGCAGGGTTAACATTGGTTGAAGACAAGTGCATCACCGACGTGCAGTACAACTTAGTACACAGTGCCACTGTGGCCCGCAAGTGGGCAATCGGGATGAAGTGCCTTGCCCAAGAACACAGTGCAGTTACCCCTGGCAGGGATCAAACTGTGGACCTTTCAGTTTGAAGTCCAATGCAGTACCACTGAGCCACCACACTCCCTACATTTTTGTTACACTTTTAACTTCTACATCTTGTGTTGCTTTTCAGTTCTTTCTAGAAAAGTCTTGGTTGTCTATATAGACAGCCAAAACCTACCTACAGATAACTCTGTAGGTACTTAGAATGTAACTTATAAAAGTTTACCTGGAGACTGCAAGTTGGGGCACTGTTCAATTGTAGCAAAAAGTGATCAAACCTGGAATTAGGCCCTGAAAGGTTCAAGTTCAGTGAGTGATAATATGTCTTCACCAAACTAAAGTATGATAAATGATCTATAGTTCTCAGTAGTATAACCACAGGCTGCAAAATCAGGAAATGAAGAGAGTAAAATGAATCAGTATTTGCTCAAGAACCAAATTCTCACCTCATTAGCAGCTGCTCCCATGTACAGTGGTTGCTCCACTCTGTCTCCAAGACCTAATGCAAGTCGCAGATCTTTCTGCTGGTGTTGTAATGGAAAATGCGTGTCATATTTAGAGTTTAGAATTGCTGCAAAGATGAAAAAAAAAAAAAAAAACATTTTAGAATAGTACCATGACTTACAATCACAGATGAGAATTACAATTTGGCTGGAAACAAATTGCAGATCTTTCTCTGGTGCAAGTTCTTAAAGGGATGGATGCTCCATCAGGTTTGCTCTTTGCTAGCTTTGATTTGTATCTTCAGGAAAATAGTAAGTTTGTAGATAATCTATGACTATCAAGGGAGATATCTGAACAATGTTTGCATATCAAGGGAGTTAACTTAAATATAGTTTCTCTTAAAAAGATATCTTTGAATCAGATGAAACATCTGACAATACACATCTTTATTACAAAATGGCAATTATCATGTCTCAAGCAATTTCAAACTTTGTATGTAAGGCCTCATACAGGGTTCCCACACCTACCAAGAAAAAAAATTCCATACTTTTTCCATAATTTTTCCAGACCCTCCTCTATTTTTTCCATACCCTTTGCAGCATTTTTTTAACCTCTAGGGTGGCCAGATAAATAAAAAAAATATCTTACAAAACACTTACATGTACATGCAATGTGTTGGAGTTTAACCTTACTGCCAGTTCTCTTGAGTTTTTTACCATCAATTATCACAACTGATGAACCAAAACTATTAAAATTCTTTAGTAACAAGTCAATCAACAACTATTGGCTGTGCTGTATTTTTTTGTTTTTTGAACATTTTTTATCCAAAATAGTTTGTTTTCTGGAGGCCTCATGTCCCGTTATTGTTAATGCCACTTCCCCTCTATTGACCAACTATTTGGGGACGTTTTGACCAAAACAATTGGGGGACGTTTTGGTTTGGGAACGTTTTGACTAGGATTCTATTTGAGAAGTCAAACACTTGTCACACTCACAGACGAGACATCTGTCTCTGTCTTTGTTTTGAATTTCGTGTTCCTGCTAATCCAGTGTATGTATTTGGGATTTTCCAATCACGTTTCTGAAAACAAACATTTCCCCATTTCCTTTCACTTTAATTTGTTGACTGTAATACACAATGCCTCAACTCAGCAGATCAAACTTTCAAGTTTGTGTGTTGTTTTTCTTGACATTCACAACATAAACACTTTATCATTGGGCGCTGCCATTTTGATCATGGAAATATACGGATCAATTAATGGTCGTTAATTTTCGTATCAGATCGGTTATTTTCGTGATGGGTTACAAAGGCCTAAATTTTACGAGTTTCGAAATGTGATTCAAAACGAAATAAAAACTAAAATAAAAAGAAGTTTAGTGAGAAATTTGAATTTCGTGAACAGCTGAAGATTATGAATATATTTAATTAAATTTCCATACTTTTTCCATACCATTTACATAAAAACGTTATTTTCCATACCTTTTCCAGGCCTGGAAAAAGTTTTCAAAAATTCCATACTTTTTCCAGACTTCAAAACTCGCATACGAACCTTGCTCACATAGTAGATCTTGTTTCTCGGGACATTTTTTTTGAAAAATTTTGCATGTGGGTCAGGTGTGTGGGTGGGCATTTTTTTATTTTACTTTTTTATTTTTGTAATTATTTCTTTGTCATCAAAAGTTCATGTTGTTGGTTTGTTTTATGTTTTAGGCCTCATAATCTACAGAATAGCATGGGCGGTGATGTATTTCGTCCCTTGAGTGCAAGAAGACTTTGCAGTGCTAAAGCATTGTAAAGACTTGTTACAATTAAGGGGCAAATTTACCAATTTTATTATCTTGATTAAAATATCAGACATAAGCCATTTAATTTTTATTTTTTTAAGTTTTCATTGGTTATAAATAGAGAGCATATGGCAGGCAAAAGGACCGGGCGGGAGGGCTTGAGAAAACAAATGTTTACTTTTTTAGGCCTAATGAGTAATACAAAATGTTTAGCAAGCGAGAAAAATGTCATTTTCACGTTTTTAGTTTAACTCTTCGGTTCACATACAAGCACAAACTGCCACTTCAATATTTCTTTGAAAAAGTTGCCCCAAGTGTATTCTTGCTTGAGAACTTGACCAGTAGGCTGCATTTATCTTGACAATGTTTTTACATCATTGCTGGTTGCCTCAGAGAAACAATGTTAAGTCATCTGCAGCTGTCTATACATATACAGTAGTTATTATTGTAAAAATTAATCTGACGATATAAGGGTTAACTCTTTATAAACATGACTAGCAGAAAACACTTGAAACAAGAGGTTCGCACCGGAGATGCAGGCGTCGAGTTGTGGAGGCAATCAAAGAGTGTTGCATGTCCATTAACCGGTTATCAATCATATCCAGGTTGTCAAATCTGAAACTTTTGTTCAAGTTATAATGCTAACAAGCTCAGAATTTGTAAAAATGGACTAATTAAGGCCTCAAACTCTAACGAGAAATCGCATCGGGTCAGTTTTCGAACTCACTTGAGATATTATTGAAAAGACATGTATTGCAAACATTAGTCAAATCGGAGAACGTTACTTTAAGTTATTGCACAACTGAGCTCAAAATTCGTAAAAATTAACTAATAAAGGCCCATAACTCAGTAAAAAAAAAGAATTGAGAGGAGCCAGATTTCGAACTCGCTTGAGATATTATTGCAAAAGACCTGTATGACAAATATTAGTCCAATCAGAGAACGTTTGTTCAAGTTATTGCTCCAACGAGCTCAAAATTCATAATGAAAGTGTCAAGAATTATGAAAATTGAGAATATGTTAAGTTCTGTACCCTACATGCTATGTTTTCAACAAGAATAATTTGAGGTGTAGACTGTACTAAAGAATTGAGGCCTTGGTTGTGGCCCTCACAGTTAACATATGTTAACCAAAGTTATCAAGTTACAGTAAAATCATGCCAGAATGAGTCATCCTACCAAGTTACAATGAAATACCTTCAAAAATATGACTTGTAGACTTTGCTAAAGGAATCTAGGTCACATGGCAGTTCGGCAGACATGATTGACCGATCGAAACCAAAATAGGGTAGATATCATACCCAGCTATCCTACCAATTTACATTGAAATCCCTTCATAAAAACAACCTGTATACTGTGGTAAAGGAGTCTAGGGCAGCTGCCACGGTTGATCGATCATGATCAAAATGGGACGTTCTCATCTAGACAAGACCTCAAACCTGCATATGAAATTTCGTGATGAACGGACAAAAACTACAGTATGCAGCCTGTGCTAATGAAAATGTGAACAGACTCATAGACTTCTGCATGCATGATGGAAATAGCTTATGTTGACTTTGTCAAGTTAAGATAAAAATCGGGCCGGGCCAGTTTTCAGACTCGTTTGAAATATTATTGCCAAGAATCTGTATGGCAAATATTAGTCAAATCGGAGAACGTTTGTTCAAGTTATTGCGCTAACAGTGTGAGGATGTCAGGACACCTGCCTCGATGCACACCGACCATTGCCAAATCATAGGCCTCGGTTGTTAACCCTTTACCTAACACGAAAAGCAGACGACACTTGCAAAAACAATTCTTGAATAACTCATTTTTATCAATGAGCTCGTTCCAACGAGGGGTCATTACCTATGTTTTTGAGCCCAAAAATGATAAAAATAATGAAAATTAATTGGCGATTTTTTAGAACAGCACTGGCCGGTTTTGGCGTTACGTTGGGTAAAGGGTTAACACAACTCGACCAGAAAACAAACATCTAAAATTTATGTTTTACCTCAAAATTAAGGTTTATAACCCACATGATTCTGACAAGCCCGTTTCAATGAGGGTTAAAAAGCTATGGGAATGTTAATAACAATTTTTCATGTACAGGATCATTACATGTGAGGTAAAAGGTGAAGTACAGTGGAGCCCACCTAATTGGATATCTCTTAACTGAATAACCCTGTTAATTGAATATAATTTCCCAACACAAAACCATTTACCACACCTCCAGAACAAATTTGATCTGTTAATTGAATACAGGTAACAGAGTAAACTCCTGTTAATTGAATAAAAAATCTCTTGTAACCTGTCAAGAAATCACCCTGACTCTCCCCAGTTTTCCTTTGCTTATAGATCTATTTGGTATTTAATCTATTATATCTTGTTTGACAGAACTCATGGAGCTCTGTCAAACAAGATATAATAGAATAAATGCTAAGTTTACCATTAGAATACAGGAAAGTGACACAATCCCTGTTAATTGAATTCTCCTGTTAATTGAATAATTTTCATTGGCAAAGTGGCTATTCCATTAACAGGGTTCCACTATAATTACATACCTTGACTCTTATGATTTATTGTTGGACAGGACAATGAACCAAGGGATAAAACTTCTGCAACATCTTCTTGATCCAAACCAACTTTCTCAGCTAATGCCATACCTTCTGCCAGACTAGCCATGACAGATCCCATTACAACCATATTCACTAATTTCATCCTTGAAGCAGCTCCAACTTCAGCTAAAATTGATAAGGTCAAATAATATCAAAAATTATATAAGATTGAGTCCGAACGGTTACCTACAGATGTGAATGTGTTTGTGTATCTCTCTCTCTGCCTTGCTTCCTTATGTATTCCTACAATTTTCAAGATATAGATCTAAAGTACACGTTTGCACTCCCCCCTCCCCACCCCCTCTTCCCACTATTTGTCACAAACATAAAATGAAATAACTTTTGAGGTGCATCAGACTCAGATATAACTGATATAATTAAATTCATACCTGGAATAACGTACTAATTCATCCAATATAATTAGCATATCAAGAACTCCACCTACTTGCCTGACCTATTGAGCAATTCTTTTGTTTTCTTTTGGGATTTTAAGTCAAATTTTGATCTGAATGAAGGTATCGTATACCATACCATACATAAAGTTTTTGCCTCCAAAATACTGATACCGAACATAAAATTTCAACAGCACACAGCACCAGTTCAGTTTTAAATGTTTTTAGAGTTCTGAAGGAGCTATGTAAACCCAGTAGACTGGTGAGATAATCTTTGCAGGGCTTCCACTGGAAAAATAAAAACAAGTCAGTATATATTTTGAGGAAAAACTATGATTTTTCACAGTAAATTACAAGCAAATGAAAACATAAATTGGATTGCAGCGACTTTAGCACCCCTAGCATCAACATACTCCTTTTCAAACTTCCATTTAGAAACAAAGTATATCAGTTCACGGAGCCTCAAAACTTCATTCAAAGGATTACACACTCCCATTATCAATGCTACTCTACTGGACTTCCTGCATTTTAATAACATGGATTCTATAAATTGAATGTTTGTAGTCACATGAAGTGGTATAGCTGATTGGTGCACATTCATCATTGCATCTCCTGGGGCAGTTTAAAAC
The DNA here is from genome assembly GCA_031216915.1 of Pictodentalium vernedei. NCBI lineage: Eukaryota > Metazoa > Mollusca > Scaphopoda > Dentaliida > Dentaliidae > Pictodentalium > Pictodentalium vernedei. The sequence goes on along the minus strand of CM062297.1, from coordinate 437,517,693 downwards.
AACTGTACTCAAGGTGGACAGCCAAGAATTCATATACAGCTGAACTGCTTTTCAAGATACCAGATTTGTCTTTTATTAGGTAAATTTCATAGTTTGCGGGAGGCTCACCAATGAAAATTTTGTTTTGTATATCTTCGCTGTGATATATATATATCTGTTATCACCACTATGTTGATCCTGAAACTTGTATCAAACCGAGATGGTGTTCATATTAGGTATTGCAGCAAGCCCTTTTGGGCGAGTTGTGCCACAGAGACTTGGTAAAAGTTTCTCAATCAACACACAGTGGTGAGGACAAATTTTCTTAACATCTCGGAAACCAACTTGGTGGTAACAACCAATTTATCTGACAATATTCCTTCCTGTTTTGACTTGTTTGCGTGTATTGTGACAACTATTTAGCATCTGTGAATGATTTTTTATGAATGAGGATCATGATGATGTCATGGTATTATGTTCCCGAGCTGTGGATGACATGATCCCCATTCTATCAGTGTTCCACTTGTACTAGAACTGCCAAAATTTATAGTAGAGTTTCATTTGGGTGTTTCTTTGTTTTATTTTTTAGTTTTAACCCACTGTGCTTCGCCTATATAAAAATATCATCATGGCAAAAATTGATCTCGTCTAATTTATTTCGATGAGTTGGTGATTTATTTGTCATGTAATTACTGTTATCAAAACGATGACTTCGACATGTGTAATCAGTTTTCAATGAGTGCAGTCAAAAACGTTCTCTTTCTGAATTGAAGGATCACACATGTTTGCAGAAGTTACTGTGTCTGATACAAACTTGTATCAGTCTAGATGTTTTAGGTGCATCAGAGGAAAAAATCAATTGATTGTAAAACAAGAGGCCTACATCATAAAATGCTGCTAATGACCCCGACCACAAAAAATTTTCTAAGTCGAAAGAGTGAAAAAAGGCCATAACTCTGTGGAAGAAATGTGTGGAAGAAACTCGTGCTATCACAACACCAAATATCAATCAGATCGGAGTAGCAGTGGCTGAGATACAAGGGAAAATGTTGGTACAGATGAATGGCAGGACGAATGGATGGACGGTACAATGAACGGAAGGATGGACAGACGTCCCCTTCAACTTTTCAAGTCAGAGGCATAATAAATCATGTGATATGCTCACAAGGACTCTCTGAGTCATGTTCACCAGTGTGTCACAAAACAGCTTCAGAATGTTAACCTTCTGTATGCAGATATCAAAATATTAAGTGGGAAACTTTTTTATAATGGAACTAGAAATTTAACAAATTTAATCTTGTTTGACAGAACTCATTGAGCCATTTCAAACAAGACTGAATTCACTAAATTTCTAGTTTCATAATGGTGAAAAAAAATTTGCAGTTTGAAATTTGAATTTTATAGTAAATTTCCTTTCTTATTATACCTACCACAATTGTTTACAACAGACCTGCACTACAGTGGAAGTCCCTAACTCAGAAAAATACTCTCTCGTTTCTTCTTTCCCAAGCAATTTGGGAAAGAAAAGTGGTGCAAAAGCACCAAGAAAAAAAGGCAAAACTGGGTCAATTGTGACCGGCGCACACCCAGTAGGGGACATCTTCTTGTACCTATCCACGGCTTCCGGAACCAGTGTGCAGTTCATTCTATTGAATCCACCAACATTGGAGTTATGCGATTAGCAGGAAGGAAGGATTCTTACCCGAAAAAGAAGATGGGAGGGCCTCCACGTAAACAATTGTGGTAGGTATAATAAGAAAGGAAATTTACTATAAAATTTAAATTTCTTATCAACCTACCCTACAATTGTTTACAACAGGCTGAATAGACAACAGGAGGTGGGAATCACATAATCAACCCCAACATAACCCGACTGCGCTGGAACCATGGACAGAAGAGTTTCCTAGGCCTATAAAACCATAGCATCACAACCACAAGTAAATGACAATGGGAGATGAGGTGTATGGTCCTGTGTGACACACAGACAGAAAGGACTGTACCAAGAACAGGGCTAGAACTGACCTTGCAAGAACCCTAATGGCTAGAGTTGATGACACCCAGAGCAGAAGAAAAGAGGCCCTAAAGAAAACAAGAGGCCCCAGGGGGCCTTATGGCGCTCACCTGACACGGTAGCCTAAAATCAACCCAGAGAATTAATTTCAACAAGTTGCATCTGCTCCTCCTAAGAAAAGCTTATACCAAATATCCAAAGATTCTGACCAGTGGATCTAAATAAAACAAGAGGCCCCAAGTGGCCTTAATCGCTCACCTGACAAAGTGACTCTAAGAAGTATTTTAGGTCACCTTCACCATGTCATGCCTCATCAACATTAACTGGTTGAGTGATAGATTTTGTTTGAAGTTCAACATTTGTTACCTAAAATTAGTTTTATTTAAAATCATTGGTGTGTGGCCAATCTCCAATGATTTTTAATAAAGCAAATTTATCTCTGCAGACAAACTGGTTTAGCATGAAGCACAAACAAGGAATGTGAAGAGATAGCCTTGGACATCTCTCCCCAACTGTGGATATCTTCCATGTGCTACATGTATATATTTGCATGCAAGAAAACAAAAATTTTCACAAATTTTCCAAAATATTAGTATTTTTATCATCATTGGAACAAGCTCAAACAGCTTATTCCAATAGGGGTATGGGAAGATCAGGTATATTTTTGAGACAGAAATGTGAATATATAAATAATGGTGTTTTTTTGTGAATGATGCTGGAGAATTTTGCGTAAAGATATGGTAAATGGTTTGTTCTAGATACAGAATGATGCAAAAGTATTTAAATTTGATTAGGCAAGTTGTTCCTATAATGCATTTAAAAACTGAAGTAACTGTTTTTTTGCTGACGAACTTTTAGATGTGTGTGTCTGTGTTTGTGTGTGTGTGTGTGTGTGTGTGTGGGGGGGGGGGGGGGGGGGGGGGGGTTAAGAGTGTTCTTGCAAACAAAATTCCTGAATAAGAATAAATGGAAAATTTTATTTTTTGTGTGAAAGACATAGTGCGTGAATGTTGATTGGAACATGCTTAGAGAGCTCATTTTAATGTGAAGTCATAAAGCTGTGTTTTACGTACGAAATTCTGGAATAACTAAAAAATTGCTTTTTTTGACTCAAAAAGCATGGTGTGCGACCTCTCAATGGGATGAGCTCAAAAAGCTCATTCCAATGGGGTATTTACAAGCGATAAGTACATGTATGTTTAAGAGACAAAAATTAAAATTTGAATAGCGATTTTTGCAAAGAATGCTGACAAGTTTTGGCAGTTATGCTGGTAAAAAGGTAAGATATGCAAAGTGGTTGTTTTTTAGAGGCGACATTTAATTAAGGTGAATTAACCCTTGATTACTGAGGTAACTTCTAAAAGTACTGAAATTTCATGAAGCAATGTGAATAACAGACAACAGTTGCCTAAAAATTTCATGAATAACTAAAATTTTATTCTTTTGTCTCGAAAACATGGCATATGACCTTTGTTGGAATGAGCTGAATGCGTGTGTTTCCAATAAGGGGTCATAAAATTTGAACGGAGATTTGTGTGAATAATGCATTAGTACTGCTAGATTTGGGTAAACGGTTCACCCTGGACACCACCCCTTCTATAGTAGATCTTTTCTGCAAATTTTGTCTAAGATTCTATCAACTTTACAAATAAATACGTTCATGAATCACAATCAGATCCACCCTACAATGTTGCATACCAAATATCAAAAGATTCTGCTGGATCTGGAGAAGAAGATTTTTTAAGAAATATGCCTGAAATGCACTAAGTTAAAATTTGGGCTCCTATACGGTGCCCAAATATAAACCCAGGGGGCCGATTTGAACAAACTTGAATCAGATCCACCCCACAATGTTGCTTACCAAATATGAAAAGATTCTGAAGCTGGATCTGGAGAAGAAGATTTTTTAAGAAATTTGCCTGAAATGCACTAAGTTCGAATTCGAGCTTCTATAGTGAGCCCAAATATGAAACTAGGAAGCCGATTTGAACAAACTTGAATCAGATCCACCCCGCAACGTTGCATACCAAATATCAAAAGATTCTGCCTGCTGGATCTGGAGAAGAAGATTTTTGAAGAAATTTGCCTGAAATGCACTAAGTTCGAATTCGAGCTCCTATAGTGAGCCCAAATATGAATGTAGGGAGCCGATTTGAACAAACTTGAATCAGATCCACCCTACAATGTTGCATGCCAAATATCAAAAGATTCTGCCTGCTGGATCTGGAGAAGAAGATTTTCAAAGAAATTTGCCTGAAATGCAGTAAGTTCAAATTTGGGCTCCTATACTGAGCCCAAATATAAACCCAGGGGGCCGATTTGAACAAACTTGAATCAGATCCACCCCACAATGTTGCATACCAAATATCAAAAGATTCTGCCTGCTGGATCTGGAGAAGAAGATTTTTTAAGAAATTTGCCTGAAATGCACTAAGTTCGAAATCGGGCTCCTATACTGAGCCCAAATATGAACCCAGGGGGCCGATTTGAAGAAACTTGAATCAGATTCACCCTACAATGTTGAATACCAAATATCAAAAGATTCTGCCTGCTGGATCTGGAGAAGAAGATTTTTGAAGAAATTTGCCTGAAATGCACTAAGTTCGAATTCGGGCTTCTATAGTGAGCCCAAATATAAATCCAGGGGGCCGATTTGAACAAACTTGAATCAGATCTACCCCGCAACGTTGCATACCAAATATCAATAGATTCTGCCTGCTGGATCTGGAGAAGAAGATTTTTGAAGAAATTTGCCTGAAATGCACTAAGTTCGAATTCGAGCTCCTACAGTGAGCCCAAATATGAATCTAGGGAGCCGATTTGAACAAACTTGAATCAGATCCACCCTACAATGTTGCATGCCAAATATCAAAAGATTCTGCCTGCTGGATCTGGAGAAGAAGATTTTCAAAGAAATTTGCCTGAAATGCAGTAAGTTCAAATTTGGGCTCCTATACTGAGCCCAAATATAAACCCAGGGGGCCGATTTGAACAAACTTGAATCAGATCCACCCCACAATGTTGCATACCAAATATCAAAAGATTCTGCCTGCTGGATCTGGAGAAGAAGATTTTTTAAGAAATTTGCCAGAAATGCACTAAGTTCGAAATCGGGCTCCTATACTGAGCCCAAATATGAACCCAGGGGGCCGATTTGAACAAACTTGAATCAGATCCACCCTACAATGTTGCATACCAAATATCAAAAGATTCTGCCTGCTGGATCTGGAGAAGAAGATTTTTTAATGTTTTTCCCATTGCCTGCAGTGTTAAAAAGTGCTGACTCAGCACTTTTTCAAAGTCCCGAAACTGTACCCTATGATAAAACCGATGGCAATTTTTTTTTACCAGTCCTTTCTGTTGGTCCTAAGGAAGCTGCACACCAAATAAAAATTCTCAATGCCGTGCAGTTTTGGAGATATGGGCGTTTTAAATTTTTTCTATTTTTAGCTCCTGCGGTTCCCACGGGGCTGCGGGAAATTTTTTTTTTGCATAAATCAAGTACTCATGACCCAATAAGCCCTCACATAAAATTTGGTTCAAATCAGCCTCTCGGTTTGGAAAATAGAAATTTTGGGCGGGGCAAAAAATTTTGCCCCTCCCATAACAACGCCAAGTATAGCCCCACAAACTTCTCTTGAACAAATCTGAGTCTACACTTCAAAAGGAAGCTGCACACCATATATCAAGTCTCTGCTACTGCTGGTTCATGAGAAGAAGATTTACAAAGATTTTGGTGCCCCTTGGGGGTGTGGCACCACCCAGGAGGAGGGGCAACTTCATTTGAACAAATCTGAATTGGCATTAGGTAATAAACATTTAGCCAACATTTGAATAAAATTGGGCTAGTGGTTTAGGAGGAGAAGTCGATAATGTAAAGTTAACGCCGGACGGACGACGACGGACGACGGACAGAAAGTGATTAGTAAAGCTCCCCTTGAGCTTCGCTCAGGTGAGCTAAAAAAAGAAGATTTTAAAAGAATATTCCTCATATTGAACTAAGTTATAATTCGGGCTCCCACAGGGAGCCCATATATGAACCCAGGGACCTGGCTTTAACAAACTTGAATCTCTCCCCCCTAAGGATGCTGCACACCAAATATCAAAACATTCGGACTGCTGGATCTGAAGAAGAAGATTTTTAAAGAAAATTCCTCATTTTGAACTAAGTTACAATTCAAGCTCCCACAGTGAGTCCAAATATGGACCTAGGGACATGGCTAGAACAAACTTGAATCTAACCCCCCTAAGGATGCTGCATACCAAATATCAAAACATTCCGACTGCTGGATCTTAAGAAGAAGATTTTTAAAGAAAATTCCTCATTTTGAACTAAGTTATCATTCGGGCTCCCACAGTGAGCCCAAATATGGACCTAGGGACATGGCTTGAACAAACTTGAATCTCATCCCCCTAAGGATGCTGCATACCAAATATCAGAACATTCCGACTGCTGGATCTGAAGAAGATTTTTAAAGAAATTTCCTCATTTTGAACTAAGTTATAATTCGGGCTACCACAGTGAGCCCAAATATGAACCCAGGGACTTGGCTTGAACAAACTTGAATCTCACCCCCCTAAGCATGCTACATACCCAATATCAAAAGATTCTGCCTGCTGGATCTTGAGAAGAAGATTTTTTAAGAAATTTGCCTGAAATGCACTAAGTTCAAATTTGGGCTTCTATAGTGAGCCCAAATATGAATCCAGGGGGCCGATTTGAACAAACTTGAATCACACCCATACCAAGATGCTGCATACCAAGTATCAAAAGATTCTGCCAACTGGAGAAGAAGATTTTTTAATAATTTTTCTATAATTCATACGGTGTTATCAGAGTTATGCCCCCATACAGAGCCCCCATGCGACGTGACCATTTCATTTGAACAAACATGAATTGCCATATAGTAATGAACACCCACATGAAGTTTCATGAAAATCGGACCAGTGGTTTCAGAGGAGAAGTCGTTTGAAAAATGTTCACGATGACGGACGACGACGGACGACAGACGACGGCCAGCCGGTGATAAGTTAAGATCCCTTCGGTGAGCTAAAAATACTCCTCATACTGCACTAATTTAAACATTTGGGCTCCCATAGAGAGCTCAAATATGGACCCAGGGAATTGATTTCAATAAACATGTGAAACAATCTTCCAAAGATGTTATATGTGAAATTTGAAAGCTTTTGAACAGTGGTTTGGGAGAAAAGTAGTCTTGTATGTTTTTCCCATTACCCACAGTGTTAAAAAATGCTCACTCAGCACTTTTTCAAAGTCCCAAAAAAGTACCCCATGATAAAACCGATGGCAATTTTTTTTTACCATTCCATTCTGTTGGTCCTAAGGAAGCTTCACAACAAATAAGAATTCTCAGTGCCGTGTAGTTTTGGAGATATGGGCATTTTTAATTTTTTCTATTTTTAGCTCCTGCGGTTCCCATGGGGCGACGGGAAAATTTTTTTTTGCATAAATTAAGTACTTATGACCCAATAAGCCCTCATATCAAATTTGGTCCAAATTTGCCTCTCGATTTGGAAAATAGAAATTTTGGGAGGGGCAAATATTCTTGCCCCTCCCATTACGACGCCAAATATAGCCCCACAAACTTCTCTTCAACAAATCTGAGTCTACACCTAAAAAGGAAGCTGCACACCAAATATCAAGTCTCTGCTACTGCTGGTTCATGAGAAGAAGATTTTTTAAGATATCAGCAAAAAGGAAGCTGCACACCAAATATCAAGTCTCTGCTACTGCTGGTTCATGAGAAGAAGATTTTTTAAGATTTCAGCACACTTTTTGGGTGTGGCCCTACCAATGGGCGAGGCAACTTGATTTGAACAAAATCAAATTGCGATGTCATAACAAACTATTATCTCATATATCAATTAAATTGGTTCAGCGGTTTGGGAGGAGAAGATGCAAACACCATGTTCACGGACGACGGACACCAGACGGTGAGTGATAACTATAGCTCTCCTGACTGAAAGTCAGGTGAGCTAAAAACACCTGTTAAATTTCAAAACAATCTGCCAAAGGAAAATAAAGTTACAATGCAGAACCTTAAAATAAAGTTTTTGCACAATCACTGACCTTAGCTATAAAAACAAGAGGCCTTAATCGCTCACCTGATAAAATTGTTTAAAGAAGGATTTAAGGTCACTTTCTGCATCTACATGTTAATATACTACTTCTATTTGGGCTAGGATCTGTTGGGTGAATTTTTTTTTGCGCAAAATCACTCAAACACCTTCAAAACATATTTTGAAACAAAGAGAAAAACACTGACCATGTAATCTCTCTGCCCCCCCCCCCCCCCCACCCATCCCCCCAGGTGAAAGTTCATTTTAAACACCAGTCAAAACCCTCCAAATCTTCCCAAGCAAAAAAAATTTGTTTAATGGACCGAAACACTACCCCCCCCCCCCCCCCCCCACATCCCAGGGGCCTCAAGAGGCACGGTGAACCCTATTTAAGCAAGCGCTAATCTTATATACACTCACATTCACATCAAATTCACCCTAATCAATAAATAAATCAATCAGCTCTGTTGGAATCTGACTCATGGAAGTGAAGAAGAAGATATTTCAAAGAATAGTCTTTATACTGCACAAAGTTAAAACTTGGGATCCCACAGGGAGCCCAAATATGACCACAGCACTTGATTTGAACAAACTGGAATCTAAACCTCCTGAGGTTGCTGGATATCAAATATCAAAAGATTCTGACTGGTGGATCTGGAGAAGATTTTTAATTTCCCCATATTACACTAAGTTAATATTTTGGTTACCATAGGGAGCTCAAATATGAAGCCAGAGACTTTATTTGAACAAACTGGAATTCGACCCCACGAAGGATACTGCAAACCAAATATCAAAAGATTCGGACTGATGGATCTGAAGAAGAGGATTTTAAAAAAATATTCCTCTAAGTAAAAATTCAGGCTTCCATGGGGAGCCCAAATATGACCATAGGAACTTGATTGTACAAACATAAATCTGAACCTTCTAAGGATACTGCACATCAAATTTCAAAAGATTCTGACTGGAAGATCTGAAGAAGAAGACTTGTAAAGAATATTCCTCATACCACAATAATTTAAAGTTTAAGGTCCCACAGGGAGCTCAAATGTGACCCCAGGACTTAATTTGAACACACATGACTCTGGCCCACCCTAAGAAGGCTCTCTACCAATTATCAAAAGATTCTGACTGGCCGATCTAAAGAAGATTTTAAATAAAAATTTTCCTCGTAGGTTTCCAAATATGAATTTAGGGTGTTGGTTCGAACAAACTTAAATCTCAACCCATTAAGGATACTACATACCAAATATCAAAAAAATCTGACTAATGGATCTGAAAAAGATTTTTAAAGAACATTCCTCATGTTACACCAAGTTAAAATACAGTGGACCCAAACAGTGGACCCAAATATGACCGCAGGGACTTAATGTGAACAAACTTAAAGCTGATCTCCCCAAAGATGCAGTATATCAAATATCAAGAGAAGTTGACTGGTAGATAGATCTGAAGTTTTTGAATCTCTTCATATTGTACCAAGTTAAAATTCAGGTTCCCATAGGGAGCCCAAATATGACCCCAGGAACTTGATTTGAACAAATTTGAATCTAACCCCACTAAGGATGCTATATAACAAGATTCTCACTTATGGATCTGAAGAAGATTTTTAAAAAATATTCCTTGTGTTACAATAAGTTAAAAATTAGGGCTCCCACAGTGAGCCCAAATATAACTACAGGACTTAATTTGAACAAACTTCAAGCTGTTCCCCACCCCAAAAGATGCAGTATACCAAATATCAAGAGATTTTAACTGGTAGATCTGAAGAAGATATTAAAATAAATTTCCTCATATTGCACCAATCTAAAATTCGGGTTCCCATAGCAAGCCCAAATATGAAACCAGGGACTCATTTCAAATGAACCTGAATCTGACCCTCTAAGGATGCTGTATACCAAGTATGAAAAGATTCTGATTGGTAGTTCTGCAGATTTTTTTAAATTTAAAACAAAAATTTTCTGGGTATTAACAGAATTATGCCTCTTGTGGTGTCCCCTGTGGGTGTGACAACCTTATTTAACCCATTACCTAACACGATAAGGAGATGACACTTACAAACAAAATTCTTGAATAACTAATTTTCTTCATTTTTTGTCTCAAAAACATAGGTTATGACCTCTCATTGGAACAAGCTCGTTCCTAAGAGGGGTCATAACCTATGTTTTGAGACAAAAAATGAAAAAAATAATAAAAATTAATTGGCGATTTTTGTGAATAGCACTGGCCGGTTTTGGTCATCACGTTGGGTAAAGGGTTAAACAAACTTGAATTGACATATAAGGAACATGCATATCAAGTTTGGTTCAATTTCGGCCCATTGCTTCATGAGGAGATGTCGATAATATAAGTAAACAGCAGCCAGCTGGCAGGCCGATGAAAGGCCAGACAATGGACAGAAAGTGATCACTAAAGCTCCCCCTGAGCCGAGCTCAGGTGAGCTAATAAATGTGCCTGAAACCAGAAAATCGAATTTGGTCTTCATTTTATAATTATAAGAAGGTGTCAAATTTCAATCCACTCCACCAAAGGGAACTACGGTTATAACTCAGAAACCAAGAATAGTAAAGTCTTGTACAATCAAGGGTCCTAACTATTTCTGTAAAGTACTGAAAAGTGAACTTCATATCCAGACTATGACAAAAAGACAAGAGGTATAATTTAACAAGAGGCCCCAGGGAGCCTGAGGACGCTTACCTGACATGGTAGTCTAAATATTAAACCATGGACTTGACTTGAATAAGCTGCATACGCCCCTCATAAAAAAAGCATATACCAACTAGATGAAGCGATTGTGCCCACACAATACACAGGATTTTCCTTCTATTTTCAGTTCCTGCACTTTTACGTCCCAAAATTGTGATAAACACATAAAAAACAGATTTTTTTACATTTTTGTTCCCAAACAAAATATTTTCAGACTAAAATTTTTTTTTCTTCTTAAAATTGACCAAAACGCATAAAAAACCCAAAAAACTAATTTACGGATTTTGGTCCAAAATTTCCAAGTCCCACCTAGACCCCAAATTTTCAGTGTAAAAAAAAAAAAAAAATGTTTTTGTCTTAAAATTGACCAAAATGCATAAAAAACAAAAAGACTAATTTCCAGATTTTGGTCCCAAATTTTCAAAGTCCCACTCGGACCCCAAATTTCCAGTGTAAAAAAAAATAAAAAAATTTTTGTCTTAAAATTGACCGAAACGCATAAAAAAACCCCAAAAACTCATTTCCAGATTTTGGTCCAAAATTTCTAAGTTCGGACTGAGACCCCAAATTTTCAGCCTAAATATGAACCCAGGGACTTGGCTTGAACAAACTTGAATCTCACCTCCCTAAGCATGCTGCATACCAAATATCAAAAGATTCTTATTGGTAGATCTGAAGAAGATTTTTAAAGAATATTCCTAATACTGCACTAATATGAACATTTGGCCTCCCATAAGGAACCCAAATATGGACCGAGGGATTTGATTTGATTTCAACAAATATGTGAATCAATGTTCCAAAGATGTTATATGTAAAATATGAAAGCTTTTGGAGCAGTGGTTTGGAAGCAAACGATTCTTTATTTTTCTCCCATTGCCCACAGTGTTAAAAAATGCTGACTCAGTACCTTATGACAAAATCGATGGCAATTATTTTTTACATTCCTTTCTGTTGGTCCCAAAGAAGCCTCACACTAAATAAAAATTCTCAGTGCTGTGCAGTTTTGGAGATATGGACGTTTTTGTTTTTTTCTATTTTTGGCTCCTGAGGTTTCCATGGGGCTGCAGGAAAAATTTTTTGGGCATACATTAAGTACTTATAACCCAATAATACCTCATATTAAATTTGGTTCAAATTGGCCTCTTGATTCAGAAAACAGAAATTCTGAGTGGGACAAAAATTCTTGCCTCTCTCAGAAAAAGACAAATATTGCCTGTCAAACTTCTCTTGAACAAACTTGAGTCTACACCTCAAATGGAAGCTGCATACCAAATATCAAGTCTCTGCTGTGGCTGAATCATGAGAAGATTTTTAAAAAGTTTGTGCATTTTGGCCCCCCCCCCCCCCCCCCCTCCTCCACAATATGAGCAGAAACCCAATTTGAAGAAAAACCCAAATGCCCCTATATAACCGTTACTCATGTGAATTTTCATTGAACTGCAGCCAGTGGCTTGGGAGAAAATGACCCAAACACCACCTTCACGACGGACAACGGACAAAAAGTGATCAGAATAGCTCACCCTGACTTTCAGTCAGGTGAGCTAAAAATATAATGCCTCAGGATACTGTATTAATATAGTGTGTACATACATATGAACAGATGGATGAAAGGACAAAGAGAAAGATGGATAACATTTAATGCACCTTCACATAAAGCGGAAGGTCATATAAAAGAAAAAGATAGATTTTTAAAAATGATTGGTTTCAATATATACGCTTTGCAGTAGTACCTCCAAGGTAAAAGGATTTCTTTGACATTGCTTCAAAGCATGAGTAACAGTCATCATACAACTTGCGTTCTCCTGAGGCTATGATCACTAACTGTCCTTCCAGTGCTGGCACTCTACTTCCTACAACAGGTGCTTCTAGAAATACTCCACCTCTTGCGGTTATTGCCTGTAAAAATAAAAGTGCGAAAGTACTCAGATAATCATTTACCAGCATTACCCTTCAATGCTACCACCTAAATCGCAGAGGTAACTGGAGGTGCGATTGTCCCAGATGGGCTTGTCCATACCCCCTGCCGGCCCCACTGCCATGATTATTCTAAGACGAAGAGGGGCATAACTCTGGTAAAAAAAAAGTATGATCAAAACTATAATCGCAGGTGCACAGGTTCCCATGGTAGTGAACATCCATACAAAGCTTCAAAGGAATCGACCCATAACCGTCTGAGAAAATCTCTGGACAAAATTAATTATTCTAAGATGAAAGGGACATAACTCTGGCAAAAAATTTGATCAAAATTATAATCACTAGTGCACAAGTTCCCATGGTAGTGAACATCCATACCAAGTTTCAAAGAAATCGACCCATAAACATCCGAGAAAATCTCCGGACAAAATTTAGGCACTCTAAGACAAATGAAAGTGTCAATGATACTGTAGCTCAACATGTGTAAGACATGTACATGTATAATATGTGACACAGCAATGACAAACATCAAGGTAATGATCTGATAACAAAGGTACATATAAAGTATTGTAATGGTCTGTACACAAATGCTGACCGTAGCCTGTAACAAATGTATAGGTAAAGTATTGTAAAGGTGGGAGACAGTTAGATACTAAATTAGAAAAGAAATCTTTGAGTCCCAGAGTGGGTCTGACTGAACCCCAAAATATTTGTTCTCATAGCACAGTGATAAAAAAGGCACCCCAAAACACTTGTTCTCGTCCCAAGGTGATAACAAAGATACCCAAGAAGTTTCGTGAAGATCGGTTCATAAATACAGCCTCTAGCCCTATTGACATGTGCACTTACAGTGTATAAGTAGCACTGAATAAATCAAAGTTCATCTAATTTGCATAATTTCTGCACAAGAAAAAACCCAGTATTATATGTGATGTATTCCATGTTACTAAACATTCATACAAAAATTTATTCAAATCAGAACTTTCATACAGAAGTTCTGTACAAAAAACTGATTGCACTAATTTTGGTACGAAATGGCTGTTGGCGGCCATCTTGAATTTTGGCCCGCACCCAAAAACATTCGTTCACGTCCCACGGTGATAACAAAGGTACCCAAGAAGTTTCGTAAAGATCAGTTCATAAATACAGCCTCTAGCCAGAGCCGTATAGAAGTTGTGTACAAAAAACTGATTGGACCTAATTTCGGTACAAAATGGCCACTGGCAGCCATCTTGGACTGCACCCAGAAACACTTTTTCTCGTCCCAAGGTTATAACAAAGGTACCCAAGACGTTTCGTGAAGATCGGTTCATAAATACAGCCCCTAGCCCAAGCCGTACTGACATTTGTACTCACTGTGTGTAAGCAGCACTGAAAAATTCAAAGTTCATCTAATTTGCAGAATTTCTGCACGAGTAACTGTATTATATGTGATGTATTCCACGTTACTAAGCATTCAGACAAAAATTTATTCGAATCAGAACTTTCATACAGAAGTTCGGTACAAAAAACTGATTGCTCTAACTAAAGTACAAAATGGCTGCTGGTGGCCATCTTGAATTTCGGACTGCACCCCAAAACACTTGTTCTCGACCCACAGTGATAACAAAGGTACTCAAGACTCAAGAAGTTTAGTAAAGATCGGTTCATAAATACGGCCTCTGGCCCGAGCCGTATTGAATTGTTGATGGACAGAAGGACGACGGGCCATAGCATAACCTTAAATTTGACTGAGCTAAAAAGGGAATTACTCTGGCAAAAAAATCCTGATCAAAACTATAATTGCTGGTGCTCAGGTTCCCATGGTAGTGAATATCCATACCAGTTTCAAAGGAATCGACCCCTAAACATCTGTGAAAATCTCCGGACAAAATTCTGGCAATCTAAGACCTGTGAAAAAGGGGCATAACTCTGACAGAAATACTCTGACCAGAACTATAATCTAAAGTGCATAGGTTCCCATGGTGATGAACATTCATACCAAATTTTGATGACAAAGGTCCATAAACGTTAAACGTCTTAGAAAATCTCTGGACAAAATTATGTGTAAGGACAGATGGACGTACAGACAGACAAATGGAGGGACAAACAAGATGATTCCAGTATACCCCCCACAACTCATTGCGCATGGGGGGGGGGGGGGGGGGGTAGTATTATAAAAACATAGAAATATACCCTTTAATTATGTGCAGATAAACTGAAATAATATTTTGTATTTATTTATTCATTTGGGTTTAACTGGTACAGTGCTGGAAGCCCATATTTGGGCTTTATTCTGATGGGAGGGTGCAACATCTTAAAGGCTTCATATTCTGTGCATGCACTGCCTATTATCTTTGAAGTGAATTCATTTAGTTGTCAGAAATTTGCCTTGTTACAATTCATGGGAGAGTGCCTTTTGGCACTCTTCCATGAATTGTAACAAAGCAAAGACATGTGAACAAAATTTTGACAACAAAAAATAATTTAACACTCTACCAGTTAATGACACTTTCAACAATCAGGACCACATTGTGTTATTTATTTATTGGAGTTTAACAACACTTTTGACAGTCAGGGCCACCTCCTGTTGGACAGATTTGCAGGTGGAGGAAGCCTGAGTCCCCTAAGAGAACCACTGGGCAAGGGCAAGGGTGAGCAACTGTCAGACTCCCCAATGTACTAGCTCCACAAAAGCAGGGTTAGCAATGGTTGAAGACTGGTGCACCATCGACATGCAGTACGCATAGTACACACTGCCACCATGCCTCCATGTGAGCAAGCAGGATTAAGTGCCTTGCTCAAGAACACAATGCAGTAACCCTTGGAGGGGATCGAACCGCTCTGTTTGATGTTCAAGGCCATAACCACTGAGCCATCGTGCTCCCTACCAAGTTGTGTACCATGGTGTAATGGGCAGTGGATGCCAGAGAACCCAGACAGAATCACTTAGCAGCCCTTGCAATTAACGTCGGCATTCGGCAGTGCTGAGGCAAAAGCCGAGGTGATTTTGTTTTGCGTGGGCAGAAATAATGCCGATGCCAAAAAGTGTGTCCGTGTGCATTAAAAGTAAGACAGAGCATGGGCGAAAATTATCAGATGAACAGATGCAGATTAAAAAGATTGTCTTTTTGACAGAACATCCTATTAATTTAGAAAAAAATATCCCACCATTATCTAGACAAAACTCCATCTTAATAATAGAAAGAAACACGGATCGTGTCCCGGAGTGGAACATCATTTTGTTGAAAAGGCAAAAGACCCTTCCGTCGGAATTGATACGTTTACCTGGGAACAATTGGACCTAGGAGATTTTGGCCTTCTATTAATTATTAAGAGGAATTTTGCTGTAAAAAATGAACAAATTACTCTTAGCAAAAGCCAATTAAGTATTTTAAAAGTGTTAATTTGATTTATTCATCGGTGAGGATCTGTCGAATAAAATGAATATGTGTCAGGTGTGGTGGTGAGGGTTACGGTACATGCAACGATGTTGGTGAAATTCGGAATACAGGAGAAGCGACCCAAAACAAAGTCGGTTCATGCGAAAATTCGGTCCAACACAAATTCAGTTCATAAGAAAACTCGGCCCGCGTAAATATTCAAGCTTAGCTCATACAAAATCGGCTCGTGCGAGAACTCCCTTTTGAGATCCTGTGAGAGATATCTACTGAAAAAAGTTAACATTAGAGTTCCTTCTGCTTCTTGCTTCTGCAATTTTAAGTAAACATGAGGCACCTTTCAAAACAAATTAAAAACGAAAGTGTCAATGACACTGTAGCTCAACTTGTTAAGACATGTACATGTATAGTATGTGACACAGCAATGACAAACATCTAGGTAATGACCTGATAACAAAGGTACATATAAAGTATTGTAACGGTCTGTACATAAATACTGACCGTAGCCTGTAACGAATGTATAGATAAAGTATTGTAAAGGTGGGTGACAGTCAGATGCTAAACTAGAAAAGAAATCTTTGAGTCCCAGAGTGGGTCTGACTGAACCCCAAAATATTTGTTCTCATAGCACAGCGATAACAAAGGCAACCCAAAACACACTCATTCCTGTCCCTAGGTGAAAACAAAGGTACCCAAGTAGTTTCGTGAAGATCAGTTCATAAATACGAGCTGTATAGAAGTTGTGACAAAAAACTGATTGGACCTAATTTCGGTACAAAATGGCCACTGGCAGCCATCTTGAATTTTGGACCGCACCCAGAAACACTCGTTCTCGTTCCAAGGTGATAACAAAGGTACCCAAGAAGTTTTGTGAAGATCAGTTGATAAATACAGCCTCTAGCCCGAGCCGTATTGACATGTGCACTTACAGTGGATAAGTAGCACTGGATAAATCAAAGTTCATCTAATTTGCATAATTTCTGCATGAGAAAAAAACACGTAATATATGTGATGTATTCCATGTTACTAAACATTCATACAAAAATTTATTCAAATCAGAACTTTCATACAGAAGTTCTGTACAAATGACTGATTGCACTAATTTTGGTACAAAATGGCTGCTGGTGGCCATCTTGAATTTCGGACCACACCTAAATACACTCGTTCTCATCCCACAGTGATAACAAAGGTACCCAAGAAGTTTCGTAAAGATTGGTTCATAAATACAGCCTCTTGTCTGAGCAGTATTGACATCGTCACGAAATGGGCTTGTAAAACGAATCAGGGACTACGCGCCCCAGGGACAACCCACCCCAGGCCTATTTTTAGGGCAGGTTGTCCCGATTTTTTCTGATTTTTGAAGAAATACTTTTGGGGGATAGTAAATATATAAAAAAAAAATATTTACTCACTTTTATATCGAAAATTATCCACAATCCACATTGATCCTACACACCCCACAATGACTGAATTAAACTAATAATAGTTTTAAACTGAATTGGTAGCATGCAGAGACCAGTCAGTAGTGGCGTGTTGTTTTAGTCATGTTGTTTCAGTGGGGTACCCTCCAAGAGGAATGATATTTGTTTGTTGTGCAAAAAATCAGATGACAAGACATGTTGTTTTAGCATGATATGGATTCATCACAGCATTGCTCTCTTTTCCTCTATCTAAGACTAAGATAATAAATGTGTTGTTTTAACTGTTAACAATCATCATGTTGCTTTTCTTTGAATCATACCCGTTGGCAGTAGTGAAGACTTCTGACTTTCTTCATTATGCTAATTAAATTCAACAGAGTAACAAAATTTAATAAGCAAAGGGGTATACATCAACAGCCAAAAATATGAAACAGAGGAATATTGTGTACTTTCGCAACCCATTCAATGTCACAAGTGTCAGAAATTTGTGCACTTGTCACACAAATGCAATGGGGAACAACAATGTATGAAATGCATTGACAAACACATTGCGAAGGCATGCAATGCCACAACTCTGGAAAGCCCCAATTGAGGGGCAACACCCCAGCAACTATCGGGAGTGTAGCCACTTCAAAAAAGTTAAAATAAACACCCAGCTTAAAGCTCTATATGTAAGTAGTGCAGAGAACTTGTCCTCACCTTATTCCACGTGCACCCTAATGGCTGGCTGTATTTTGTCAATTGGCACACCTCTAATATCATAGTCAAATAGCTGATAACTGTGGCATGTCAAAAACTTGGGGCGGGTTGTCCTAGTTGGTTTGGGGTGGGTTGTCCCGGGGTGGGTTGTCCCGTTCCCTGTAAAACGGGATACGATTTGAATCAAGAATTAGAGGGTGGGAACGAATGCAGGAATGTTAAGGTGTGTGTGTGTGTACGAGTCAGGGTTGGGGCGAATACATTGTAAATGTATTGAATACGAATACTTTGAAATTTTATGAATACGAATACACAAATTTCAAATGTATTTGAATACGAATATGAATACTTTACAATGCATTCATGAATACAAATATGAATACTTGAATACTTTTCAAAATTATTTCTTGTAAATGGATGATAATTTGATCATTCTTATTGGGATTAAGGGTATAAGGGATTATAGGTGAAGAATTAGTTTTTCAGAAGGTGGATCTCTTAATCCTTTAGAATCCAATCAACAGACATAAGTTGGTATAAATGACAACAAAAGAAATAAAAAAACATTTCAAATATCAATTTTTTTTCTATTTTTTCAGGATTTTTTTTCTTCTAAACTGCATCTTAGGACCCCAAAGTAGGGTCATAAGATGCAGTTTAGAAGGAAAAAATGGAAAAATAAAATCATTAAATAGGGAACTATGAAAAATTAACACAATTTTTTTAGTATTTTTTCAAGTTTTTTTCTTCTAAACTGCATTTTATGACAAACAAGCTATTTGAAACAGCCATTAAAGTGAATTAGCCTGTTGCTGTTAAAAGGCACTTCAAAAGTATTAGTTTAATTCTTTACTACTTTCTAATAGAGATAATCACAATATTTGTTTTACAAATTTTTTTACAAATACTGTACACATGTGTATTAAAAAGAAGTATTCAAAAAGTATTCAAAAAGTATTTACGAATACACCTCAAACTTGCCTGTATTCGAATACAAATACTTTAAAATTGCATGAATACTGAATACATTCGAATACTTGAAAAAATGTATTGAATACGACTGAATACCGAATACGAATACCCCAACCCTGGTACGAGTGGGGGTCAGGGTTGGCATCATCGATCTCCAATTTTTGAAGTGGGGTGGGCAACACAAATTAGATCTGGGAATGATGTGGGGGGGGGGGGGGGGGAGGGGGGAGCGGTACACAAGTCAAAGTGGAACTGATAACAAACTTTGTTATTAGTTCCACTTTGACTTGTGTACCCCCCCCCCCCCTCCCCCACACACGTTATATTATTTATTAATAAAACAGATATCAATTTTTTTATTGATAAAATTTTATTATTTTTTGTTTTAATCCATTCATGACATAATGATAATAATATTATATATGATGAATAAGGAATACAATGCATTAACATATGCATGTCCCATTTACTCAAGAACAATGTCAAATTAGGACCACTCAAACTTTGAAAGAATCCGGTGACGGATTTTATACGCATTTGCAAACTGGAAAGTGATGACATGCAGTATAGGTTTGATAACTTCGACCAAATTATTGAAATTATGGAAACGAAAGTGACAAAATTAATCAAAATTTGGATCTTTGTTGCGGTAGACTGACAGGGTTTGAGGTGACTGGTTTTTAACACACATTGCCGCCTAAATGTTATTCCCTTTTTTTGCGATAGTGATATGTTCAAACAATGACGAACAATGCAAAACTTACCACACGACATAGAATTTTATTCAGGAACAACAGACTTCAAATCAATACACTCACAGAAAAGCTGCACTCATCATAACGCCTCTAAGGCTCTCATAAGTCTTGTTTTTGTTAACAATAATCATTTTAGAAAAGTGCTGACGCAAAGTGTTTTTTAGCCGAAGCAAACTGCCGTTGCCTCAGCATTTTTTTTGTCGAGGCGAATTTTCTGAATTGCAAGGGCTGCTTAGCAGTGATGAATAATTTTAAGACTCTCTAACTTACTACCCCTGCACAAAGTTAAGTAAGTGCTGAAGGCTTGTGTACACTGATATGCTGTACACCTTGCCAAAGAGAGCCACCGTGTTCCCACATGGGCAGATGGGATTGAATGTCTTGCCCAAGGAAACATTACAGATGATGAAGGTTATGAATGAACATACAAACTTTCGACCTGGGACCAATACTATAAAACTTTTACAACTGTATTTTCTAGAACTAAATTTTTCTAGTTATGACATTAAATGGATTAAAATGAACCATTAGAATTTTCAAAGATCTGGCAATTTGCCATATCTTTTAAAATTCTACCAATTCATTTTAGTCAGTTAAATTGAAAGGTAAAAAATACAATTCCAGAAAATACAATTGTAATATTTTTTACAGTATTAGCTCCTGAAGTAAAATGCTCAAACCAATGAGCCACCTCACTCCCTATGTGAAATAATAGTATTAATATTTCATATAGTTAACAACTTAAGGAAATAAATTTCCATTTGTTTGCATCATAATGTAAAATGTTTTTATATAATTTAAATTCATCTCCTCATCATATGATGTTTACACATCAGAAATGTCTTTAGTTGTATAGATCTAATCATATATACTTGAAGCATTGTATTTGGGAGCTAAAAATTTTAGCATATGCAAATGAGTCATTTGCAGCCTGTCAATGATTTACTGATAAAACAGAGCTTATTTACCACAGTAAACAAGTCCTGACCTGATTCACTTCCCACAGAGATAAACTCTGGAATGTAACCCTGAAATATAAAATTATATAGTTAAGGCTTTTTCAAGGCCTCCTAGTTCATTTTCTAGGACTTCAAGGCCTTGAATGACCCTTAGTCTTTAATCCAAGGCCCCACAGGGTACACATAATGCATATTTTTGTTAAGGTATCTGAAAAACTTGGCCCATATAATTTTTGAATGGTTCAGACCATTTCGTCGGAGAGTTCAGCTTGAATCGTTTTGTCAAAAAATATATTCCACATCATTTCAAAAGTAATTTGGTCTGAATCGTCCATGGTCTGAATCGTCCAGTATACCACCTCGACAAATACAGATTGCACAAGAAAAATTCTTAACATTATTTATAAGTGATTGTTTCGAACAATACACAAGCTGTAATTCTGAACTTACACTAAAGTGGCGATCTTCAATGTTTAGTGGTGATCTTCAATGTTTAGTTAAACAAAGCAACAGCCTCAGCGGGGTCTCGCCTGCTTTAAGCACCACCCTACAATGGCAGACCCTTGGGGTGGGTGTGTGCAGTGGCAAAAATGACTTGAGGCCAATTCTATTCTACTGTTCTGAAATGAATTTGCAAGAATTATTACGAGACCAACATTCTCTGATTCTCATGTAATTCTACCCCTGGCGTGAATTAGGTGAATTTTGTTTTTGTCACAAAATGAGTTTTCAAGTATTTTAAGTGATTTTATGTCCTCCACCCTCCAAAAAATCCTGCACCCCAGCACAATTGTGATTTCCCCCATTTTAAATAAAATTACTTGAAACTCATTTTAAAGCTAACAAGAGAGGGGTGGGTGTCCATCCCCATTAGCTCACCAATCCATGGCATGCAATAAACCTAGGCTTATTACAAATCTGCAAAAAATGTCTGGTCATGTACATGTACAGCAAAACAGCATACTGGTGGAAGCCTCCCCTCATGTACAGCAAAACAGGTCAGAAATTTTTCTAAGTCCAAACGTACAAAAAAGTCTAACATTGCATTAAAAATATCCAAAATCTCCAAAAAATGTCCGGCCATGGGTTAATGTTACCTTATATTGATGCATTTAACAAATATATGAAATATAAAAGCAACAGAATACTGATGGAAGCTTCCCCTCACATACATGTATAGCAAAACAGGTCAGAAATTTTCTAAATCCACACTTACAAAAAATTCTTATATTGCACTAAAAACAAGTCCAAAATCTCCGAAAAATGTCTGGGCAAGGGTTAATGTCATCTTATATTGATGCATTTAACAGATATATGAAATATAAAAGCCACAGCATACCGGTGGTAGAATCCCTTCATGTACAGCAAAACAGGTCAGAAATTTTCTAAATCCACAATTACAAAAAATTACTATATTGCATTAACCCTTTACCCAACGAATCGCTCGCATCTGTCCGCATAATATGCAAATTCAGCAGCTGAAAAAATATTATTTTTCGAAACACTTTCAACAAAACCATATCATGTGACCCCTCTTTGGAACGAGCTCGTCAAGCTCATTCCAAAGAGGGGTCACATGATATGGTTTCATTGAAATTTTTTTCAAAAATTATATTTAAAATAATAAATTTTGAAATCGTCTGCGTTGGGTAAAGGGTTAAAAAAATTCCAAAATCTCCGAAAAATGTCTGACCAAGTGTTAATGTCATCTTGTTTGTTTGTTTGTTTGTTGGTGGTTAACGTCACATATTTATGCACTATGGCTAATCGTGACACAACATGTAGATGAAGTCAAGTTTAGTCAATCGTTGATCAACATGTTGCCCATTTTAGAGGACTTTCACCCCAAGCATTGGTGACTGGGTCCTATTTTACTAGTAAAGCGGAACTGGTTTACCACAGTAAACAAGTGCTGCTTACTTCCCGGGGTTCCCACGGGGAGTTAATGTCATCTTATATTGATGCATTTAACACATATATGAAATATAAAAGCCACAACATACCGGTGGTAGCCTCTCCTCACGCACTTGTACAGCAAACAAAACAGGTCAGAAATTTTCCAAATCCACACTAACAAATTAAAAAAAGACCAAAATCTCAGAAAAATGTCTGACCAAGGGTTAATGTCGTCTTATAGGTAATTGTAAGCCATAGAAACAGTATAAGGGGCATAGTAACAGGGCGGAAAGTCAACATACTAGACTAGATTTGATGAAAAATATTTAGAAAATACTCAGCAGGTTAAACGTTAAACTCAAGCCAATGACACCTCAAATATGACATATGCCTAATTCAGACTAATTGTTAGGTGAATTGTTAGGAATGAAATACAAACTTACTTCTGCTACATCCTGTACTGTTTCCTCATCTACTGTGGACATTTCAACAAAACCTTTTCCTTTTGAAATACCTTGCAGAACGCCAGAATTACCAAACACAATCTGCAGAAACATAAAAATATTTATCATAAAAATTTCTATCACCTTTAAGAATTCTTGCACTTGTATTTCTTGAAAATTTCAGAACATAAACTAGAGAATTGTAATTTGTTGGACAAATTACGGGCTTTCCCAACTTTTTAATATGAAAAGGCAAACTGTATTGTACACAAAATTATCGATCAGTTTTGAAAACAGAAAATTTAGTGGAAATCTAGTTTTTATGCAGACAACAGATATTTGAGATACAGCAGGACACCAAAACATTTAACACAAAATTTGCTCTTCAATAATTACAGAATATTTTCATACAAAGCAAAACAAGCGATGTCCTTTCTGCTTTGAAAAAAATAAGTACAGATGAATTATGGGCATACGGGCCGGGGTTTCATGGAGGACTGTGCCCCAATCCACTCCTGAGTCAGGAAGGAGCCGATTTTTCAGCTAATATGCCAGAAAATTTTGGACAATTTAGTTGCCAGAAATGACCACAAAACATTTTGGTTTTCCACACAAAATGTTGTTTTCCTATCTCATCACTTAGAAGTTGCAAGTAAACTGACCATTATACTGTACAAGTTGATTCAGTGGAACCATATCCACGTTAATATTATTCATTTATAATCACACAAGTACATATAAAGAGTTCTGTTACTACATATTACGGGAGCGCAGTGGCTCAGAAGGTAGGGATGATTGTTGCAATCCAAGAAGTCCTCGGTTCGAATCCCGCCTGTGGCAACCACATTGTGTCCTTGCACAAGGCACTTCATCCCAATTTAATTTCCCATGTGGGGGGGGGGGGGGGGGGTGTGGTTAAGGGTACTTTGAGGGTGCACTTGTCTTCAACCAATGCTAACCCTCCTTTTGTGGAGTTAGTATGTGGGGGAGTCTGAGTCGCTTGCCATTGCTCGGTCGTTCTCTCCAGGTACTCAATGGGGGATGGTGGGAGACCCCATCTCTCCCATACCCGCATTTGGCATTTCCTCCTAAGATTCAACTTTTTGGGGCTAAAAGTGTTCACCCCCCCCCCCCACCTCCCGCCCCCCTCCACCCTGATGCAATGAATACCTGGACTTGAATAAATACCTATATTATGGTCATGATATAGCTGTAGATGCTGAAAGTGACCTTAAATATCAATAATTAATTTATTCTCTATCATTCTATCTGTTTGTGAATGTGTGGGATTTGTCAACAAATGAGAGTAAGCTTCCTACTCCATGATTACACAATTTTTCCAACATATCTGTTTCAGATACAATGAAATACATTTAATATGAGTTACTGTCACACACAAATTAGTTGTTTATTTGATACGGTTTAAACCATCTAGGGAGCTGATATACACAGTGATGGGTACAGTTCAAATCAAAATGAGTTGATTAAAGGGATGTTGAACAGCTTGTTAATATTTCTTGCATTACATTACTACTTTGTTATTTATTGACAGAAGGATTCCACAGAGGGTTTCCCTGACGGTATTTATTTATTGGTGTCTAGGGTCACATACTTATCCACAATGGCTAATCGTGACCGTGACAGTTTTTCGGGTGGGGGAAGTCGGAGGACCCAGAGAGAACCACCGAGCATCAATGAGCAACTGTCAGCTCAACATTCTAATTATGTTCAAGCTCCGCTGAAGCAGGGTACCAGTGGTTGAAGACATGTGCATCATTGACATGCAGAACGCCTTAGTACATGGCATCATCGTGCCCCCATGTTGGCAACCGGGATAAAGTGCCTTGCCCAAGGACATTACGTGAGTCGCCCAGACAGGGATTAGACTCGGGACCTCTATCATAGAAGTCAAACAGTCTATCACTGAGAAAATGTGCCTTCTTTCCTGGCGGTATACATACTTGTATGGCCAAACTGGTGTTGGATAACACAGAACACCAAAACCTAAACACAAAATTTGTTCCCCATTGATTTTTGAAAGCAGTTATGGAAAGCTCAAAGAGCTCTTACCTTTTTGTTTTTGGACAAGTGAGTATTCACTCAGTCATTTTTTGCAGACAGTGCTATTTTTAAGTGACCAAAGCACGTTTCATTAACTCCCAGAACATAACTAAAGCCAGATTTATTGATTAAACATCTCTGCAAATAGCAAAGCAAAATGTCTCAAATTAACCCATTCCAATTTATTTATTTATTTATTGATGTTTAAGGTCACATATTTATGCACAATGGCTAACCATGACCGTGACAGTTTTACGGGTGGAGGAAGCCGGAGTACCCGGAGAGAACCACCGAGCAACGACGAGCAGCTGTCAGCTCCCCAACATCGTAACTCCACACTGCAGCACAGGCAGGGTTAGATTGGTTGAAGACATGCGTACCATCGACGTGCAGTACGCCTTAGAACACGGCGTCATCGTGCCCCCATGCGGGCAATGGAGATGAAGTGTCTTGCCCAAGGACACAACGCGGTTACCGCAGGTGGGATTCGAACCGAGGACCTCTCGGCTTGCAGCCTGCACCTCTACTTACTGAGCCACCGCGCTCCCCAACCCATTCCAAAATGATAGTAGAGAGTAACCAAAGTTGGATAATTTGGGTATTTCCAAATGGTACTCTTATTCTCTCTCTCATTGTGCTTGAGGGTTAAATCTGAGATTGAAAAGATATACCAATCTTACTCAGGGAAGGTGAGTACAGAAAAGTACGAAATTAATCAGAAAATGAATTTTGTCTGACGGTACTAATATTTGTACGAGCAAAACTGGTACTGGATTTATTTATTTATTTATTTATTTATTTATTTATTTATTTATTTATTAGGGTTTAATGACACATTAACAGCCAAGGTCATATTATGTCGGTGACAGTTGTATGGGTGGCGCAAACCAGAGTACCCAGAGAGAACCACCGAGCAATGACATGCAGCTGCGAGCTCCCCAACATAGTGCCTCCGCACTGTAGCACAGGCAGGGTTAAATTGTTGAAGACATGCGCACAAATCGACGTGCAGTATGCCTTAGTACCCGGCGTCCAGACCAGTGAATGCAGATGCACGAAATCTTTAGAAGTTGTTCTACTATCCCTGCTCGACAGAACAGTATCTTTGTCGAGTGGCGTGAGTGCGTGGGGACAACGTGGATCGCGTGGAAACTGCGTGGACGATTCGTCCCTACTCTATTTCCAATGCAATGCCGTTTCCATTCACTATTTACCTATCACCGGTCGAGTTTGGCATTATTTCTGTCTATTTGATGAACTGTCCAGCTTTAAATATTCGCACATTCATATGGGACAGAAAGTTTTGAGATAAACTGCTTTTTTTAGACCGTCCCGGTAGAAACTGATAACTCGATCCGGTGGAGAAAAAGCCCGTCATCTGGCTAATTTAACATTCAAATTGAACAGTTACAATGTCGGATATACTCTAATTATGTCCCGACCATGCAAGGCAGCAACTTGAAATACTCAGAATGTTTTCTACTGTCCCTGCCCGACAGTTTAGTATCTTTGTCAAGTGCCGCTCGTGGAAATACCGTGGATCAGGTGGAAACTGAGGGCACGATTCGTCCCTACTTTATTCTCCATTCAACGACTTTTCCATTCATTATTTACCTGTCACCAGCTGAGTTAGGCATTATATCTGTCTATTTGATGAACTTTTCAACCTTAACTATTTCCGCCTTCATGTAGCACCACCGAAAGGCCACTGCACCATTACCAATATATTCAGGGGTTGATTTTACGAAATAACAATTATTCTGACTAGATCCACACGGGAACCCCTAAATATTTCAAGGGTTAAACTATTGATAATAAAACAGAAGTTGTCATGCTATGCTTGCTGCATGCAGGCATAGAAAACATTCAGCACTCAATGAATTAGGAATGGAGTAAATTGTCACTTAAACCTACCGAATTCTGAAAAAATGAGTTGTTTTTTTCAACGGCACCAATTTTTATGCATTTGAGACAGGGATGGAGTTAAACTTTACAGCAACCTTATAACAGAAAATATTCTTAGAATTGAACTGTGAATCCGAATTTCGAAAGCATTTTCAGATATTCTATTCCAAACTACCACTGCACGCTTATCAATATTCAGTGATTTTATGAAAATATCAATTATTCCGACCGTACCCATATGGGCAGTCTCGAATCTGCCAACGGTTAAACTTTTAATAATGACATATAAAACAAAAGTTGTCATACTATGACTGCTGCATACAGCCCTAGAAAACATTCAGCGCTCAATCAATTAGGAATGGAGTAAATCGTCACTTAAACTTACCAAATTCTGAAAAACGGTAGGTTTTTTTTGGACTGCACCTATCTTTATGCAAACAGAATGAGCATAGGGTTAAACTTTACAACTAGACTTACAACAGCAAATATGCTCGGTAGGCAATTGTAAATACGAACATGTAAAGCATTTTTCGATATTCCTTTCGAAAATGGAAGAAAAGTGAGCTCCAAATTTTCTGAAGAATTTTAGGGCACTTAAATTCAAGGCCAGAAAACTGAGTGAAGGTTAAAACTTTGAATAAAATATATAACAGCAAAATTGTTTTTGGATGAAGGTCCAATCCTCTCATGGAAAAGGTTTTGAGACAATATGGCTCCAGTGCTGAGAAAGTGCATGTAAACACTGGTGAAAATAACAATTATTCCGACAGTACCCTTATGGGAAGTCTCAAATCTGCGAAGGGTTAAACTTTTAATAACAGATAGAATAAAATTTGTCATACTTTGACTGCTGCAAGCAGCTATAGAAAAAATTCAGAGCTCAAGCAATTAAAAATGGAGTAAATCGCCACGTAAAGTTACCAAATTCTGAAAAATTGGAGTTTTTTGGAAGCTACCTACTTTTTTATGAAACCAGAATGGGATAGGGTTAAACTTTACAACCAAACTTACAACAGCAAATATGCTCGGTAGTCAATTGTGAATACGTACATGGAAAGTTTTTGAAATTAACCCTTTCCAAAATGATAGAAAAAAGCAACCAAAGTTGGCTAATTTTGGCATTTTCAAACGGTACTCTTATTCTCGCCCTCATTGTGCTTGAGGGTTAAATCTGAGATTAAGAAGTAAACAGTAACTTTCTTCCACAATCATTGTTGCATCTAGCCATATCAAAATAATTGTTAAAACTACTTTGTAATTAGAGAAATTTGCCCTTGAAGTTGGCGAAAATAACAATTATTCCGACAGTACCCTTATGGGAAGTCTCAAATGTGCTAAGGGTTAAACTTTTAATAATAACATATAGAACAAAATTTGTCATACTTTGACTGATGCAAGCAGCTACAGAAAACATTCAGAGCTCAAGCAATTAAAAATGGAGTAAATCGCCACCTAAACTTACCAAATTCTGAAAAAATTGGAGTTTTTTTGGACGGTACCTACTTTTATGCAACCAGAATGGGATAGGGTTAAACTTTACAACCAAACTTACAACAGCAAATATGCTCGGTAGTCAATTGTGAATACGTACATGAAAAGTGTTTGAAATTAACCCTTTCCAAAATGATAGAAAAAGCAACCAAAGTTGGCTAATTTTGGCATTTTCAAATGGTACTCTTATCCTCGCCCTCATTGTGCTTGAAGGTTAGATCTGAGATTAAAAAGTAAACAGTAACTTTATTCCGCAAACATTGTTGCATCTATCCAAACCAAAATAATTGTTACAATAACCTTGTTATTAGAGAAATTTGCCCTTGAAGTTGGTCAATTTTGAAGAAAAATTCTATATTCATGTCATTTTTGGCCAGTGGGGGTTAATGTTGAAAGATTTGAGTGGTGATTGTGGTGTATCATATTATGCTGTAAATGTGTCTGTGAACAATTTCGAGACATTCGAAAAATGGTGAAATTTTGAAGGTTTTGGCAGAATATTTTGAAAACACGCATTTTCACAGATATGACGATACCACATTTCACTAGATTTTATGACATTACATAAGTGTGCCAAATTTGGTCAAAATCGTACAACTTGTTTTCGAGCAGTTCAACAGACAAAATTCAGGGAGGAAAAAAAAAAAAAAAAAATAGAGAAGAAAAATTATGAAAAAGAAGAATAACAATAGTCTTTCCCAAACTGGGTTTGGGAAAGCCTAAAAATACCAGAATAAGATTTTGTGAGCACTTCATACACGGAAATTACTTAAGGTAACTATGAAAGAGCATTAAATTTATTTATTGGTGTTTAGATCACATATTTCTGCACAACGGATAATCGTGATTGCAACATGGAAACAAAAGTGAAGTCCAGCCAATGATTCCTTTATATCCATGTTGTCCATTTTTGAGGACTTCCATCTCTGAGGCCACATGGGGGCCTGAGGCACTCACTTGACAAAGTTGTTTAAAGAAGGATTTAATTAGCATCTATTACTAAGAAGCACTACAAAGAAATGAAGTAATGTAACTATTCAAAACTCTTCTGTCCAGTAAGATTATTTTTCAGGTATTAACCCTTTACCCAACGAATCGCCCGCATCCGCCCTCGTAATATGCAAATTCTGCTGTTGAAAAAAATATTAATTTTTCAAAAAATTTCAACAAAACCATATCATGTGACCCCCCTCGTTAGAACAAGCTCATTCCAACCAGGGGTCACATGATATGGTTTGGTTGAAATGTTTTGAAAAATTAGAAAAAATGATATTTAAAATAATAAATTTTGATATCGTCTGCGTTGGGTAAAGGGTTAAGATACTACTACACAAATAATACCCAGACTTCCAGTAATGGAAAATAGGGAGATCAAATATCAACCTAGGGACTTAACTTGAACAAACTTTAATTGAAAAGGTACCCAAGAAGTTTTGTGAAGATCGGTTCATAAATACAGCCTCTAGCCCGAGCCGTATAGACATCTGCACTTACAGTGTATAAGTAGCACTGAATAAACCAAAGTTCATCTAATTTGCATGATTTCTGCACGAGAAAAAAACCTGTACTATATGTGATGTATTCCATGATACTAAACATTCATACAAAAATTTATTCAAATCAGAACTTTCATACAGAAGTTCTGTACAAAAGACTGATTGCACTAAATTTGGTACAAAATGACTGCTGGTGGCCATCTTGAATTTTGGACCACACCCAAAAACACTCGTTCTCATCCCACGGTGATAACAAAGGTACCCAAAAAGTTTCGTAAAGATCGGTTCATAAATACGGCCTCTATCCTGAGCCGTATAGAAGTTGTGTACAAAAAACTGATTTGACCTAATTTTGGTACAAAATGGCCACTGGCAGCCATCTTGAATTTTGGACCGCACACAGAAACACTCGTTCTCGTCCCAAGGTGATAACAAAGGTACCCAAGACGTTTCGTGAAGATCGGTTCATAAATACAGACTCTAGCCCGAGCTGTATTGACATGCGTACTTACTGTGTGTAAGTAGCACTGAAAAAATCAAAGTTCATCTAATTTGCATAATTTCTGCACGAGAAAAAAACCCGTATTATATGTGATGTATCCCATGGTACTAAACATTCACACAAAAAATTATTCAAATCAGCACTTTCATATGGAAGTTCTGGGCAAAAATCTTATTGCACCAAATTTTGTACAAAATGGCTGCTATCGGCCATCTTGAATTTCGGACCGGACCCCAAAACACTCGTTCTCGTCCCACGGTGATAACAAAAGTACCCAAGGAGTTTCGTAAAGATCGGTTCATAAATACGGCCTCTAGCCCAAGCTGTATTGGCATTTGCACTTACAGTGCTGAAAGTAACACCAAAAAACATCAAAGTTTGTCTAATTTGCATAATTTACGCACGAGAAAAAAACCTGCATTATATGTGATGTATCCCATGGTACTAAACATTCATACAAAAAATTATTCAAATCAGACCTTTCATATGGAAGTTCTGTACAAAAAACAGATTTCTGCATCGTCGGGATAAAATGATGGCTGGCAGCCATCTTGAATTTCGGACCACACCCCAAAACACTCGTTCTCGTCCCACGGTCATAACAAAAGTACCCAAGAAGTTTCGTAAAGATCGGTTCATAAATACGGCCTCTAGCCCGAGCCGTATCCAATTGTTGATGGACAGACGGCCAAACGGACGACGGGCCATGGCATAAGCTCAAATTTGGCTTCGCCAAAGTTGAGCTAAAAATCAAAAGATTCTGACAAGTAGATCTGAAGAAGATTTTTTATGACTATTCCTCATATTGCACCAAGTTGAAATTTTGGCTCACATGGAGAGCCCAATTATTAACTGATGGGCTTGACCTGAACAAACTTGAATCCAATCCCTTTAAGGGTTCCGTATACCACATATCAAAAGATT
The DNA here is from genome assembly GCA_031216915.1 of Pictodentalium vernedei. Taxonomy (NCBI): domain Eukaryota; kingdom Metazoa; phylum Mollusca; class Scaphopoda; order Dentaliida; family Dentaliidae; genus Pictodentalium; species Pictodentalium vernedei. The sequence continues at coordinate 437,486,104 of CM062297.1, read as the reverse complement.
CTGACCAGTAGTTCTGGAGAAAGAGAGTTTTGAAGATTATTCCTCATACTGGACTAAGTACAACATTTGGGCTACAATAGGAAACTCAAATATTAACGAAGGGACTTGGTTTGAACAAACATAGATCTGACCTCCCTAAGCATATATATCAAATATCATAAGATTCTGACTGGTGGATCTGAAGAAGATTTCTAAAGATTATTCTTCATATTACACTAAATTAAAATTCGGGACCCATTGGGAACCCAAATATTAACTGGGAGAGGGGGGGGGGGGGGGGGCTTGATTTGAACAAACATGAATTTGACCCCTGTAAGGATATTTTACACCAGATATTAAAAGAATCTAACAGATGGTTCTGTAGAAGAAGAGAATGTTTCATAGTGCCGCAAGTTAAAATACAGGCTCCTATATTGAGCACAAATGTGAAATGAGGGGTTAATTTTAACAAACTGGTATCAGTGCCCCCTACGGATGCTGTATACCAAACATCAAAAGATTCTGCTCTGGGGTTCTGGAGAAGAAGAATTTTTAAATTTTTGCAAATATGCTGACTCGGCATTTTTTGATTCCCTCCACAGTGCACTATGATATAACTGGTGGCAATTTTTTTTACCACTCCATTCTACTGATCCTAAGGATGCCTCATTCCAAATAACAGATCTCTGTTCTGTGTGGTTTGGGAAATATAAGAGTTTGAAAATATTTCGATTGTTAGCTCTTGGAGGTCTCAAGGGGATACAGGAAATTCTTTTTTGCATGAATCATGTACTTATGACTCAATAAATTCCACCTACCAAATTTTGTTCAAATCAGCCAATCTGTTCATAAAATAGAAATTTCAGGTTGGGCCAAAAATCATGCCCCTCCCATTACAAAGCCAAATATTACTCCATGAACAGCGTTTGAACAAACTTGATTCTACATTTAATTATTTATTTATGAAGGTTTAATGACACTTTAACAGCCAAGGTCATATAGTGTCGGTGACAGTTTTATGAGTGGAGGAAGCCAGAGTACCTGGAGAGAACCACTGAGCAACGATGAGCAGCTGCCAGCTCCCCAGCATCGTAACTCTGCACTGCAGCACAGACAGACAGGTTAGATTGGTTGAAGACATGCGCACCATCGATGAGCAGTACGCCTTAGTGCATGGCATCATTGTGCCCCCATGTGTACAACTGGGGTTGAGTGCACTGCCCAAGAAAACAATGCAGGAGTCTGAATCGCTCGATCAGACGGTCACAAAGGCAAGGACTAAGCGGGCTTGACATTGCTTAACTTTGGTGATCTGACTGACGAGAACTGGTTACCGCAATGCCACTGCGCCCCTGACTTGATACTACACCTCAAAAGGAAGCTCAGCACCAACTATCAAGTCATTGTACCCACTAGTCCAAAAGAAGATTTTTTTTAAAGTTTGGGAGCACTTTTCCCTCCCTATGGAGCTGTTCAAGATTATCTGAACAAATACAAAATGCGATGTCCTAAGAAACAACTCAAATTTAACTGAAATAGGATGAGGACTTTTGAATGGAAAAGGTGCAAGCACCATGTTCATGGACGATGGACGGAAAGTGACCAATACAGCTCACCCTGACTTTCAGACAGGAGAGCTAATGAAAGTGTCAATCACACTGCAGCTCAACTTGTCCAAGAAAGGACTGAACTAAAAAGAAAGCTCCAGAAATGATAAGTCACTCAATCAAGTTCTACAAAAAAAAACCCCATCACACCAAGGCTACATATGAAACCTGAAAAAGATCGGGTGAGGGAAGCGACCTGTAGGGTGTACTAATGGAATTGTTGACAATTTATATGACAATTTCAAGATGGCTGATGGTGTCCATGTTTTTCCAATGAAATTTATAAAAATTTCACAGCTTCCATATAGGCATTACACCAAAGCCACAAATAAAATTTGAAAAAGAAATTGGGTGAGAAGTGTGACCTGTAGAGTGTGCTAATGGCCTTGTTGACAATTTATGTGACAAATCTATGATGGCTGCTGGCAGCCATGCTTTTCAATGAAATTCAGACAATTTTGATAGCACCCATCTAGACATCACTCCAAAACTGTATATAAAATTTGAAAAAGCTTGGGTGAGAGATGCAGCCTGTAGGGTGTGCCAATGGAATTTTTGACAATATATTGGACAAATCTAAGATGGCTACTGGTGGCCATGTTTATCAACAAAATTCAGAAAAATTCAATATCTCCCATCTAGACATTGTCCTAAAGCCACATATAAAATTTGAAACTAATCGGGTGAGAGATGTGGCCTGTAGGGTGTACCAATGGAATTGTTGACAATTTATGTGCCAAATCCAAAATGGCTGCTGGCGGCCATGTTTTTGAACGAAATTCGAAAAAAATTGATAGCTCCCATCTAGACATTGTCCCAAAACCGCATATGAAATTTGGAACTGATTGGGTGAGAGTCGCCGTCGATAGGATGTGCTAAAGAATTTGTGGATGGACAACCCATCCCAATAGCTCATACTTGACGTTGTCAAGTTGAGCTAATAAAAAATCTTGTAAGCTATATTTATTTATTTATTTATTGGTGTTTAAGGTCACATACTTATGCACAATGGCTAATCGTGACCCTGACAGTTTTACGGGTGGAGGAAGCCGGAGTACCCGGAGAGAACCACCGAGCAACGACGAGCAGCTGTCAGCTCTCCAACATTGTAACTCTGAACTCTGCACCGCAGCACAGGCAGGGTTAGATTGGTTGAAGACATGCGCACCATCGATGTGCAGTACGACTCAGTACACAGCGTCATCGTGCCCCCATGTAGGCAATCGGGGTGAAGTGTCTTGCCCAAGGACACAACGCGGTTGCCGCAGGTGGGATTCGAACCGAGGACCTCTCGGCTTGCAGCCTGAACCTCTACCAACTGAGCCACCGTGACCCTTGTAAGCTATCAAAGAACGACTTTGATAGCCAATAAAAATTACCCATGTTTATTGCTCTTTTTTGCCACAACACATTCAATTGAGCATTTAATCTATTATATCGTATTTGACAGAGATCTTTCCTGGTAATTGTATACTCTTTTTAACTGAATATTTTTTCTTTGACAAAGTGGCTTTTCAGTTAACAGGGTTCTACTGTGCTGTCTACAACCCAAAAAGTAAATTCATTCAACATTTGTATGGAGGTTCAGAGATAGTGTGGGGCAGTACTGAAATATCAGACAAGATGTTGATATTGGAATTTTTGGAATCATTTATCTCAGATCACCTGGAGTACTTGTTATTCTACACAACTGAAGGTCAGCATTCTATATTTGTCAGAGACTGGGAATGCTCATATTCAACTGTCAATTCATAATGATGATGATAGGTCATCACAAATTTCATGAATAACAAATGTATTATTTGTCAAAACATTGTAAATAACATAGGCCAGGCACTCACCACTGACCATTTGATGTAATAAAAAAGCTGACAGACAGCTCCTGGGTATTTTATCTCAGTATTTTTATTATGGCAAATGAATGGTGGTGAGAAAGTATGAATGTAAGTAATCTTCACTCTTTTCTTGTCAGATATTTTTGGTAAATGCTCTATGGTGTAAATTATTTTTTGCCAACATCGTGTGTATTTTTCAAAACAGCAATTTCCTTATTTTGTGATTAGTTTGGTAACATAAATCGGAAAAGGCATGATACTGATACCAAAGGTTAATATGGTATAACGCACTGCATTAATGAGAAATATTTTTAATCATACTCTAGGGCTGTGGATTAACCCTCTGCACTTTGATGTATTTTATAAAATAACAAAATTTCAATCAGCAAATTTTTCCCATAATGCAACTTATTTATTTATTTATTTATTTATTCATTAAGATCACATATTTCTGCACAATGGCTAATCATAGTCCAGCCAATCATTAAAACCCATGTTGCCTATTTTAGGCATTGGTTCCTGGGTCATATTTTAACAGCAAAAAAAAGCTTGTTTACCACAGTAAACAACTACAGCTTCTCTTTACAGGGCTTCCAGGGATACATAATGCAACTTTGGAGTTCAGTCAATTCAATATTGTTAGAGCTCAATAAGCTACATCAAACAAGACTGAATTGGTTAAATTCCGATTTGCATTATGGGAAAAATTGGAAACTTTAAATTATTTATTAGTTCTAGGTGTTAAAGGTCACATATATTTGCACAATGGCTAATCGTGTCCGCAACATGGATATAAAGTAAAGTCCAGCCAATCTTTTATACCCATGTTACCCATTTTAGAGGATGTGGCCCAAAGTTTTGCCCCCCCAATTACAAAGGTAAATGTTGCCCAACGAACTTTGTTTAGAGAAACTTCAAATGGTAGCTCAGTATCACATATAAAGTCATTGTACCCATCAGTTCATGAGAAGATTTTTGTAAAATTTGGGAGCATTTTCCCCCACAAACTCCTTTTGGGGTGTGGCAAGCTGATTTGAACAAAATGAGCACATGCACACATGTCAATATATAGCTATTCCTGAAACATTATTTGCAAATCCAAACAATATTTAGCCAAAGAATCCCAATTTCGGTCGCTTTGGTCTGTTTCTTCTCCTTCAACTATCTTTCAATCCCAAGGCTGGCCTTCGGGTTGGAAGATGGTTGAAGTAGAAGAAAAATGGACAGAACAGTGACCACACAGCTGCATATTCATCTAGACAAGGGTCTATTGCGAGTCATGGTACATTTATATGATTGTAACCTTTCTCACACTGGGTCAAACCATGGTAGCATTGTAAATTTGTGTCCCTCCACTTTTATTGAGCTTCCGCCGCCCATGTATTCATCTACATGAGAGACTGTATAGCGAGTCATGGTACATTTACCAATATATGATTGTAACCTTTCTCACACTGGGTCGGACCATGACTGCATTGTAAATTTGTGCTCCTCCTATGACTTTTATTGAGCTTCTGCCACCCCTGTGAACTTAGGGTAACATGAAGTACATTTGTACTGTACTTGTAGAATTAAACAAACACCTGTTTCCATGACACATTTTTAACCCCTTTTTTTTATTGTACAATGGTACATATCAAATTGATAAGAGGGAATGTGACTCCATGTAATTGTACTTCATGAAAATCCATCAGTATAACATGTAATTATTCATCAGTCAATATTCATCATCATTACTCAAGCCTTTCATGTTTTGTGCAAACTTAACCTGGCACTCCATTTTGTGAAGGCTTCCCCTCCTCAATTACTATAAATGTTTTCATCCACTTGTTTGTCTGTTAGTTGTTAACCCTTTACCTAACCTGAAAAGCAGACGACACTTGCAAAAAAAAATTCTTGAATAACTAATTTTTTTCATTTTTTGTCTCAAAAACATAGGTTATGACCCCTCGTTGGAATGAGCTCGACGAGCTCATTCCAACGAGGGTCATAACCTATGTTTTTGAGACAAAAAATGAAAAAAAAACAATGAAAATTAATTGGCGGGTTTGGCCGTTACGTTAGGTAAAGGGTTAACAAGGGTAGAGATTTCAATTGTATTCAGATATCCCATGCATTACAATATTCATAAAGTTTGAAAATAAAAACTGATCCTTCATCCTGTCAAACACACCAAGTTTGTTAAACTATTAAATACTTTGTAAGTTTTGTATACCTGCATATCAGATAAATAAATTTATATAATAGTTGAGCAATCTAAATGTAGTGACCATCTACTTGTGATGATGGTCACCAGATTCAGATTGTTAAAGAATCATACAGAGATGGGCAATATACAATAAACTGAACAGATACCAATACCGTGGTGATACAGGAAAACCGAATCGAACCAATCACTGAAACCGCCTGTATTTTGAAATTTTCCTACATCCACTATTTATATGGAATTGTTGAGCAAGTGTTCATTTTCATGGAAGAAGTGACTGATTTTTTTTCTCAGTTTTGTTAACCCTTAAGGGCCTGAGGAATTGTCCTGCAAATCCATTGGACTACAACTTGTACATGTCCAGTTGATTAGCAGTGATTTATAGTCAAGACTCGATTACCTGTTAAGGCAGGCAAGGCTGGACCAGAAATCACTGCCCAGGAGATTTGTCTATTGTCAGCAGGACCTTCTAATGACAGCATGTTAAAGGTACATGCTCGGAGATCGCTTGAAACCAGCACTTAAAGATTAAGGTGTGTTGGAACAAGTCACAAAAGTACTGTAGATATGATTTGTGTTGGCAAAAGAATGTTGGTGCTGAGCTTATTGGCAGTGGCACTTGTGGAGCAGTGGTAGAATGATACATGAACTTATTCTGTACTTTCCCAGTGTGAATTCCCCTTTGGTTCTATCAGCATATCTCAGTTAAGTTAGATACCAAACTCCAAACCGATACAGTAGTATACTCCCCTAAAAATACTGAAACGGATACCAAACTCAAAATTCCAAACCACCCATCTCCAGAATTATACCTGCAGAAAATTCTGAAGATTGAGATTCTATCATATTCAAAATTTGTGAAAGATCACCAATATTCATCAACATATCATCACCTGAGTGCTAGATTGTCCTACGTCCCATAAGGGACATAGAACATTCTAGCAACCAGGCGACGATATGTGTACATAAAATGTATATATGGACATTATTATGTTCGTTTGTGCATCATGGTTCAACAACATAACATGTAGGATAATTTTATGAGTGGAGGAAGCTGAAATACCTGAAAAGAACCACTGAACAATGGGGAGTACCTGTCAGACTCTCCAATTTTCCATCCTGGCACTAGAATGGTCAACAATGGTTGAAGAAAAGTGCATATTGACCATACATGTACAACATACTGACGCTACACTTGCATTTAACCAATGCTAACCCGAAGTGCATTGGGGGTAGTAAATTGAAAAGTCTGACTGTTACTTACTGTGGCTCAGTGGTTCTTTCTGGGTATACCTGTTTCATCCACCTCTAAAACTGTCCATATTTAAAATTCATTTATTGGTATTCAAGGTCACATATTTCAGCACAATGGCTAATCTGGACCACAATATGGATACAAAGTCAAGTCCAGCCAATCTACCAAACGTACGGCTATGTAACAATTCTTGGAAAACTGCTTTTTTATCATTAACCCTTTACCTAACATAGAGGCCAAAAACGGCCAGGAAATTGACCAAAATAAGCTTATCACAGCCTAAAATATCCAACAAATGTCTCGATAAAACCATACAAATATGGATATCATTAGAACCGGCTCATTGAGCCGGTTCTAATGATATCCATATTTGTATGTGTTTTATTGAAACAATATGAGAATGTTTTTCAAAAAATGCCAATTATTTTTTAAAAAAGCTGTGTTAGGTAAAGGGTTAACAAGGATTCATATATTGCGTGGAATTGAAATATATACATGTACAGCCTATCAAGGCAAAAGTCAAAAAACCTATCAGACACAAGAAGGGCTGGTAAACTGGTAGAGTGCTGGAAGCCCATATTTGGGCTTTATTCTGAACTACAGGTACCTAAAGTTGAAGACTTCATATTTTGTGGAGTTCCTTCTTATCTTGAATTACTTCACTCCATCGATTTACATTGTTACAATTTATGGGAAAGCGCCTATAGGCACTCTCCCATAAATTGTAACAAGACAAAAACGTGTGAACAAATCTTGAGGCTGAGAAAAACTTTAGCACTCTACCTAAGCTCTCATATCAAATTTGGTTCAAATCAGCCTCTCGGTTTGGAAAATAGAAATTTTGGGCGGGGTAAAAATTCTTGCCCCTCCCATAACGAAGCCAAATATAGCTCCTCGAACTTCTCTTGAACAAATCTGAGTCTACACATCAAAAGAAGCTGCACACCAAATATCAAGTCTCTGCTACTGCTGGTTCAAGAGAAGAGAAGATTTAAGCACATTTTTTGGGTCTGACCCTACCGAGGGGCGAGGCAACTTGATTTGAACAAAATCAAAATGCGATGTCAAAACAAACTATTATCTCAAATTTCAATTAAATTGGTTCAGCGGTTTTGGAGAAGACGCAAACACCATGTTCACGCACAACGGACGGTGAGTGATCACTATAATAGCTCCCCTGACTGAAAGTCAGGCGCGCTAAAAATGATTGTACCCAATTTCGGTACAAAATGGCCACTGGGAGCCATCTTGAATTTTGCACCGCACCCAAAAACACTCATTCTCGTCCCAAGGTGATAACAAAGGTACCCAAGAAATTTTGTGAAGATCGGTTCATAAATACAGCCTCTATAGCCCGAGTTGTATTGACATGAGTACTAACTGTGTATAAGTAGCACTGAATAAATCAAAGTTCATCTATTTGAATAATTTCTGCACGAGAAAAAACCCTGTATTATATGTGATGTATTCCATGTTACTAAACATTCATACAAAATTTTATACAAATCAGAACTTTCATACAGAAGTTCTGTACAAAAAAACTAATTGCACTAATTTTGCTACAAAATGGCTGCCGGTGGCCATCTTGAATTTTGGACCACACCCAAAAACACTCATTCTCGTCCCACGGTGATAACAAAGGTACCCAAGAAGTTTCGTAAAGATCGGTTCATAAATACGGCCTCTAGCCTGAGCCGTATTGAATTGTTGACAGATGACGGCCATGACAAAACATCAAATTTGACTACGTCAAAGTTGAGCTAATGAGCTAGTTGAGCTAAGTGCCAGGAGGCACTCTCCCATAGATTGTAACAAGGCAAATTCTTATAGACTAAATAAGTTTGCTTCAAAGATAATATAAAGTAAACCCACAGAAGATGAAGCCTTTAATTTTGGGTACCCGGATACTTCAGAATAAAACCTAAATATGGGCTTCCAGGAATCCACCATTTAAGAATTTTTTTCCTGAATTCTGTTTATTTTCAAGTTCAAGAATGAAAATGCCTGTCTTAGGCGAGGTTTTTGACAATGGGCAGTGTACTTAGGATTGGGATCCAGAAGGGTAGCAGGATTTTTCCTAGTCTGTTCGATATAATGCAATAATAATTATAGCAAGTCAACGCAGACTATGGCAAAATAATAGACATCTGGCACATGGACTATCCTTTCTCAAGGACTATTTGGCAGGGTCAACTCCAAGCTGTGCAGTATTTATAATACAGAACTTGGAGGATTGATTATCCCTAAAACACCTGGGAAGCGATGTTTCCACCACAACAAAAATTCATATTAATGATTAAACTTAAGAAACATCAGCAAGGTTTCCAAGTTTACAAGTAAGATATGTCATTCCTGTTAATACAGTTTGATATAATTTTTTAAATCGTAAGGTATAGTCCGAGATGCCAGGACAATGCATTTCAATAAATTAAGGGGGGTTAAAAACAATGTGCTTACATTGAGGGAATCCACTAAAGGGTTCTTCCATCTTTCATTTAGAAAGTTCTTCTCCATAGACAACCACCATAGTGGGGGTGGGGGTGGGGGGTGGGGGGGGGGGGGGGGTGAACTATCTCTGGCTCTTTCCATCTCGTTGCCACACATAAGACACATTCCACAATGGTCTACGGTTATAGATGATGCAAAATCTTTGGCCAAAGTAATTTTTCTCCAACCTACATACTCTGAAGTGTTGTCCATATTGTTCTGATCAGATGATCAGTGGCAAAATGCTGCATCCTCTTTTTGCACACCAGATCACACAGCTTAGCTGATTCTCCACATACTTCAGCGTAATTATCTGCATGGAGACATATTTATTTATTTGTGTTTAAGGTCACATATTTCAGCACAATGGCTAATCGTGACCACAACATGAATATAAGGTCAAATCCTGCCAATCGTTTATACGGTATACATGTTGCCCATTTAGAGGGCTTCCATCTCAGGCATTGGGGAATAAAAACACAGAGACATGCAGTTTCATAAAAGAAATCCACTCAGTAACTGATAGTGGAGTTTAGCTTGACAAGGGAGCAATTCTGGTCAGAAAGGATACACAAGAGTTCAGAAATTGATCTTGATGCTTCTGTACAAATGAATGAAAATGAAACGGAAAAAAACTTAATGTAGAGAAATCCACCGATTGAACATTCTGGAACCAACAAGTGAATTCTGGCACCGTTTCTGAAATATAGGCGCTAAAGCTAGAAGCAAATATTTGAAGGGCTTTTTTTCCCAACCTCAGATTCTTTAACTCTTTTGGCATTTAATATTCTGAGAAACAGATTTCTCAACGTGTAATATTTTTCTGGAATTTTACCCAAATACAGGGGATGGGAATAATATGGCATATCTTTACTAGAAGTGGGAATTCTATGAAACTTTCAGTGATGATTCCTAGATGGAAGAGGTAATGAAATATAGACTTGTGCCAGAAGTACAAGTCATGTGACCTCAGCAGCCATCTTTAATTTCGTAAATTTAGACAAATTTTATGAAATGAAAGTGTAAAATGAAAGTGTAAATAACACTGTAGCTCAACTTGTCAAGACAAAGACATGTACATGTATAGTATGTGACACAGCAATGACAAACATCTAGGTAATGACCTGATAACAAAGGTACATATAAAGAATTGTAACGGTCTGTACATAAATACTGACCATTGTCTGTAAAAAATGTAAAGGTAAAGTATTGTAAAAGTTGGGTGACAGTCAGATGCTAAACTAGAAAAAAATCTTTGAGTCCCAGAGTGGGTCTGATTGAACCCCAAAATATTTGTTCTCATAGCACAGTGATAACAAAGGCACCCCAAAACACACTCGTTCCTGTCCCAAGGTGAAAACAAAGGTACCCAAGAAGTTTTGTGAAGATCAATTCATAAATACGAGCTGAAGAGAACTTGTGACAAAAAACTGATTGGACCTAATTTCGGTACAAAATGGCCACTGGCAGCCATCTTGAATTTTGGACTGTACCCAGAAACACTCATTCTTGTCCCAAGGTGATAACAAAGGTACCCAAGAAGTTTTGTGAAGATCGGTTCATAAATACAGCCTCTACCCTGAGCCGTATTGACATGTGTGCTTACGTTGTGTAAGTAGCACTGAATAAATCAAAGTTCATCTAATTTGCATAATTTCTGCATGAAAAAAACCCTCTTACAATATGTGATGTATTCCATGTTACTAAACATTCATACAAAAATTTATTCAAATCAGAACTTTCAAACAGAAGTTCTGTACAAAAGACTGATTGCACTAATTTTGGTACAAAATGGCTGCTGGTGGACATCTTGAATTTCGGACCACACCCAAAAACACTCGCTCTCATCCCACTGTGATAACAAAGGTACCCAAGAAGTTTCGTAAAGATTGGTTCATAAATATGGCCTCTAGTCTGAGCTGTATAGAAGTTGTGTACAACAACTGATTAGACCTAATTTCGGTACAAAATGGCCACGGGCAGCCATCTTGAATTTTAGACCGCACCCAGAAACAATCGTTCTCATGCCAAGGTGATAACAAAGGTACCCAAGACATTTCGTGAAGATCAGTTCATAAATACAGACTCTAGTCTGAGCCGTATTGACATGTGTACTTATTGTGTGTAAGTCGCACTGAAAAAATCAAAGTTCATCTAATTTGCATAATTTCTGCACGAGAAAAAAACCCGTATTATATGTGATGTATCCCATGGTACTAAACATTCACACAAACAAGAGGCCCCACGGGGCCTGAAGCGCTCATCTTGTACAGAACACAATTTAAACAGAGTCCAAGAATGAGTCTACATTAAGCAAGCCATCTCCATAGACTACACTGTCAATCCTTGAGTCCCTCAGGAGTGACAAAAATAATCTGGGCATCATGCCTTTTCTTCAGCTGATCATAAGTAAAATGCAGAGCTCCCCTATGAAGCCCCTTGATACAACCTATGTGGATTAATCTTAGTACCTCTAGAGGGTACTGAATACAAAATTTTCAATTCTTCAGCAAAATGGCCAATTCCGGCTCCCATAGAGAGCCCAAATATTAACCCAGGCTCCTGATTTGAACACAGTTAAATCTGACTTCCCTAGAGATGTTGTGTACCGAATATGAAAGCATTCTGACTGTTGGATCTGAAGAAGAGAAATTGTAAAGAAATTTCTTCGAATTGCACTAAGTTCAAATTTGGGCGTCCATAGCGAGCCCAAATATTGACCTATGGATCCGATTTGAACAAACTTGAATCTGACCCCCCTAGAGATGTTGTATACCAAATGTGAAAGCATTCTGACAAGTGAATCTGAAGAAGAAGATTTTTGAAGAAATTCCCTCATATTGTACTAAGTTAAATTTCATGTTCCCATATGGAGCCCAAATATTAACCTAGGCACTCGAATTGAACAACCTGGAATCTGACCCCCTAGAGATGTTGTATACCAAATATAAAAGCATTCCGACTGGTGGATCTGAAGAAGAAGATTTTTAAAGAAATTTTCTCATATTGCACTAAGTAAAAATTTGGGCTACCGTAGTGAGCCCAAATATATACCTAGGGATTTGATTTGAACAAACTTGAATCTGACCCCCATAGAGATGTTGCATACCAAATATCAAAGCATTCTGAGTGATGGATCTGAAGAAGAAGATTTTTTGAAATTACCCTCCATATTGAACAAAGATAAAATTTGGGCTTCCGTAGGAAGCCCAAATATTAACCTAGGGACTTGGTTTGAACAATCTAGAATCTGACCCTCATAACAATGATGTATACCAAATATTAAAAGATTCTGACTGGTGGTTCTGAAGAAGAAGATTTTTAGAGAATATTCCCCATATTACCCTATGTTAAAACTTCGGGCTCCTGTAGAGAGCCCAAATATGAACCAATGAGCTTTATTTCAACAAACTTTTATCTGACCCCCCTATGAATGCTGTATACCAAATATCAAAAGATTCTGATGATTGGTTCTGGAGAAAAGATTTTTTTTAATTTTTGCAAATATGCTGACTCAGCATTTTTTCGATGCCCATTACAGAACACCCTAACATAACCGATGGCAATTTTTTTTTACCATTCAATTCTACTGGTCATAAGGATACTTCATACCAAATAAAAGCTCTCTGTTCCGTGGGGTTTGGGAAATATGGGCGTTTGAAAATATTTCTATTTTTAGCTCCCAGGGTTCCCACGGGGATGCGGGAATTTTTTTTTTTGCATGGGTCAAGTACTTATGACCCAATACTACCACAAACCAAATTTGGTTCATACCGGACCATCGGTTCAGAAAATAGAAATTTTGGGCGGGGCCAAAAATCTTACCCCTCCTATTACAAAGCCAAATATTACTTTACGAACTTCGTTTGAACAAACTTGATTCTACACCTCATATGGAAGCTCCATAGCAAATATCAAGTCATTGCACACACTGGTTCTTGAGAAGAAGATTTTTAAAATATTTTGGAACATTTTCCCCCACTCCCTCCCTATGGGGCCGGGCATACTGAGTTGAACAAAAATGAAATGCCCCTTTGGGACCATCACTCACACAAACTTTCACTTGAATTGGCCCAGTGGCTTTGGAGGAGAAGACCAAAACATGGTGTTGACAGACGACAGACGACGGTCGTCCGGACGACGGACGGGAAGCGATTAGATTGGCTCAGCTTGACTTTGTCAAGATGAGCTAAAAATTATTCAAATCAGCGCTTTCATATGGAAGTTCTGTGCAAAAGTCTGATTGCACCTAATTTTGTACAAAATGGCTGCCATCGGCCATCTTGAATTTCGGACCGGACCCCAAAACACTCGTTCTCGTCCCACGGTGATACCAAAGGTACCCAAGAAGTTTCGTAAAGATCGGTTCATAAATACGGCCTCTAGCCCGAGCTGTATTGGCATTTGCACTTACAGTGCAGAAAGTAACACCAAAAAACATCAAAATTAGTCTAATTTGCACAATTTACGCACGAGAAAAAAAACCGTATTATATGTGATGTATCCCATGGTACTAAACATTCATACAAAAAATTATTCAAATCAGAGCTTTCATATGGAAGTTCTGTACAAAAAACAGATTTCTGCATCATCGGTACAAAATGGCAGCTGGCAGCCATCTTGAATTTCGGACCGCACCCAAAAAGACTCGTTCTCGTCCCACGGTCATAACAAAGGTACCCAAGAAGTTTCGTAAAGATTGGTTCATAAATACGGCCTCTAGCCTGAGCCGTATCCAATTGCTGACGTTTGGACAGACGGACAGATGGCCAGACGGGCCATGACAAAAGCTCAAATTTGGCTTTGCCAAAGTTGAGCTAAAAATCTATATATTGTCACAATATTACTATTTTTTAAAACGTTTTTGGGCATAAACTAATGTAAATAAAAAAGTAATAGAAAAAAGTTTTGTGATAACATATAAAAGCTTTATTAATATTTGATACATATCATTTATCAGGGAAAAATAACGCGGAATAGTCAACGGAATAAAAGCCGCTTGTATCCACCAGGATCCCTCTCTGAATTTCATTATGTTCTGAGAACCAGGTACTGGTAGGTTGATATGTATCAAAAATAGGCCGATTAAATCGTCAGATGTGTACCCATACGCGCAACTAGTAGAAAGCCGTTATTATCTCAGGACCAATTTTTGGAGGAATTTGCAATTTGAGGGATACAGGGTTAATATCTCAGGATCAAATTATCAGATTTACACCAAAAACAATACAGCACGGTACATCAGTAACCTGAAGATATATGTAAAGTAACATGACAATTGGATTGATATTTTTTGAGTTATCTCATGCCAAAGGGATTGGAAGAATTCTCAATTTGAAGGATAATAAAGGATAAAGGGTTAATATCTCAGGATCAAATTATCAGATTTACACCTCATTAACCTGAACACAAATATAAAGTAACATGACAATCCAAGAAATATTTTTCAAGTTATCGAATGCCAAAGAAATGGTTACGGATGCCGGATGGACAGACAAAGGATGGACGAATGACGGAAGGCCACTCCGGATGCCGACATTATGTGTACCATACATGGTATGGGTACACGTAATAACTTTGATCAATATTTTTGAGTTATCGCATTCCAAAGAAACCGATTGGAGTAATTCTTAATTTGATGGATAAACGGTTGATATCAGAGGTTCAAAATAACAGATTTACACCCAAAACTATACAGCTCAGCACATCAGTAACCTAAACAGAAATTTAAAGAAACAACAATCTGATTAATATTATTTGAGGTATTGCATGTCAAAGAAATAGATTGAAAATTTTTTAGTAATTAAGTGGATCAAGGGTTAATACCTCGGGATCAAATGATCAGATTTATATAAAAAACTATACAGCTAGGCAAATCAGTAACTTGAACATCTATATGAAGTAACAAGACAATCAGATTGATGTTCTTTGAGTTATCGCATGTCAAAGAAATAGATTGGAAAAATGCGCAATTTGATGGATAAAGGGTTAAAATCTCAGGATCAAACTACCAGATTTACACCAAAATCTATACAGCTCGGCACATCGGAAACTTGAACACACATATGAAGTAACAAGGCAACCTAATCAATATTTTTTAGGTTACCGCATGCCAAAGAAATGGATTGGATTAATGTTTAATTTGATGGATAAAGGGATTGAATCGTCAGATTTACACCAAAAACTATACAGCTCGGCACATCAGTTGCCTGAACATATCTATCAAGTGACATGACAATAGGATTGATATTTTTTTAGTTATCGCATGCCAAAGAAGTGGATTGGAATAATTCTTAATTGGATGGGTAAAGGGTTAATATCTCAGTATTGAATAATCAGATTTACACCAAAAACTACACAGCTCGGCGCATTAGTAACCTGAACACAAATATAAAGTACCATGACAATCTAAGCAATAGTTTTCAAGATATCGAATGCCAAAGAAATGGATACGGACGCCGGGTGGATGGACAGACAAAGAATGGATGAACGACTGAGGGCCACCCCGGATGCCGGCATTATGTGTACCATACATGGTATTGGTACTCGTAAAAAACCCGCTAGTTTCCCACTTTGGTTTATCAATACTTTCAAAATTGCTTTGTTGTTTGTGTTTCTTTGTGTTCACAGCATTTGTGGGGGCTAATGTAGCAGAGCTGGTCGTGATCCCTGGACACTGTCAAGAATCCTCAATGCTACTGGAATTTGCTTCACTGACACACAATGATGATTGTCGACCTTCATATTCTGGCTCTGATTCACTATCAGAATCATTATCAGTCTCGGAATTTGAGTCCAAATCACAAATTACTTTTGCCAACGCTTCATGCAGGGTCATACGCTTTTTAGAAGTTGTTTTGGACATTTCTGTACCTTTGCTTCCGGAACCAACCAAATGCGAGAAGATCTTTCAAATGTAACACATGCAAGTTACTCATCAAACTCGTAGAAACAAAGCAGGAAGCATCAGTCGTATTTCCGAGTTCAAATAACAGTACGTGGAAATGGATACAATAAGTATCATAAAGTCGACTAGCGCAGACTGCCTAGCTGTCGACTTCAGTTGCCTCCCATGCCAAAAGAGTTAACCTCCAAGCACTCTCTCTAGCACTGCAACAGAGTTTTCTCCAATCACTCTGTTTTTCTCTTATTTAACTGTGAATTTAACCAATTAACATACATAGACCACAGGTACTCGGCACAAGCTGAGAAATTGAAAGAAAATGATATCTGATAGCATTCTTTTTTCAATTCTCTGTTGGAAATTCTGATACCGATAATTTGATATTTTGATTTTCACCCGTTGATGCTTTTTTCATTATCTCTGATAGAGTATTAGTGTTGATGAATAATAGAGTTATTATGACTAGGTGTCGCTTCATCCGGACATTTGCCGGGATAGAGTTATTGGTTGGTGTCAATGTCATTTCCTTTTTTGTTCACATGGCTGTGTCATTTCACAAAACATGCATAATGTTCATTGCAGTCAGCTCTGGACATGATTCTAATAGACCAGCATTTTGTTAACTTGATGATAAATCCATCCCAACAGTGGGTAGTAAATCTATCGGAGATATCCGTTGGTACAATAATAGTACTCTGCTGATTTCTTGCTACCAGCAGGCACTTTGCGATATTGCCATCCATGATTTGTGACTTGTGTTTGAAACTTTTTTTTTCTGGTAGTGCCAAATCGATTCCGATATCCTATAATCAGCTGATTATGTCAACCGATACAGTTAACTGTTTGATCACTAAAAGGGTTAAATTCACTCAATTTTTTTCACGCAAATCCTAGAAGAGGTGCTGCAAGAATCGTGAATGATTTTCAGAATCTCATTGAAATATAAGCCGTGTTTATTTTTCAGGCAAGTTTAGTTAACCACTGTTCTTGTTTTAGCAACACAAACTGTAAGGGCCCTCATTGACAAGTATAGTACATCTCTGGTTCGATCGGTTCGAATAGTGCTTCTGAGGAAAGTGTCTGTTGGTGGTCATCGAGTAAGTATAACCTGCTCCTCATAATTGTGCTGATTTGACCAATATCCTCATTGACAAGTGTAGCCAGTCTCCTGCTCAACCAGCTTGTATGGAAGTTCATTTGGGATTTGCTACATATGTATTGTTGTGAGAATAAATATCAGCACTAAACGTGTCAATAAACTGTAATTACAGTTTCATACAACACTTTATATTTGTTTGTCGCAATTAACCAGGGCTCATCCAAAAGCATCCAATCACTTATCATGAAAGTAAAATAATATTGCAATTCCATTTGGCATAGATAGTTATTTGTGGTCAATCGCATCTCATATTGATTTATTGAATAAATGCAGTGTTTATCATCCACCTATATGGTAATCAAAAATAAGCACACCAATTATCTGATTAAAAGAGAACATTTCTTTTGTGCAAGGTGAAAATGTACTCTCACTTCTGAACAATAACAGCGGCAAAGAAACACTTAGGCCCCACAAAGTAGATCTTCTGTTTCTCAGGCCAGTTTTTAAAAAATTGCATGTGGGTGGCCGTTTTTCCATTTTAATTTTAATAATTATTTCTTTGTCATTAAAAGTACATATTCTTAGTTTGTTTTATGTTTCAGGCCTCATAATGGGGAGCGAGGTGGCTCAGTAGGTAGAGGTGCAGGCTGCAAGCTGAGAGGTCCTCGGTTCGAATCCCACTTGCGGCACCCGCGCTGTGTCCTTGGGCAAAACACTTCACCCCTATTGTCCACGAGGGGGCACGGTGGCGTTGTGTACTAAGGCGTACTGCATGTTGATGATGCACTTGTCTTCAACCAAAGCTGACCCTGCTTGTGCGGAGTTGGTATGTTGGGGAGCTGACAGTTGCTCGTCGTTGCTCGGTGGTTCTCTCCGGGTACTCTGGCTTCCTCCACCCGTTAAACTGCCGTGGTTATGATTAGCCATTGTGCCGAGATATGTGACCTTAAACACCAATAAATAAATAAATAAATAAATAAATAAATAAATAAATAAATAAATAAATAAATAAATAGGACTCATAATCTACAGAATAGCATGGAAAGTGGTGTATTTCGTCCTTTAAGTGCAAGAAGGCTTTGCAATGCCAAAGCATTACAAAGCCTTGTTGCACTCAAGGAACAAATTTATCAATTTTACTAACTTGGGTAAAATATCAAGACAAATCATTTACTTTTATTTTTTTAAGTTTGCATTGGTTATAAAAAGACAGCAAGAGGCAGCCAAAATGACCATGCGAGAGGGCCTGAGAAACAGATTCATAACTTCCATAGGCCTTAAGTAAATGTTTTACCTTCAGCAAAACATGCTTGCCTCAGCATTTTTCAAAAACCTTGAATTAAAGGTCTGGCAGTGTATTTTAATTCACATAACAAGAGTAAAACCTGGAGATTAAGACACAACAAGTATTTAATTAAAAACCCATTACACCCCAAAACAACTGTGGAAACCCAACTGTGGAACCGCAACCTTGATACTTATTCTAAACAAAAACATTGTCAGATTCATTTAACCCTTCACTTAGTGTAACGGTCACATGCAGTCAGTACTGTTTTCAAAATCTCAATTCACTGAGTGGGGAGTGCGGTGACTCAATGGTTACGGCATTGGACTTCAAACCAAAAAGTCCACAGTTGATCCCTGCCAGGGCAGGGGTAACTTGTTGTATCCTTGGGCAAGGCACTTAATCCCAATCGGCTTTGTGGGGGCATGATGGTGCTATGTACTGAGGTGTAGTACATGTCGATGGTGCACTTGACGCCAACCAATGCTAACCCTGCTTACGTGAAGATAGTACCCTGGGGAGTCTGACAGTTGCCTGCCATTGCTCGGTGGTTCTCTCTGAGTACTCTGCCTTCCTCAGACCTCCACTCGTAAAACTTCCCAACACAAGGTGAGCCTGGCTGTTGAACGTGTTATTAAACCCCAATTGAAGAAGAAGAAAAAAATTCACAGGGTGATTTGATATTTAGCCATGTGACAGGTGGAATCGGCTAATACAGTACTGTGATCACAAAAGTGGTATTTTTCTTGATCAGAATCAATGTTCACAAATTTCTTGTCTGTTGGGTGAGATTTTATACTGCTGTGGGAGAAAAGTGACAGATCATTTTGAGTGGGTCGTGACTCAGGCCAGTAAAAATTCTCTGGCTGCTTTTGTGATCAAAGTACTGTACCCTCACTTGAAAGACTGATAGAAACTTGACCTAAAATGCAAAAAAATGAAATTTTCACTCTTAACTTACTGGGTGGTTTGTTTAACCTCCTAAGAAATCGTGTCATGGATGCTGTGAACTTTCCGAAAGATTTGATGAATAAGTTCAAAAGAGATTGGCCTTCAAAAACTCAATAATAGGACATCACCAGGGTAGAGACCTGCACAAATTGGGCGAACGATTGTTACATTCACCTAAAGGTTGCCTTAATTTTTTTATGGCAAGCTGTTTTCAGTTCGCCCAAATTTCCAACTGTGTTTCTGACGTATCTGACTGAAGCCAAAACTTGAAAGCCGGTCATCTTTTTCTTATGTTAATACATGGAGACCGATCACTGCTAATTTAATTTCGGAGACCGATCATTGCTAATTTAATTTCTTGTGAAAATACGTTTGTACGTGTGTGGAAATCCACAGCATATGTTTGAGATCATATGTGAGACATATTTACTATTGATAGAGCTTACTTATAATAAATACGAAATAAGCACACATGCTTATTTCTTTTATGGAGCCAATAAAGGGAGCAGTTGATGTATATTTATCAGTGTGAAGAAATAGTGCAAACAGGGTTAGCAATATTCAACCCGTGGTGCAGTGATTGTTAATTAACATTGTCTTACTGACCAAATCACATCGTATGGCTCATAAGGAATATATGACGAGACGGTCCTTTTTCGTGACGCGGAAGGGTGACGTCACAATATTGATAGCGTCAGTTAATTTCATGTCGCCATTATTGGTAGTTTACAGTTCATTCTGCTGTTCGTATTTATCTACATTGCTGTTTCCGGTAAGTTTTAGTTTCGACTTTTGCATTTTTGATATTCATCCGTGATTTGTCGTCACTCACACGCCAATTTTTTATCTCTGCTGTGGGTTATTTTCGACAACAATCGTTAATTTGTATTTACCTGTTTGATTCATCCAGACAGGTCAATTTTACGCCTGTGTTTCAGGCATTATTCGCTTCCTTCATCTGCTGTCATGTCCCGATGTATCCGTATCATGATCGTGGGATCGTCATTTATCTCACGTCTTGGCCAACATATGTTCAAACGGAAATTCTTTTCTGTCCATCGAAATTTCGTTACTGACTTTCACATGACGCAACATGATGACCGCCCTGTTATCATTCATCTTTGTGGAAAAAGTGGGGCGACTGTTCAATCACTTGACGATTCATTTTTGGACACGATTAAACAGTTCCGGCCACATCTGGTTTTCGTACAGATTGGTGGCAACGACCTGTCCTGTTCATCCCCGACTGTGGTCGGCAGTTCTATTGACAACTTGGCATCCAAAATTCGGAGCATTGGACATGTAGAATCGGTCATGGTGGGCCAGCTTTTTCAACGCCTGTCGAGTTTGCCCCGTTGGTCCCACTACACCGCAAAGTCACAGGAAACTTTCAATGCTGACATTGATCTGGTGAACCAGTATTTGAGTGTAGTTCTCCCGGACGATTCTTTCACCTTACCGTCTCGTTTTTGGGAACACAAAAAATTGCAGGCTGCCACTGGAACCAAATATTTATGTGATAGTGTACATTTTAATGCCACTGGCCTTGAAAAATTCTGGCGAAGCCTACGTGGAGCGATTCTGCATTTCCTGAACCGTCTTTCTTAATTTGCCTCTGTTTGTATCCATATTCATCTGGGCATGACAGCAATTGGGACGCACATCATAGTCGTGTGCTACAAATTTTGTACCTGTTGGCGTTGTTAACCTCGCGCCGTTATTCATGTGTTCAATTATCTAATTCATGATTTCGCATTCTTCTGGTCACGGGCATTTAATTTTTCGTTACATTCAGGGCTCAATTTCATCTGACCATTTTGATATGCCCTTAACTATTCACCCTCGGCGTTGATTGGCTGTTGATTCATCAGCACTTAAGCTGATCATTCTTGCATAGCAACATTAAGAAATTGTGGAGTGCAATGCGTGCTTCTTCCTCCAGTGAAGTCGTGCCCTGGTTACATGGGGCTTAGCTGCTTGCACCGGTTTGGTGCGCCTGTTTGTGTGTGCGGAGGTGGGCTATGCATGAAGCCCCTCTCTTTGTTTGTCATTTGCCAGCTTTCCCCACTCTCTTGCCGTGACTGGAAGTTCTCCAAGTTCCATTCTTGGTGCATGTTTTTTCCTCTTCCCCTCTCCTGGGGATTACCACCCACCCCTTTCTTCTGCTAATGGGAGGGGCGGGGTGGAGTTTGAGCTCCATGTGGATTGGTGGCAGGGTTTACCCTTGCCGCCCATAATTTTTGGCATGTGGGGAGTTAATTTTCTGCTTGACCCTACTGTCCTGTGGTCTTTTTGGGACCCTGTCATTTCCCTCCCAGGGTGAGGGGATGGGTATTTAGTGGTTTATGCACATGCTACATATTCTGTGGTTGTTTTCATTTCTTTTTCAGACATGCCGCCACGGAAGCGGGGAACCGCCCGCAAGTCTCAGGCCTCCGCTTCAGAAAGAAAATGTGGTGGATTAGCTGCTGCAGAACTGGTGGACGACTTGAGTCCCACATTCGTGCCTACTACACCTCGGCGGACTCGCCAACGGTCTTCGCAGTTGGAGCGCGATGGGTCACCAGTTACAGACATTCATCGGACTCAAACACTTAGTGGCTCCAGACAACATTGTGATACACTACTGAGGGGAGCCCTCTCCCCATTCACAACTCACACATCCACTAACATTTCTTCTGACACCATTTCGAGTGCCGTTCCAGCTACAACTTCTTCTACACACATTTCAAAACATGTTGTTTTTAGCTCACCACAGACTTCCAGGGATGCCCCCTCTGTTGGCCCCGTTTCACAGCCGGCCCGTCCGTCTCATGGGGCTCCAATGAAGGCCTCATCAAGTGACAATGTTGAGCGGCTTTCACCAAAGGCCTCTCTCCAACTGCGACCCATCCGGTGCTTCCAGTGTATGAACCATCTGTGCTAAGTGACAACAGGATTTCCACACCTCTTCCTTCTCTACCCGAGGACCATTCTGGAATAGGTGGCAATTTTTCAAAGACACACCCTACGGCATCTACGACTCTTTCTGACACTACACGTGCACCCCTGTTGGGTGTCATTAATTCCACTGAAGGACAGATACCCGTCAACCAGGACATTCTGGAGAACCATGCTTATGTGGACGCTATTCCCTTGTTTAACACTGACACCTCTACAATTGGACATGTGCCACTGCAGAGAACTCATCAACAATCTGGAACATTTGTGAATACTTCGCTTGAGCATCAGGTGCCTAGGTTGGATGCTCTCCCTCATGACAGTGGACAGTTGACAATCAGTTTACCACCACATCTCCAGTCTCATCGCGACAGGTTGCAACAAGACTTGACAGCTTTCTTTCATTCGGTGCTTCAGTCACATTTCCCTCCAAGTGCTCCACCTGCAGGTATGGGTGTTGGCTCCTCGGTTTATCACTACCCTTTGCCTGGGGATACTACAGGGTTGTCTCCATTACCCTCGCTCCAGCCTCGGTTCACGACAACATCTATACCATTGACCTCCACTGTTAGCCCGAAAATTAAAGCTCAGATCTGGTCTCATGAATTTGTTGACTTTGCGCTCCTTCTTCCAAATAATGACCAGGCTGCATCCTACTCCATGGCAGTATGCGAGGCTGAGGGCTCGTCTCTTGCTATTATGTGGATGCCCAAAACTGCTAAAGCCTTAAAGTCCATTCATCAATGGATTAGCGCATTCGAGATTTTCATGTCGGTCTATGTTGAAAAATTTCCTGAGCATATACAACATTTGATCCAATATCAGGCCAATGTCAGGCGCCTCTCTGCTCTTGGGTACGATTGGGCATATTATGACTCCAGTTTTCGCACATTGCGGCAGCAGGATCCCACCATTCCATGGAATGAATACCACTGGGAACTGTATATGCGGTGTATACCTGGGGGACGGCTTGTGTCTAGCAACACGGCAAATTCCAGTAGTCGTGCAGCCCCATCATCTTCCAACAGGGGTCCACGGGTGCGCTTTCCCACAGGATTTTGTCATAAGTTTTTGGCTGGTCAGTCTTGTGCTGGTGGGTGTGGTTACGAACACCGATGTTTCAAGTGTTCTGGTAGTCATGGTGTCCACAACTGTCCAATCAAAGGCTATTCCAATCAGCCCTTTCAGAGCCGCGGGGCCTTCCGCAGTTCTTCTGGCAGAGGAGCAGGTCCCAGAACCCAGCAAAATCCTAACGCCAGTGCGGGTAGCCAAACTAAGTAATATGCTCCATGGTTATGACCATAAACTGTCTAAATTTTTAATCCAAGGTTTTACCCATGGGTTTTCTGTCGGACACTCTGGACCCCAAATTAGTGACATCCCTCAGAACTTGAGGGCCGCTTTCGATCATCCGCAGGTTATTGTAGACAAATTACGGAAAGAACTCCTTGCTGGCAGGGTTGCAGGTCTCTTTGTGTCGCCGCCTTTTAAAGATTTTTGGATTTCACCGATTGGGGTTGTTCCCAAGAAAGTTTTGGGTGAATTTCGCATGATTCACCACTTGTCCTTTCCGCCCGGTGAATCGGTGAATGAACATATTCCTGGCCATTTAACATCTGTTCAGTATTCTTCTATTCAAGATGCCATCAATTTAATTCTGGACTTGGGACCTAAATGTTATTTAGCCAAAATGGATATACAATCGGCTTTCCACCTCCTCCCAATTCGCCCCATGGACTACCCCCTCCTGGGTTTTACTTGGGAACACTTATTTTATTATGACAAGGCTCTCCCAATGGGTTGCTCTATCAGCTGTAATCTTTTCGAAAAGTTCAGTACAGCAATTCAGTGGATAGCCCAAAACAAGTTTGGTATCAAAAACATGGTTCATGTCCTCGACGATTTCCTGTTTTTGGCTTCCTCTGAATTGCTGTGCTTGGCCTACTTGGACGCCTTCCGTTTTTTGTGTGGTCAGATTGGGGTGCCTATCACGCCAGATAAGACATGTTTACCCTCTCGGTGCCTGACAATTTTAGGCATCGAATTGGACACCGAACGGCTGATCACCCGTCTACCGGACGACAAGTTAAAGTTATGTAAGGATAAGATCTTACGATTTTTGAGCTGCCAGAAAATTACACTACAAGAGCTGCAGTCGCTCATCGGCCTACTAAATTTCACTTGTTCGGTTATCGTGCCGGGACGGGTATTCCTCCGACGACTCATTAATCTAACTATGGGGATTCAAAAAGCTCATCATTGCCTTCGTTTGAATAATGAGGCCAAAGCCGACTTGCGGATGTGGTTATCATTTCTGAAAAATTTTAATGGTAAAGCTATGTTTCTGGACAAACAATGGGTTAACAGCGATGTTTTGGAATTTCACACTGATGCTGCAGCCTCTTGTGGCTTTGAGGCGATTTTCAATAAGCAGTGGTTTGCAGGCGTATGGCCGTCGGCGGAGAGAACCCTAAACATCGCTGTTCTTGAGCTCTACCCTATTGTGGTTGGTGTTAAGGTTTGGGGACATGCCTTGCGTAAAAGATGCGTCATCTTCCATTCTGATAACTCAGCAGTCATTGCGGTCATTAATGCGCAGACTTCTAAAGAGAAGGACCTACTCCATTTACTCCCGACATCTCGTCCTTACTTGTTTAAATTTTAACATATTATTCAAAGCAACTTATATACCTGGGAAATTGAATAATGCAGCCGATGCCCTTTCTCGTTCACAGGTGTCCCTGTTCAGACAGTTTGCACCAGAGTGTCTTCCACAGTCAACCAGAGTGCCATCAGACATGACTTTACTAGCCTTACTCACACTTTGAACCATTTGTTGGATAACTCATTAGCAGCTAGCACACAGCAACTTTACCAATGGGCTTGCAACCAGTTTGTCACCTTTTGTAGCTGTTTCCAGTTGAATGCACAACTTCCTATTTCCCTTACCACTATTTGTTTGTTTATTTCTTCTCTTGTTAATCTGAATTATTCGCAAAGTTCAATCACATCCATGTTATCCGGTCTTTCTTATTTTCATAAGATTAATAACCTACCAGATGCCACACAGTGCTTTTTGGTACGTAAACTGCTGAGTGGGGCTCACCGTCTGCACCCGTCAGCTGATACTAGGTTGCCCATTACGGAAGAAATTCTCAAGCAGTTATCATTATCTTTACCACACTGTTGTACATCTGCCTACCAGGTTTGCTTGTTTGGGGCCCTGTTTTCTACTGCATTCTACGCCTTTGCACGGATTGGCGAATTGTTCCCCAAGCAGGCAAACCACAGTTACACGGTCATTCAGTTAGCCGATTTAACGTTACGTTCTACCTCAGCATGCCTCACCTTTCGCACCTTTAAACACAATTTGTCACACAGGCCACACTTAGTGGAACTTCAGGCTAATCCAAGACAGCCTCTTTGCTGTCCCATTCGACTGTTGCATTCCTTTTTGTCGTTACGTCAGAATGCAGCTGGGCCTCTGTTCGCTTTCCCCAACGCAGCTCCTTTGTTCCGTTCACAATTTGATGTCCAGTTGAAACGATGCCTCAGCTTTTGCGGCTTGAATACTTCGGTTTTCCAAGATCACAGTTTTCGCATAGGAGCGGCTACATTGGCGGCGTCCCGTGGCTATACTGATGCCCAGATCTGTATGATGGGTCGTTGGAAAACAAACGCATTCCGCCAATATATTCGCTCCTCTGCTATTGTGTAAGTAGCAGAGCAGGTCCACCTAGCTATTGCTGCCTCGAACCTGGTCTCAGGGGTCCGTTTGGGTGGCCCTCTCTTTGAATTGAATCTCAAATTTTCACATGGCAGCAATCGCTGGGTGGATGTGGCCTGTTTCACCAGGTCTGTATAGGAGATCCATTTGGGTGGCTCTCAATCAAAGAGGTGGCATGTCTCACATTTTCAAGGTCAACATAAGTGTCCGTTTGTGAGGCTCGCAGCCAACAAGGGTTGCCTGTTTCAAATTTCAACCGTCCACCTTCGGAGGTCCGTTTGGGTGGCTCTCCCGCAGAATGGTTGTAAGTTTAAAAAAAAAAAATAAAAAATTTGGTGGCCGAGATACGACCATTGGGGAGGTTGTGCAATGTTAGTTTCTCACCACCCCCCTGGTCGTATCTTTGGCGGTAGGTCGCCCACCTTTTAGAAGTATAAATTTTATAGTAAATTTCCTTTCTTATTATACCTACCGAAATTGTTTACTACAGGCTTGCACTACAGTGGAAGAACCTAACTCGGATAAAATACTCTCTATTTTAATCTTTCAAAAGATTTGGGAAAGAAAAGTGGTGTAAAAACACCACGAAAAAATAAGCCAAAACTGGGTCGAGCGCCATCGGCGCACACCCAGTATGGGACGCTCTTCCATAGTACAAATCACGACTTCCGTAACACAGTGCGCAATGCGACAATTCGTCTTTCTTTTGATTATCCGCACACGTGGTGGATGTATGTGTGCCATCTTTGCAAAAGTATCAGTGATATTTTAACTCGCCGATAATGGTTTTCCTGTGACTGGATTTATGGATCTGAAGATCGTATAATAACAGGACTGTGTTTTATATATTCTCGTTTATATTTTCAACCACATTCTCATTGTATATTATTTACTATTCCATTTTCGCGAATGTTTTGTTTGCGACATCATGTCATCGCGATTTGACAATGAATTTTTCGGTTGATAAAAAAAATTTAATTGTTATTGGAGTTAGGTGTCGGCCGTCTGGGTTCTGCCACCTTCACTCGTAGTTGAGAGTGTTCTTCTATATATTTATCAGTGTGAAGAAATAGTGCAAACAGGGTTAGCAATTTTCAACCCATGGCACAGTGATTGTTAATTAACATTGTCTTATTGACCGAATCACATCGTATGGCTCATAAGGAATATATGACGAGACGGTCCTTTTTCGTGACGTGGAAGGATGACGTCACAATATTGATAGTGTCAGTTAATTTCATGTTGCCATTATTGCTAGTTTACAGTTCATTTCCTCCTCCACCCCATTTCAAACCACCATTGCGGAGTTATTTCACCATTTATGCATTTCCCTTCATCGGGGTGTTCCCGATGTATTAGCTATTTGTTCCTTCCATACATGGCTTGGATAACGGAAGGACTGTTTGCTGTCCTTAAACCACTATAGGACATTTGGTGGGCGGCGGTAGGTCGCCCACCTTTTAGAAATGTAGGCTACACTGTGTTTTTGTTGTAATGTATTGCAAGTTTGTATATATGTAAATATTGAATGATGGAATAAACAGTGTTTAGTCATTTTTCATCAAATCACGTGTTCGTCCAATTCTTTTATTGAGTCCATAAATAACTGTAGAGACTGCGCATTCATCACTGAAGGTTATATTTTTGTCACAACTTACCTTGACCTTCTAGTTCTTCATACGATCATGCATGAAGACAATGATTCTTCCCAAGTAGTGGACCAAACTACTTGATAATGTTATCAAAATAAAACCGTGCAAATGATGATTTCTGGTTACTGAAGAAATGTTGCAAATATATTTATTTAAAAGAATTATTACTTCCAGTCGAAAAGAATAAACTTTTCATGCTGCACTCAGTTGCAGTCCTCGAATTTTCATGTTATCAAGTGGTACAGTATCAGTAATGTGGAAATCATGATTTGTGTTGATATTCACTCACTGTTGCATTCCGAAATTGCTGGAGATTAAGTATTCAAAACAAGCAAGCGATATTGATAACCCCTGATTTTACAGGTACCGGTATGTGTTAATTATAACCTGTCATGATAATAAATGTTTTGAAAAAACTGCGACACCGATTATTGTTTCATGTGAAACACGTGCAAACTCTGCTAGATTTATCCCCAATTTTCGTTGTAAACATCACCTGCAATGCCTTGCCGAATATTTAGTGGCTTTCTAATTTTTTGATTGCACTGGACATTTCCTGAGATTTAAAACCTGGAAATTTTCCTTGAAAAATCCCAAGGGATTCTCTGTATTTTATCTGTTATTTCAAAGTGATTGGTTGTTTGAATGCATATGCTGGAGTCATGATAGAATCTTATCCAGAGAATAGTGTACACAAAACTTGAATGGTGCAAGTCCTAAGCTTGAGGTACCTTATAACAGTGGAACCCTGTTAATTGAATAGCCAATTTTCCAATGAAAATTATTCAATTAACAGGAGTATTCAATTAACAGGTATTGTATCATTTTCCTGTATTCTAGAGATAAACTTAGCATTTATTCTATTATATCTTATTTGACAGAGCTCCATGAGCTCTGTCAAAAAAGATATAATAGATTAAATGCCTGTATTGAATGTACTGAGGCCAAATAGGTCTATAAAGAAAGGAAAACTAGGGTGAGTCAGGGTAATATCTTGACAGGTTACAAGATTTTTTATTCAATTAACAGGAGTTTACTCTATAACCTATATTCAATTAACAGGTCTAATTTGTACTGGAAGTATGGTAAACGGCTTTGTGTTGTGAAAATATATTCATTAACAGGGTTATTCAGTAAAGAGATAGCCAATTAAGTGGGCTCCATAAACGGCTTTGTGTTGTGAAAATATATTCATTAACAGGGTTATTCAGTAAAGAGATAGCCAATTAAGTGGGCTCCATTGTATTTTTAAAGAAATGAAAGCATTCCATTTGTACTTCCACTGCCACGATAAATACAACAAGAGCTGGACTTTCGTCCGGTGCATACCCCCACGTGGTGTACCGCCTAGTGTGGGCATACCTATGACCAACAAATATCATTTATGAATATTCTCGTATGGACTGACGGACAGATGCACAGATGGACGGACGTAATCCAGTATACCCACCCCCCCCCTCCCCTTCCATTTTCTTTGAAAGTTTTCAACAATTTCTAAGTCAAAAGGTATGGTAAATTGTTTGGTGTTTGGAAGTTTTATGCAATGAAGCAGAAGCCTTTGACATAGGCAAACTGCATGCCATATTTCACTGAAATCCGATAACCCCAATCCAGTATGCACCCCTCCCTACCATTTTCTTCAAAAGTTTTCAACAATTTCCAACAATTTCTAAGTCAAAAGGAAAAGAAAATTGTTTGGTGTTTGGAAGTTTTATGCAATGAGGCAGAAGCCTTTGTCATAGGCAAACTGCATGCCATATTTCACAAAAATCCGATAACCCATACCTGAGATACAGGCTGAACAGACAAATAATGTCTATTTCCTACAATTTCTAAGTCAAAAAAGGGGGATAACTCTAAAAAGGAGAATGTGAGAAATACCGTTAAATCCTTTTTTAAAGCCTATACCATAAGCTGTGTTCATGGCAAATTTCATTAAAATAGAACATTCGATACCCGAGATACAGGCTGAACAGACAAAATTTGGCTCGGACGGACACAATTTCTAAGTGAACAATTAATAAAAAAAATAAATAATAATAAAAAAAAAAAAATAACTAGTGTGGGCATACCTATGACCAACAAATATTATAAAAAATAATAATTTACTTACGTTATGAATACTTTTGGACGGACTCACACACGGACGGACGGATGGACGGACAGACTGACAGATGGACGGACGGATGCATGTAATCCAGTATACCCCCATTTTCTTCGAAAGTGAGGGTATAATGATAGTTAACCAGTCCACTGTCACTATCACTTTGAGGCATGCTATTTTAAATACTGAGGTTTGCACTTCTCATGGTAAAGTGAGGCCTGCAGGAGCAATCACACGCCTTAGAATCTGGGGACTGAAGTTATATATTTGTGTACTCCACAGTCACTGCCTTTATATTGTTCTGAAACTATCAAAAGAATTTCATTTGCCTTGTTTTCTACTCTTCTCTTCATGCACCAGTACTTTACTGGTACTTTCCATTTGGGGAGCCAGATCCCTTTTTTATAACCATAGATATATGAAGGTGGCCATGGAAATACTGGATTAAAGAGCAGTTTTTGTATTCCATCAGAATGTTATTAAGGATTATGTTTATGATCACTTGGTTCATGGATGATAAACACTGCATTTCATTCAAGTACTCATTACAAAGTGCCATTGACTACAAATGAGTAATATTGAAGATTGGAATTTCTACTGGAATGATAATAAGACTGCAATAACACTGATGATCAAAGGTGCAGAATGTTATTATACTTTTATCATATGGGATTTGAATGTTTTTCCTATAAGCTGGAGGTTATTGTGAGACATGCATATTCTGATGCATGGAATAGTTAGTATATTTATATATACATTGAGGTTATGAAGAGAGACATGATTTATTCTTGCACATGCATAGAAAGTTTCAAAACAACTGGTTGGATAGGATAGGATAAGATGAGACCAGCCCAAATGTTTCTAATTATCAAACGGAAAAACATAACATAACCAGTCTCAAGCGCACAAGGCACATTTAGCCCTTTACCCAACACACATCATATCCAAATTTGATATTTTAATTAATTTTAGTTTGACAAGTCATTGGAACGAGCTCAATGAGCTTTTTCCAGTGTGGAGGGTCACATGATATGGTTTTGTTAATTTAAAAAAAAAAAATTCTTGTGTAACTACTCAATTTGTAAATTATGTGGGAGGATGTGGCCGATTCATCCATTAGGATTTTTCCATTAAGCTTATTTCCCCTATTTGGTTTTGTGCTGCAGTTCAGATTTGGAAGCCTGATGACAAGCTTTTCTTAACTACAGGGAGCCTGACACCTTCTTCAACAATATTATACAGGCTTGAGCTTTGCATTTAGATAAAGATAGCACAACCTTAACCTGCATGGTGTGGTTACAGAGGGATGTTTAGCTTTGTCGTTCAAATGAGCGGAAAATAGACTCACCAAGAAGGGATGAAATCTGGATGCAGGTCAATCTGAACTCCTAAGAGTTGAGCTGGAACTGCACAATGATTACACCCCCAGCCAAGTGAACCTCTTATGTTTTTTTGTTTTTCATTAGGTGCGATTCCTGATCACTCCAGACTGTGTGATGACATAAATGATTAAAGCAAAACGAAATTGCACCCAAGATGTTGACATTCCTCCACTGGTGCTAAGTCAAGGGAGAGAGCTATGTTGGGATGGACAATATCTCCCATCCAAAGGATGCCATCCAGCCACCGATCCCAAGAGGAAAATTATTTTTGCATTAAATCAACTGAAATCCTTCTAAACACATTTAAAAGCAAAAATTCCATACAATTTCAGAACTCCCCAAACATGGCATCTGCCGTTTCCATAATGCCAAGAAGGACATATTTTAAATACTAGGCAAGTAACACAGGGGGTACTGTGTTTGTTTTACAATGGGGAGAGGAAATCCAACATCCTGCAGCAATTGTGAGATCCATGCACACTTGTTACTGAAAGTCTGTCAAAACCCAAAATGTAACATCCAATTCTGTTTCATCTGAACCATTTGGTCATATCGCTCATCCATCTAATGAAAGTGTCAATGACACTGCAGTGCAACTTGTCCAAGAAGGGACAGAACTATATAGAAAGATCAAGTAATGCGAAGTCATTCACTCAAGTTTCTACAGAAAAGACATGACACCAAAGCTTCATATGAAATCTGAAAAAAATCGGATGAAGAATGGGGACCGTTGGGTGTACTAATGTCATATCCAAGATGGCTGGTGGCAGCCATCTTTTCCAATGGAATGCAGAAAATTTGATAACTTCCATCTAGACATCATACCAAAATTACACATAAAATTTGAAAAAGATAGGGTGAGAGGTGGGACCTGCAGGTTCTGCTAATGGAATTGTTAACTATTTATATCCAAATCCAATAACAAAATTCAGAAAAATTTGATAGCTCCCATCTAGACATCACATCAAAACTACATACAAAATTTGAAAAGAGAGGGCGAGAGATGCGGCCTGCAGGTAGTTTTAATGGAATTGCTGACAATTCATATTCCAAAACCAAGATGGCTGCTGGCATCCATATTTTTTAACGAAATTTGGAAAAATTTGATAGCTCCAAACCTACATATGAAATTTGAAAAAGATCGTGTGAGAGATGCAGCCTGTAGGGTGTGTTACAGTTAAAACTAGAAGTCCTGTCATGAAATGCGCACAAATAGCATGTTAATCTGCGTGTTAATCTACGCGTTATGACCATAGTAAGGCTATGAGATTCTGAACATATGGCCTGTGCACAAGCAATGTTTCAGCCAATAAACCTCTGGGTAACCCAGAGATTCATTGGCAGACACATTGCCTGTGTTTGCTATGAGTAACCAGAACCTGTCGTGCTTTGGATGCCATTTGATATGGCAATTGCGTGCAATTCCTACATGCAATTAAGCCTAGGTAAGCGCACAGTTCGAGACAGGACTTCTAGTTTTAACTGTAATGGAATTGTTGACAATTAATAGGCCAAATCTAAAATGGCCGCTGACGGCCTTGTTTTTCAACAAAATTTGGAAGTATTCGATAGCTCCCATCTAGACATTGCTCCAAAGCCACTTATGAAATTTGGGACTGACCAGGTGAGGGCCATGGCCTGTAGGGTATGCTAAAGGAATTGTTGGGACAATTTATATCCAAATCCAAGATGGCTTCTGGTGGCCATCAAACCTGTTTACTCTCCCGGTTTCACCGTGAGTCTCCCGGTTTGAGGCACCAACTCACGCTCTCACGGTCACATCCTATTTTCTCCCGATTTGACACTTTTCAAAATAGTTGTCCTGAAATCCATCACATTTTACTGTTTACAAATTTCTGAAATCTTGGATATGCGAGATTACAAACATTTGTGTGAATGTGTTCAATAACGTCATTCGGCAGTGATCGACTCGGTTTCTGCAAAATTCTGCATCTTTCGATGGCGAGTCTTGTGTTCTATTTTGAAAATTAAACAAGTTGTCAAGTTGGTCATGATAAATAAATTTATAATGCAGAATACTTGTTAGAAATGATAATTTATCAAAGATACACATTTACTTGATACAATATAAATAAATTGTGTTTGATGGTAAAACAGAATGTCAGTTATGCGTGATTGAAGTGTGAAGTAAATACCACAAACATTTGATTTTCAGTCGGTTTTAAAAAATTTTAAATATCATTTGCCGATGAAATATATCGTGGTAATTGTGAATAAATTGGAAAAAAATATCGATTTACGATTTTATAAGATAAGTTGAGTTTGGAATCGTATTCTTTGTGAAATAAATCACTGAAGGTGTAATTTACATGAATAAATGACATGAACGAAGAAGGAATGCTTGTGTTGGTTCTTGAACGTTTTGGTCCTGGGACATTTCAGCCCAAGATGTTTCAGCCTCCATGTATTGAAGCACCAGGATGGGCTTGCATGAGCAAGGAAAAATGGCCGGACTGAGGGGGAGGGGGGGGGGGAGGGGGGGAGGGGGTACAGGCACAGGTTAGATAGGCATCTACTCACATTTGTGTGTGTGTCGGGGGGGGGGGGAGGGTCATTGTCCCAGGGGGGGGGGGGAGGGGGGGGGGCTTGGACCAGTGATATCCATATTTGTATGCTTTTACTGACAAATACCATTAAAAGTGTTAAAATAAATTATTAAAATGAAATATAATGCATTTGGGTTGGGGGGGGGGGGGTGCCCGAGTGGGACCGTGGGAGGCATAACAAGGAAAATAATGATGTATTAGCCGCACACAAAAATCGCACTGACAAGCATCCAAATCTCACTGAGAGCTCATCAAAATCTCACTGACAGTCACCTTCAGAGGTTAACAGGTCTGGTGGCCATGTTTTTCAACATAATTCAGAAAAATTTGATAGGTCCCATCTAGACATCACACCAAAGTTACATATGAAATTTGAAAAAGACTGGGTGAGAGATGCAGCCTGAAGGGTGTGCTAATGGAATTGTTGACAATTTATATGAAAAATCTAAGATGGCCACTGGCGGCCATGTTCTTCAACGAAAGTCGGAAAAATTTGATAGCACCTATCCATTCAGACATTGCACCAAAGCTACATATGGAATTTGGGACTGATCGGGTGAGAGCTGAGGCCAGAGGGGTGTGCTAAAGGAATTGTTAGATAATTTATATCCAAATCCCAAGATGGCCTCTGGCAGCCATGTTTTTCAAAAAAATTTGGAAATATTCGATTACTCCCATCAAGACACTGCCCCAAAGCCACATATGAAATTTGGGACTGATCGGGTGAGAGGGTGTGCTAAAGGAATTGTTGGAAAATTTATTATCCAAATCCAAGATGGCTGCTGGAAGCCATGTTTTTCAACAAATTTCAGAAAAGTTTCATAGCTCCCATCTTGACATCACACCAAAGCAACATATTAAATTTGAAAAAGATTGTATGAGAGATGCGGCCTGTAGGGTGTGCTAATAGAATTGTTGACAATTTATATGCCAAATCTAAGTTAGCTGCTGGCGACCATGTTTTTCAATGTAAAGTAGGAAAAATTCAATAGCTCTCAACCAGACATTGGGTGAGAGCTGCGGCCTGTGGGTATGCTAAAGGAATTGTTGGACAATTTATATTAAAATCCAAGATGGCCACTGGTGGCCATGTTTTAGTACAAAATTAAAAAAATATCAATAGCTCCCATCTAGACATTGCCCTAAAGTTACAAATGAAATTTGGAACTGATCGAGTGAGAGCTGCGGTCTGCAGTGTGTGCTAAAGGAATTGTGGATGGACACACGTATGAACGGACGATGGATCACAACCCATCCCAATAGCTCATACTGACATTGTTAAGTTGAGCTAAAAATGTTTGATGGGTGAAAGAATTTCTGGACAGATGGATGGACAGACAGATGAATGAATGGTCAGATGTAATCTAGTATTCCCCCTACTTTGAGCATGAGGGCATAATAATGATTCTTGTGGTCATCGCATGGACTAATTAAGAATCTTAACACGCGTCTAAAATGGAATATGGAAAAAAAATACATCAACTTCTTAATGCTATTTTAGGGGAATGAAGATACCTCCTCCTCTTTTTAGAGGGATTTTGTCTGTGACAAATGCCAATTAGTCCAAGTCCTGTGATTACCAACCAAATATTATTAACATGGATAATCCCACATAAAACTGTGAAAGGTTTGTGTGCCAGTGCAGTTTTTAATTTCTTGACACCTAATATTATACTTTATAAATGCTTGCCTATGTTACTACCTGTGGAAAGCCTGCATGTTAAATTTTAGCTTTTAACCCCACTATTGGTGTAAAGCTTCTACTGCAGTTAAAAAAAGTGTACACCTACAGTTGGAAGTTCATCCAAATTGACCTCTGACATGATGCAATTTGAGTGCAGTTTTTAGTTTCTTGACACCTAATATTATACTTTATAAATGCTTGCCATTGTTACTACCTGTGGAAAGCCTGCATGTTAAATTTTAGCTTTTAACCCCACTATTGGTGTAAAGCTTCTACTGCAGTTAAAAAAAGTGTACATCTACAGTAGGAAGTTCATCCAAATTGACCTCTGACATGATGCAATTTGCCGACTTCGATAAATTCACACCTCGCAGAACAGAATACGTTTTGCAGTACTGTCTACTTTGTGCAATGACTAAGTTTAAAATACCTAAAATTAAATAATTAAAATAAAATTTAAGAATTGTTAATAATAAATTGACTGAAAAAGCAAGGTAAATTCAATCAACTTTGATGATGTGTCTAGCTGTCAATCAAGAGTTCATGTGCAGTTGGTAGTACTATCCACCAGCGCAGATGTAAACAAAACAAACCCGTGTGCTTGCGATAGAAAGTGTAAATTTTTCTCCATTTTAAGTGACACAGTCGATTATTTATTAAGAGCATGGCTTAAATAAAACAAATAGGTACTAGGGCTGGTAATCAGATTTACACCACTCATAGATTAAGGGTTTTAACCACTCGGCAAGTCAGTGTAGTGGTTAAAACCCTTATCCTACTCGTGGTTTAAATCTGATTACTGGCCATAGTACCTCTTTATTCTATATTTGATTAGTACTGTTATCACACGTGCCAGGATAAATATTTGAGCTCAGAATGAATTCTTCCTCTTCATCAACTTGCATATTTTGGTGACACCTCAAAAGACAGACATGTCTATGCCATTATACTCTGTGCTTTGTGAAAGGTATATAAAATGAATACCAGGCCTTAGTTTTGAAAACCACAGGAGGGCTACAAAAGGTGTTCTGGAATAAGACTCTGGAGGGAGCTGGCTCCCACAATTCAGTAGTCATTTCTCTATGACGGGAAACCCAGTACCGTAGGCCTTTATTTGTAGATCCCTTTTTTGTATTGTCTATTTATTCTCTAATAACGAACTGGAATACA
This sequence comes from Pictodentalium vernedei, assembly GCA_031216915.1. Taxonomy (NCBI): domain Eukaryota; kingdom Metazoa; phylum Mollusca; class Scaphopoda; order Dentaliida; family Dentaliidae; genus Pictodentalium; species Pictodentalium vernedei. The sequence goes on along the minus strand of CM062297.1, from coordinate 437,449,270 downwards.
TATTGCTGTAAACAACCACACCTTCCCTTACAAAATATTATTATGCTCAAAGTTTGTCCAACATATACTCCTATTTCCCCCTTTACCAAACCTACTATCAAATCATAACTATAATTTGAAAGTGTAAGGCCAAAAAAAAAAAATCAATTGATTCTCAGGCAATTTTTTTTTCAAATCAATGAGGGAGGGAGGATTTTATTTTTATTTTTTATTTTTATTTCTTCCAGATGGTGAGAAAGGATTGAGAGGCAAAAGTCACTTTCTGATGTCTGTTTTTACCTGAAAAGCATGGAAAGTGCATATTGTAAAATGATATACAAATAAAACTAATTTTATTGAAAACTAAAACTGTTTTTCTTTATTTTCTGATATCACCACTTTTTGTATTTAGAAACAGAACTCTGACTTCACTTTTAAACTTTTACAAAGCAGAACTATTTTATGAATACTGGATATTATTGACCACCCTCGTATTAAATTGGTATCATTGTGAGTTATTTTGATTTTTAGTATGACCCATGGTGAGCGTGTTCTTCTCTGTAACAGAAGGTATATTCTTTTTAAAAAAATATTTAAAGTGTTTAAAATAAATTTCAAGTTCATATAAGAAGCTGGGTCATTCATGGTTTCTGAATACCCTAACTGAGTTGAAAAGCGTAGTTAAAAAAGTTTTCGATATTCTTCGTAAATTAAGCGTTATTAACAATTTGAGTTAATTAATTTCTTTGGTAAATGACAAAACATTTCAGTTGTCTCCCTTTCCGGCTGCGCTGGGTAATAATACACTGTTCAGAAAACTGACAATTTCTGCCAACCATCTTTCACTGACACGTGCGATTGGTGCTTTGAAGGTCTGCCATTCTTATCCATCCAAATACCTGTGATTTCTATTGTAGCCTTATTACATTTAACCCCCTTCCAACAAACTTCACAAGTTTTCAAAGAAAAACATTCAATGTAAATTGCGGGGCGAATTTCAATGCAGCCAATTTTTCAGTGGAACAGAGCGTAACCGCAAGCAATTTCGATATGGACGAACTGTCTCCAATACATTTTTTTTGTTTTGAAACGGTGGTTAACTTTTAATAAATTCTAATTAACTCGATGCGTGTCTTCTGTAATTCGTTGTTTTGTCTGGTACTTTGTTTTTAAATAGCCATTTTGTGCTGGTTGCTATCAGTTGGGGCGAATTGTTCGAACGACTACGCCATTGCAATTCTTTTCAGAAATATAAAATTGGGCTATTTTCATAGCCGTGTGACGGACTTTAACAGCAACCGTGTTTTCTGTTTTTTGCGGAAGCGTGTGTTTTTAAAAAAATAAAACATAAGAAAATACAGTAAACTGCCATGTCTCCCAAGGAAGTTTAGAAGGGCGACTTGAATTTCGCCCCCAATGTAAGCCAAGGCCAGAGGCTCTCACACTTAACACACGCCTGTGTATATTTACCTGTTTATTCGTTGGTTTTGGGCCTTAAAACCAATAGTCCCTTTTCAATTTCCTTGTTTCCTATTTTCTTGGAATGACGGTCCAAATAAAAAGGCCCAACGCGGGCCATTTTTTTCAACGCGGCGGTGCCTGAGAATCAATTCCTTTTTTTTTTTTGGCCTAAAGAATATTCACCATTATAGGGTTTGGACGGTAATCTTGATTATATGTGTAGCTGTCTTCTCGACTGTATTATGTGCAAGTGTTCTACTGGTGGAAACAACCTTGTATAAACTTACAGCTTACTGTTGGATCCACACTTACTATAACTGATATAATTGTATATACTTGAAAACTGGAAATAAATATTGTTTAAACTAAAATTTGTCCAAGCATAATGCTGGAAAACCATCTAAGGGTTCTGCTATACCAGGTAATTCACCTAATATTATTTGATCCCGGGTGAGTAGCCGCCATTACTATTTTGATATATTTCCACTCACTTTGAATTTTCAAAATTTGAATTAAAACAAAATAAGAGAATTTAAGTACAAAAAATACCAAAAATATTTTCAAGGTACCGTATTTATTGATTTAAAAAATTAAATATTTAAAAAATGGACAGAAAATATTATTTGTAATCCCAAAAGCTCTTTGTTGTTTTTATGACTGTATTGATTTTTTTTGCTGAAGCAAATATTTCCTTTACAGTTTACTCAACAGATTAAAAGTTATTTTTTTAATGTTTAAAAGTTCTTTGTTAACCCTTTTCAGGTGGTAATGACAGTAAATGTATGTTACGGGTATTTAAAATATGCTTGTAGAGTTACGTTTTATTTTGTAAACAAATACTGCACTTCGAACAGCGACGATTGTTTACTGTCACCCTGGATATGTACCGGTGGCAGTTTCAGTTGATAATTCTGTGTGGTGATGTCAATCGGGGGTTTCTAAAAAATAAACGTCCAGTTGTCCTTTGTTTTTCATGAAGCTTTATTAATCCCTTGATTTACATGGACTTTAGACATAATAAATATGTTACATAAATGTGTTGCTGGCCGATACATTTCCAAACAAGACTCATGAGTATCCATATCAGGTACGGCTTTACCTCACCCGATATGAACGCTCATCACCTTGTACGGAAATGTATCAGTCAGCTGCAGAGGTCATGTAACTTATAATTCCAGGACATTAAAGATATTTGAGACCTGTAATTTTATTTTTTAAATTTTATGGGTTTTTCAGGATCGCCAAGATCCAGAGGGACCCTAATATATATGTCACATAGTTAAAAAAAAATATTCTTATGTGGGAATTGGATGATCTGTTTTGTTGGAAAGAGGTATTTGGAAGAAGAAAAAAAAAATTTGGCTACTGTTTTCAACAGCCAAGAAATTTAAATTTTATAGTAAATTTCCTTTCTTATTATACCTACCACAATTGTTTAATACAGGCTTGCACTACAGTGGAAGACCCTAACTCAGAAAATATACTCTCAATTTTGATCTTTCCCAAGCGATTTGGGAAAGAAAAGTGGTGCAAAAGCACCAAAAAACAAGAGGCCCCACGGGGCCTGAAGCGCTCATCTTGTACAGAACACAATTTAAACAGAGTCCAAGAATGAGTCTACATTAAGCAAGCCATCTCCACCTGTTACACTGTCAATCCTTGAGTCCCTCAGGAGTGACAAAAATAATCTGGGCATCATGCCTTTTCTTCAGTTGATCATAAGTAAAATGTAGAGCTCCCCTATGAAGCCCCTTGATACAACCTATGTGGATTAATCTTAGTACCTCTAGAGGGTACTGAATACACAATTTTTAATTCTTCAGCAAAATGGCCAATTCCGGCTCCCATAGAGAGCCCAAATATTAACTCAGGCTCTTGATTTGAACACAGTTAAATCTGACTTCCCTAGAGATGTTGTGTACCGAATATGAAAGCATTCTGACTGTTGGATCTGAAGAAGAGAAATTGTAAAGAAATTTCTTCGAATTGCACTAAGTTCAAATTTGGGCTACCATAGTGAGCCCAAATATTAACCTATGGATCCGATTTGAACAAATTTGAATCTGACCCCCCTAGAGATGTTGTATACCAAATGTGAAAGTATTCTGACAAGTGAATCTGAAGAAGATTTTTGAAGAAATTCCCTCATATTGTAGTAAGTTAAATTTCATGTCCCATATGGAGCCCAAATATTAACCTAGGCACTCGAATTGAACAACCTGGAATCTGACCCCCCTAGAGATGTTGCATTCCAAATATAAAAGCATTCCGACTGGTGGATCTGAAGAAGAAGAGAAATATCCTCATATTGCACTAAGTAAAAATTTGGGCTACCACAGTGAACCCAAATATATACCTAGGGATCTGATTTGAACAAACTTGAATCTGACCCCCATAGAGATGTTGCATACCAAATATCAAAGCATTCTGACTGATGGATCTAAAGAAGAAGATTTTTTTAAATTACCCTCCATATTGAACAAAGATAAAATTTGGGCTTCCGTAGGAAGCCCAAATATTAACCTAGGAACTTGGTTTGAACAATCTAGAATCTGACCCTCATAACAATGATGTATACCAAGTATTAAAAGATTCTGACTGGTGATTCTGAAGAAGATTTTTAAAGAATATTCCCCATATTTCCCTATGTTAAAACGTCGGGTTCCTGTAGAGAGCCCAAATATGAACCAGTGAGCTTTATTTCAACAAACTTTTATCTGACCCCCCCCCCCCCCCCCCCCTATGAATGCTGTATACCAAATATCAAAAGATTCTGATGATTGGTTCTGGAGAAAAGATTTTTTTAAATTTTTGCAAATATGCTGACTCAGCATTTTTTTGATGCCCATTACAGAACACCCTAACATAACCGATGGCAATTTTTTTTTACCATTCAATTCTACTGGTCATAAGGATACTTCATACCAAATAAAAGCTCTCTGTTCCTTGGGGTTTGGGAAATATGGGCGTTAGAATAGAAAATATTTCTATTTTTAGCTCCCAGGGTTCCCATGGGGATGCAGGAATTTTTTTTTTGCATGGGTCAAGTACTTATGACCCAATACTACCACAAACCAAATTTGGTTCATACCAGACCATCAGTTCAGAAAATAGAAATTTTGGGTGGGGCCAAAAATCTTACCCCTCCTATTACAAAGCCAAATATTACTTCACGAACTTCGTTTGAACAAACTTGATTCTACACCTGATATGGAAGCTCCATAGCAAATATCAAGTCATTGTACACACTGGTTCTTGAGAAGAAGATTTTAAAAATATTTTGGAGCATTTTCTCCCACTCCCTCCCTATGGGGCTGGGCATGCTGAGTTGAACAAAAATGAAATGCCCCTTTGGGACCATCACTCACACAAACTTTCACTTGAATTGGCCCAGTGGCTTTGGAGGAGAAGAGCAAAACATGGTGTTGACGGACGACGTACGGAGAGCGATGAGATTAGCTCAGCTTGTCTTTGTCAAGATGAGCTAAAAATAAGCCCAAACTGGGTCAAGCGTCACTGGCGCACACCCAGTAGGAGATGCTCTTCTCTTAGTACAAATCTGCGGCTTCCGGCATCCAGAGCGCAGGCAGTAACTAATGAATCATTCTGTAGAATCCGCCAACAATGGAGTTATGTGATCAGCGGGGAGGAAGGATTCTTACCTGAATAAGATGGGAGGGCCTCCATGTAAACAATTGTGGTAGGTATAATAAGAAATGAAATTTACTATAAAATTTAAATTTCTTATCAACCTGCCTTACAATTGTTTACTGCAGGCTGAATAGACAATAGGATGGAGGGAATCACATAACCAACCCCCCCACATAACCTAATTGCACTGGAACCGTGGACAGAGGAAGAGGACCCTAGGCCTATCAAACCACAGCATCACAATCATTAGTAAAAGACAATGAGAGATGAGGCATTATGGTTCTGTGCGACGAACAGACAGAAAGGGCAGTAACAGCACAGAGCTGGATCTGACCTCGTAAGAAGCCTAATGGCTAGGGTAGACAACAGCCTGAGCAAAAGAAAGAGGGCCCAAAGAAAAAAGGGCCTCTGACTGCTCCTGCAACTGACGCAGATAGGTGTAGAAAGTAGCATTTCTCCAGTAGGCTGCCTGCATAACATCCAACAACATGACGGAGGTAGTATAAGCCCAAGAGGGAGACAATGCACGCACCTCGTGGGCAGAAATACAATTGGTAATATAATCGTCAGTTGCAAGACGAGCGTAAGCCGCGCGAATAGCAAGACAAATCCATCGAGAAATGGATTGAGAAGAGATCTTCTGTCGACCAGGAATAAGAGACAGAAAAAATCGTTTCCTGCCTTCCATAATGAACTGCGTCCGATTGAGATAAATGCAAATTGCACGAACCAGATAGAGCAAAGGGTGGTTACCCTCAGCAGAAGGAAGAGCCCTGATACAGATAGGTGGAGTAGTTTCTGGTATCTGATTCTTGGCCAGAAAGGAGCAATCAGTGGTAAATGTAACACTGTTGGGAGAGCTCCTGAAAAAGGCCGAGCCAACCGAGAGGGCGTGAAGCTCATTAAAATTGCCCCCCCCCTCCCCCAAACAAAGCAGCACCCAAGAAAGATTCCATTGTAGGGTAAAGTCCAAGGCCTTTTCAAGGAAAAGTGCCGAACAAGCTTGGAGAGGTACAGATTAGTGCTGATACGATGCTGTCCCACATACGATAAGATCTCTGAAAGCATGGACCTGTACCCTTTGATGGTAACAGGCTTGAGACCCCGAGAATCAAACAGATAAACCAGAAACTCCACAATCTGTGAAATTGAAGGATTGGCATAATCAACAGAGTGATCGGCACACCATCGACAGAAGACCTTCCACTTAGCCGCATAGGCTAAACCAGTGGAGTGCCTCCTTGAAGAAGAAAAGCACTCCACTGCTCGCCTCGAAAAAACCTCTACGGAGGAGACAGGACCTGACAAAAGATATGCATGAAGGCACAATGAAGTCGGGTCGACATGAAACCTCCTCGGGTGACCTTGCTAAAGGTCCCGACATAAAGGGAGACGTGCCGGAACCGCTGCCAACAGAAAGCGGAGCTAATTGATCCACACCCACTGAGGCGACAGGGAAGAGACGAATGATTCGACAACTGAAGGTTCGTATCTTGGTTAGAACCATTTGTATCTTGGTTAGAACTGTTCGTATCTTGGTTAGAACCTGAGGCAGAATCGGAACCGGTGGGAAGTTGTAGCCGACAAGACCATTCCAATCGAGTGATATCATGCATGACAGAGCATCCACGGCGAAAGCCAGAGGATCTGGACACGTGGACACGAAAGTGTCCACCTGATGGTTCCAAAGTCGCAAAGAGATCAATGTGGGGAGGACCCCAGAGATCGCAAAGCGACTGGAACACTGCCCTGTGGAGCATCCACTCTGTGGAAATGACCCTGACCCGTCGGGACAGGGAGTCGGCTAGGATGTTCAGACGACCGGGAATGTGACGAACCACCACTCCAGTGTTGACATCCTGAGTGAGCAGTAGAAGATCCTGAGCCAATTCGTACGTGGGAACCGAGTGCGTGCCGCCCTGGTTCCGAATTTTAGCCACCACTGTCGAATTGTCAGACAACAGAAGGACCTGGCGATTCGAAAGGTGGGGATCCACTGCCGGAAACTCAGAAGAAGAGTGAGAAGCTCCTTCAGGTGGATGTGCAGAGCTGTTTGATCCTGGTCCCATGACCCGTGAAGGAAAAGACCTAGAGGATCCAACGTCGCACCCCATCTGAGATCGCTGTCGTCTGCCATAAGAACATGATCGGATGTAGGCAAGTCCAACGGAATCCCCTGCGTAATCCACGTAACATCCGTCCAGGGGAAAAGGTGACGATGAAGAGACTCTGGTAACTGAAGCACCAGGTCCAGAGGACAGGGTTCCCCCAGAATATTGAAAACAAAATTCAAGGACTTTCAAGGACCTTTTTGAAGAAAATTCAAGGATATTCAAGGACCGTCTCGAGGCTGAAACGTCCTAAGGCCGAAACGTCCCAATGGCAATACCCCCTTTAAAATAAGTAGTCAATTGTACCTCGGTTCACAAGTTGTGAACCAAGGTAAAATTTACTACTTATTGTTTGTCAAGCAAACATGTGCGCACGTTTTCATCACTGTGGCAACTGTTTCATCTGCTATGAAAGCCCTCATTTCAGTCGCATCTGTATCCACCCAAGATTGGGCAAGTGCAAATGGTTTCATGTTTGGGTTTTTTTCAAAGTATTGTTTGGTATATAAATTTGTTTGCGAAGTGCACAGTTCAATAAAATCATTGTCAAAAAATTTACTGAAAATGTCCAACTCACGCTCGTTGCCATCCACAGAAAACTGAATGCCCGTCAAATGTTTTTAACCATGGGTGGTGGAACGAATCCCCCAAATTCAATGTTTTGTCAACATGAACACACATGCTTGATTGATCTGCTGATTCGCCGGCATTTACATTTTCTTCCAAATTGCTTTCACACGACTCGAATTCGTCTGAAGAGTCTTCTTTGATATTTCTTATGAAAGAATATCCAGGAAAACCGTCCTCATCCGAATCAGAATCCTGAATAATGTCATAGAGAGTTGATAAATTATTTTCAATTGATGACGCCATTTTCCAAACAAAGTCCCCCTGTCGGACAAAGTATTGGAACACGTGCGTTACTTTATATGGAAACTCATGACGATTCCGGTGGAAATCAAAAGGTTTTCATTGGCTGTTAAACATAATTCGACCAGGGAAGCCCCCCTCTGTACTAATAAACATGAGCTGACCGAGTGCTAAGAGTTAATTAATATTAATAACACCTACTTGTTTGGACTTGTCAACTAATTTATTCATTCCTTTTTGGACCGCTATTATGCTTGTGATAAATCAGAGATCAAATTCAAGGACATTCAAGGACCCTTTACTGATATACCTCGTTTTCAAGGACTTTCAAGGCCTTGAAAATAGCGTTTCAAATTCAAGGACATTCCAGGTTTTCAAGGACCACGCAGCTACCCTGAGAGGATCGACATTCGGCCTCCAACGACTGAGCAGAAAGTGCTGTAGAGGTCTGACATGCAGCCGACCTAGAGGAATGAGATCCGTCACAGAACTGCAGAGACCGAGCAGTCAGAGAATACTCCGAGCTGTTGCGGACGTGGACTGGGACAGAGTCAGGGCAAAAGCTGAGAGAATCACAGTCCTTGCCCGGGAAACTGCCACTATATTGAACTGAGTACAGAAGTCCATCCCCAGATGACAAAACGACTGAGAAGGGACCTTCACCAGGAATGCCTTTGGAGGATATCGTCTAGATATGCCGAAGTAGTCACCCTGGACTGTGTGCGATGGAAGGCTATCACATGCGACATCAGTCGGGTGAAGGACCAAGGAGCCAGGTTGAGGCTGAAAGGCATGGCCTTGAACTGGTAAACTCACCCCAGAAAAGCGAACCCGAGATACTTTTGCGATGTCCGATGAATTGGAACGTGAAAGTAAGCGTCTCGCAGGTTGATGCTGGAAGCAAAATCTCCTTGGTGAATGGAATGGCGAACCGACCTAAAAGTCTCCATGCTGAACTTGGGAGCAATGATAGACTGGTTCAACACAACAGAAGGCTGATCAAGCTGACGAAGCAGCAGCTGATTTTTGGAATGATGTAGGACGTCATCTTGGACCGTCGCCACGGAACAGTTGCGGACCCGCCAAAGATGCAGATCGAAGAGCACCGTGCTGCCCCTCAGCACAGCGTCCCTGCAAACTAATTCCAAGTTAGCCGTGTTACAGGCATGCTTGTAAGTAAGATGCATGAGCGCCTTTGACAGCACACGCAAAGGAGCATGTACGTCGTCAAAATTATCTGGAAGCAGATAAGCATCTAAAGCAGAGATGACGTGATCTGAGAGAGAAAGAAAGCCCAGCATCTCTCTCGATAAGCCCAACATGGACTCCAGAGTCACCATAGGAATAACGGTCGACTTGGGCTTGGAAAGCCAGAGGGAGTTGAAGTCCTGATCCAAGACCGTCAAAGTCTGGCAGACTGACAGATTGGCAGAATCGTAGGAACTATAACGCACTGGAGGCAAAAAAAGTGTCAGCCCTGGTGAAGAACGAAGTCTTCATAGCCTTGGAACTCAGCTTTGAGTCCAAAACTGTAAACGCTTCAACAACCTGTACTGACTGGCACGGTTGAAGGCACCCAGAAGCAGGCTGCTCAACAGGCTGTAGGCGCGGTGACCGATGATCGCGGCCTGGCTGACACTGTTGGCAGGTTTGAGATCTGGAAGGAACCCAAACACAAAGTCAAGAGCTGCCCCGAAGTCAGAAGACTGTTAGCTCTCAGGTATGTCGGACTCATCCTCTGAGAGGGAAGACACATAGCCCATCATGGGCAAACCAGCCGATGCCTCCCATGGTGTAGGCACACCTGAGGGATCAGAAAGAGGCCTGCTTCCAATCTCGGGAGGTGGCGCTGCAGGGGGCATCTGGAAACCACTAGTAGCCTCGCTGGAAGCAATGGGAAGGCTCTGGGACAGAACCTGAGTGAGCAAGGAGAGGGCCTCCCTAAGCTCGCTGCCTGTGCTGGCCGGTTCGACATGGGAACGAACCGGCAAAGTGGCTTCACTCCTGTTCCTTTTAACCAGCGAAGGGCCACAATCCTCAAATACACCCGACGCGGGGCGACGTGTGGCAGCCGAAACATCTGAAGGCAGATGTGTATAGGGGTATGACATACCCCAAGGATCGACAGAGCAGGAACTCAGGAGAGTTGCCGTGGACCTCTGAGTGACAGAAGGTCCAGGCTGCACAAAAGGTGTTGGTGCCGCAAAACTGGTCATGTGACCAGAGTGCGTAGACAGAAATGCCACAGAGTTCATAGTGGCCCCCACCATGAACATCCAAATCCAATGAAAAAACTGCAGTGCTTGACAGCTGAGAGACCACAGTAGAGGGTTCGGCCAGCAGCCCCTTCCGACTTCGCTGAATTGAAGTCAGGGAAGGCTGAGGCTGATATCCCATGTCCACACTACCAGACATCTCTGCAGACCCCTGCAGGGATAAGCCGAGGCCGGCTGAAACGATGACCGATTACATAGCAGATGGAACATCAGTAGCAGAAGATACGTCGGGAGTCATTGGGGCTGGTGGAAAGGTGGAAAGAATACCCACGCTCGGCTCCGAAGGAGTGGTCTCAACCCTAGTGACAGCCTCAGATGTCGACTGGAGAGGGACTGCAGTCCCGGAACCAGGCATCTCTTCACCAGACAACTCAACGGCTCCCACAGTATCCACCACAGGAAATGACTGCACATCCCACACTGAAGAGGAATAACTCTCACCAGATGTGGTCATTTCTGGAGGCCCCGAACGAGAGCATTCCCCTTTCCCGCCGATGCGGGGGGCATGGCAACGAGAATGCACAACACGGTTCACCGACGCCCAAAAGGTGGATGACCACGATCCACATAGCTCACAGGGCTGATCGGAAGAAGAGCAGGAAGCATGTGAATCGTCCAGATGACACCTAACTCCAATAATAATAATAATATCCAAAAGGATAACATAAATTTATCAACCAAAAAATTTATGTCCGAACCGCACGGTATGCGAAAGTCGCGCGCGAACATGGAGAATATATAAAATACAATGAAAATGTGGTTGAAAATAATAACGAGAATATATAAAACACAGTCCTGTTATTATACGATCCTCTGATCCATAATTCCAGTCACAGGTAACCATTATCAACGAGTTGAATTATCACTGTTTCTGAATGCAAATGGAGGTCTTGCCACATGGGCAGACAAAAAAGAATGATTCATTAGTTACTGCCTGCGCACTGGATGCTGGAAGTTGTGGATTTGTATTAAGAGAAGAGCGTCCGCTACTGGGTGTGCACTCCTGATGGTCGACCCAATTTTAGCTTATTTTTTCTTGGTGCATTTGCACCACTTTCCTTTCCCAAATTGCTTGGGAAAGATCAAAATAGAGAGTATATTTTCCGAGTTAGGGTCTTCCACTGTAGTACAAGCCTGTAGTAAACAATTGTAAGGTAGGTTGATAAGAAATGCAGATAGGTCAGGTAACCAGAAGATTATTATTATCCCTGGTGGGTCACCCACCACCACCAGGGATAATTTTTCTCCCCCCACCAAACACTCTGAGGTCATCAAAAGTAATCCAGGGGCACATGCAGCTATATGGAACAATTTCTGAAAAAAAAAACTGGTTTGCTTATCAGGCAAGCACGCACAAAAGTTACGTATATACCAAAGGTATACACCACAATATTAAATCCTAACACTGGCAAGACAGGGATTCAAGATTTTTAGTGAAATGAACATTGACACATTCTGATGTCAATCGGGTGCATGCATCAATCGATCGATGGAAAGTCTGCACAGTCATTTAACATTATTTGCTTTCCATATTTATGTTCCTTCAAATGTCTATCATGTGACGATTAAATAGTCCGAGCACTTGTTAAATATGCTAATAAGCCAGTCACATGAGTCCATTGAGATAGATATCTATCTCACAAGGCCTTCTCACATGAGACACGCATATCTTGCATATGAAGTGGGGGGGGGGGGGGGGGGGGGGGGGAGAGAAAATTTTTACTTTTCATGAATATGTTTTTGACAATCAGCTCATGTTTGATTTCTCATTCACAAACCATTGATACTGAACCCACATTGAAATGAGCCAGTGGAGTTCATTCGAATGATGGGTCACATGCAATAATTTAGTCTGAAACTAGAGGTGTGACTGTCCATGGATGGGCCAATCAATGTTTTTATTTATATTTATTTATTTATTGGTGTTTAAGATCACATATTTCTGCACAAAGGCTAACCATGACCGGGACAGTTTTATGGGTGGAGGAAGCCGGAGTACCCAGAGAGAACCACCGAGCAACGGCAAGCAACTGTCAGCTCCCCAACATACCAACTCCACACAAGCAGGGTTAGCATTGGTTGAAGACAGGTGCACAATCGATGCAGTACGCCTTAGTACACAGCGTCACCGTGCCCCCACGTGGGCAATGGGGGTGAAGTGTCTTGCCCAAGGACACAACGCGGTTGCCGCAGGTGGGATTCCAACCGAGGACCTCTCGGCTTGCAGCCTGCACCTCTACCAACTGAGCCACTGCGACTCCCCCCATGGGCCAATCAATACCCCCTGCCATAATGATTGGCATATCGCTAAAGCAATAGTTATAAAATGGGCACCACAGTACTGAAATGCACATCCAGATTAAAATTGCAGATGTGCAGTTTCTTCATTTTCTTAGCATGCTAACAAAATTTGAAGCACTTGAGAGGTGAAGAGGTGTAAACATGTAATTTCTAAATTACATCTTGATGGCAATACAGGTAAATTTTCTGTGTACTTTTAGTTACATTCTGTAAAACATAATATGTTTTCATACAGCTTAGACTGAGTTCCCATGGTGGTGAACATGCATATTAAGTTTCGACAGGATTGGCCAATAAACATCAGAGAAAATCTCCAGACAAAATTTAGACCTAGAAGCAAATTATTCTAAGTCAAAAATGTGATTAACTAGGGCAAAAATAGTCCGACTGGAACTATAGGTGCACAAGTTCCCATGGAAGTAAACATGCATACCAAGTTTCAACCAGATTGGCCAATAATCAGAGAAAATATCCGTACAAAATTATGACTTAGCAGCATATTACAGGTTCCTATGGTGGTAAACACATATACCAAGTTTCGACGGGATTAGCTTATATAAACATCCGAGAAAATCTACGAATAAAATTTAGGCCTAGCAGGAAATTATTCTTAGTCGGAAAAGGCAATAACTATGGCAAAAATACTTCGACCGGAACTATAATCGCAGGTGCACCGGTTTCCATGATGGTGAACATGCATACCAAGTTTCGACGGGATTGGCTTATAAACATCAGAAACAGTATGCCCCCCTCCCCACACACACACATGACTCATTGGTGGATGGGGTAAGATTAATGAAGTATAAAATCAGAAAGGCAATATTGGAATGTTGTTCTTGACTGACTTATTGCATAAAAGAATACTGCAGCTGATTTTGCAAAAATGGTCTACCAGAAGAGACAAGACAGGATGCACTGATAATGATTCCTTTAGAGATTGATCATTATAAATTAATTCAGCAGGGAAAGAGTTGATGACCAGTTGAACAAGAAAGAGGAAAATGATTAGGTTTTCTACTGAAGAGACCTCACAAAGTACTTTTGTGGAAGTCAAATTAACTGTTACTTCTTCAGGAAGCCACACTAGTTTTGTTTGAATCAAGTAATCTTTCAATTTACAATTAAAGGTCACAGCTGGATGTAAAATAAGAAACTTACATCTCTAACAGCAATTGGATCAGCAACACAGGAAAATGTTATGTCACAAGCTTGTACAACATCTGCAGGTGTAGTTCCTCGGAATGCTCCAGCTTTTACAAATTCTCTGCACTGGAAGGGAAGAAAATTTGATCATTAACAAGATTTCAGATTCATACTAAAATGCCAAAGCAAATAGCAGATTCCAGGGTTCATATCCTTTTTTGTGTTGAAATTGAAATTTCAGGTCTTTTCCATGACTTTTCCTGAATGTCAAATTATTTCGAAGGCAAATCTGAAACAAAGGTTAAATTTTTCAAGTATCTGAGTCATGAAAAAGTTCTGGCTTATCCTTGACTTTTCCACGACCCAGATGCTTAAAAATTTGTTTTATATTAAATATATTAAATATATTGGTGTTTAAGGTCACATATTCCTGCACAATTGCTAATCATGACCACAACATGGTGATAAAAGTCATTTTTAGTCAACCATTTATACCCATATTGCCCATTTTAAAGGACTTCCACCCCAAGTATTGGTGACTGAATCCTATTTTTCAGTAAAATAGAGCTTGCTTACCAGTCAAAAAGCACTGCTTCACTTCCCAGGGTTCATACAGGGGAGATGCTTGAAAAATTGATATTTTTTGTTCTCACCAAAACTGCTGAAATAACTAGGAAATTTCAAGCGTTGCCCAGTTGCCAGCCCTAAGTCACATTGAAACTGACTAATCATTTCCCTGTACAGTAGTTGCCATGGACTGGTCGTAATCCATGCATGGGCAGTGATTTCCACACATGCATTTACCAGGTAAAAAAAATCATCAGCAGCAAAATTGTAATTAATAAAGCACCGGGTTCTACCCGGTGCTTCATCAATTAAATTTTTGATGATTATTCCTATAATTAGTGCTTGGAATCTAATCTTATTGCATTCGTGGAAATATTTCCCACCCATGGAAAGTGACCATTCTATGGCAGCCGTACTGTACATTCACTGTAAACAGGATGAAACTTTTCATTTCAAGTTACAGTGTCTCAATTTGTAACTTGATCAGTCATGCTACCAACTGTGGAAAGGCAGGGATAATATCTGAATCCCTCTTGGAATGAGATCAGTTTCAGCTAAAAGTCTCAGAACATCTAACATCAAAGATTTTATCAGTTTAGTGGTTGATGTTTTGTTTTGATATTTACAAGCATTGGAGATAAAACTGGTGACTTATGCACATATTTTAAAATCTGCCTCCATTTAAATGGAGAATCCTATTAAATATAATATATAAAAGGCATTTAAATAATATTTATCCAATAAATGGATGTTTATTCGAACAAGAGGCCCCAAGGGGCCTTAATCGCTCTCCGGCCAAAAGTGGTTCAAAGAACTAAGTTATAATTCGGGCTCCCACAGTGAGCCCAAATATGGACCTAGGGACATGGCTTGAACAAACTTGAATCTCACCCCCCTAAGGATGCTGCATACCAAATATCAAAACATTCCGACTGCTGGATCTGAAGAAGAAGATTTTTAAAGAAAATTCCTCATTTTATAATTCAGGCTACCACAGTGAGACCAAATATGAACCCAGGGACATGGCTTGAACAAACTTGAATCTCACCCCCCTAAGCATGTTGCATACCCAATATCAAAAGATTCTGGCTGCTGGATCTTGAGAAGAAGATTTTTAAAGAAATTTGCCTGAAATGCACGAAGTTCAAATTTGGGCTCCTATACTGAGCCCAAATATGAACCCAGGGGGGCCGACTTGAACAAACTTGAATCAGATCCACCCCACAATGTTGCATACCAAATATCAAAAGATTCTGCCTGCTGGATCTGGAGAAGAAGATTTAATAAGAAACTTGCCTGAAATGCAATAAGTTCGAATTTGAGCTTCTACATATATAGTGAGCCCAAATATGAATCCAGGGGGGCCGATTTGAACAAACTTGAATCAGATCCACCCCACAAAGTTGTATACCAAATATCAAAAGATTCTGCCTGCTGGATCTGGAGAAGATTTTTTAAGAAATTTGCCTGAAATGCACCAAGTTCGAATTCGGGCTTCTATACTGAGCCCATATGTGAATCCAGGGGGTCGATTTGAACAAACTTGAATCAGATTCACGCAACAATGTTGCATACCACATATCAAAAGATTCTGCCCATTGGTTCTGGAGAAGAAGATTTTTAAAGAATTTTTCTTAAATTGCACTAAGTAAATATTCACGCCCCCATAGTGAGCCCCAATATTGGTTGAGGGACTTGATTTGAACAAACTTGAATCAGACCCATACCAAGATGCTGCATACCAAGTATCAAAAGATTCTGCCCACTGGTTCTGGAGATCCGAGAAGAAGATTTTTTAATAATTTTTCTATAATTCATACGGTGCTATCAGAGTTATGCCCCATACAGAGCCCCCAAGGGACGTGGCCATTTCATTTGAACAAACATGAATTGCCATATAGTAATGAACATCCACATGAAGTTTCGTGAAAATGGGACCAGTGGTTTCAGAGGAGAAGTTGTTTGAAAAATGTTCACGACGACGGATGGCAAGTGATAAGTTAAGCTCCCTTCAGTGATCTAACAATAAAAGCCTTGGATAAATTTGTGTTTTATTCACCTGGAAGATGAATAAAATTCTCCCATTGGTTTAACACACGAAAGATTTATCCCCATAGTAGGGAGTTGGAAATGGACTATACTATGTTGACATCTGGCATTCCATGTTTTATGCATCTCAGAAACCTGTGGAAATGAAGTGACGATTGTCACTGAAACATAATGAAATGAGTTGTACATGAATATATGCCACATGTGAGATGTACATTGCGACCAAACAATAAAAATAAGACTCGTAATTATTTAACAAAAGTATTTAATATATCTTGATCTTGCATAGCAATGCAATAGATACATGAATCGCAGTTAACAGCGATTCATTCTTCCAAACTGACAGCGTAACAAGTGTTAAAATCAACTATTTACATCTGGAACATAAAAACATCTCGAATCCATGCATCATGTCGAACAGACTTTTCCACAGAAACACCATAACCATCAATACTCTAAATATCAGCATCAACAAATGAACTGCGTACTCATGACTTAACTTTCGACATGATTGTTTGCACTTACTGCGCTACTGACAGTACTGCCATTTACAGTACACAAATACAGAGTTACTGAACTTACTCCTTGCCGTATTACATCCATGGAAAGTTGAATTCACGTCATATTCCACTTAGTACTTGGAAATAGTTACCAATTTGAAATTGAAAGATGTTCTTTCTTTATTTAATAGTGTTGCTTTGATGAGTAATTTTATTTTTTACCCTCAATGTATCATTCTGCGGGTGTATTTTTGTAATACGATACAGATTACCCTGCTTGGGATTGTGTCAGTGTCGTTCCAAAATGTTTTATACATGTGGGAATCAGCTCCTGAAATTTCTTTGGGGTATTATGGGATAAACAAAATAAATGTCTTAATGTTTTCAAATAAAATCGTAGAATTAAGAATTAAACCGACTCGCCATTGGCTTGTGAGTTTAATTCTTAATCCTACTAGTCTAAATTTTTTATCTGAAAACATTAAACATTTATCCTACATATATTTATTCACTTGGTTTAATTATTGACATTGTGGGGTTGTTACTGATTGTCAAATTGATTCATAACACACAAAAATAGATCACGATTTGCGCACTGTATTTAACATGCTTCTGTAGGTGGGAGAAAATCTACAGTTGAAAATAAAATACACAAAAGACAAATTCTTGAATATCCGTTAACATTGCATTTCACTGTTTGTAATCAAAACATTAATTGTTGCAAGTACAAGTTCACAGATTTTTTGCTGAAACAAAGGAAAACTGGGCAAAATAACATCACATATACTTAGTTTTAGGGTTAGGAGAAACTACACTCCCAATACAACATGCCTATAAGCATTATAGAGCACCATAATAAGCAATAAAGTTTACTTTAACACAACTTCTTACAACAGAAAATTGACTTAAGTTTTCATCTAAGAAAACAAAACAAGAGGCCCCAGGGGGCCTGAGGGTGCTCACCTGACATGGTAGCCTAAATATCAACCCAGAGAATTGATTTCAACAAGTTGCATCTGCCCCTCCTAAGAAAAGCTTATAGCAAATATCTAAAGATTCTGACCAGTGGATCTAAAATCAAAAAAGATTTTTAAAGAATATTCCTCATATTGAACTAAGTAATAATTTGGGCTCCCACAGGGAGCCCAAATATGAACCCAGGGACTTGGCTTGAACAAACTTGAATCTCACCTCCAGTGGGATGCTGTATACCAAATATCAAAAGATTTTGACTGGTGGATGTGAAGAAGAAGATTTTTGAAGAATATTCCTCATATTAAACTAAGTTTGAACAAACTCCCCCGCCCCCCCCTCCCTGCACACAGATGCTGCATACCACATATCAAAATATTCTGATTGGTGGATCTGAAGAAGATTTTTAAAGAATATTCCTCATATTGCACTAATTCGAACATTTGGGCTCCTACAGAGACCCCAAAAATTGGACCCAGGAAATTGATTTCAAAACTTATGTGAATCAATCTTCCAAAGATGTTAATATGTGAAATATGAAAGCTTTTGAAGCAGTGGTTTGGGGGAAGAAGATTCTTTAATGTTTTTCCCATTACCCACAGTTTTAACAAATGATGATGGCAAATATAGCCCCTTGAACTTCTCTTGAACAAATCTGAGTCTATACCTCAAAAGGAAGCTGCACACCAAATATCAAGTCTCTGCTACTGCTGGTTCGTGAAAAGATTTTTTAGGATTTAGGCACACTTTTTGGGTGTGGCCCTACCCAGGGGGAGGGCAACTTGATTTGAACAAAATCAAAATGCGATGTCATAACAAACAATCATCTCAAATTTCACTTAAATTGGTTCAGCGGTTTTGGAGGAGAAGACGCAAACACCATGTTCACTGACAATGGACGAAGAGTGATCACTGAAGCTCACCCTGACTTTCAGTCAGGTGAGCTAAAAATGGACAGAGCCCATTTTCGAACTTGATCAAGAAAATGCTCCTGGAAACCCACATAACGAAAATGAATTGCACCAGCTGACATTTGTTCAAGTTATCGCGCTTTCTAGCTCAAAATTAGTCAATTTTAAGAAAGGGCCATAACTCTTGTGAAAAGGCATGGAAACGCCCTATTTCATGTCATCAGGAGTTGAACATGCATGTCAAGTCACATACCAAATATCATCAAAATCTGCAAGAAACAACTAAGTTATAAGCAAAAAGGGCTGACCGCCCGCCTGGCGACCGACCGACCCTCGCCATACCAATAGTCATGTTTTTTTTTAAAACTCAACCAAAAATTCCTGAATGGAATCAAAGTAGTTTCGGAAGTAGAACCTCCTTGAACTCTTCTGTCATCAGGTCTCCTGTACAGGAGACCTGATGAGAGAAGCGTTCCAGATGAGACATTTGGTACTATTTTAGGGACACTGACGATTCGAAAATTCCTGAATCAATCAAATCAAATCGTTGGGACAATTTCAAAGCTTCAAATGAGCCTAAGAGCACCCAACCTTCCGAGAACTTTTTTACTTGCTGCACAAGCACACCATCACCTCCACACCCACAGATATAGCTCCTTTTCACATTCAAATTAATGAGGTGAACAGGTTCATGTGTAACATCATCGCAAGCCAGAAAATAAGCAGACTGTCATCTGCAAAATGAGGTCCTCAGAGGGTGAATTTGGTGATGCTAAATTTACCCTCTATGAACCTCAATCTCCATCAGGGTCTCAAATCTAAACAGAAATAGGTACCCAGAGGATAAACTGGCCCACTGTATGGGATAGCATCAGCAAATTCACCCTCTGGGTACCTCATTTTGCAAATGACTGATTGCTTATTTTCAGGCTTGGTAACATGGATATTGTACAGTGCAGCAGTGTGATAATGGCCTATTGGAAATAAAAAAGACAAATTAAGGGAAGGAGACTCTACTGCTATAGCCTTTCTCATTGGAAATCTTTGGAAGAAAATCAATAAGAATGAACAACACAAGAATTGAAATTGTGATCTATTCTTGAGAAAAACTTAATCATTGTCCAGTAGTAGTATCAGAAAAGGTTGACAAATTGAACTGATATGCAATTATTTCAATATTTACACAAAGTACCTCCATAATTTAAGGAAACGAAATCAAGGAATTTCAAGGTTATTTTGAGGCCAAATTAAATAACTTACAAAAACCTGTGGCAGAGAGAAATGAAAGTGTCAATGACACTGTAGCTCAACTTGTCAAGACAAAGACATGTACATGTATAGTATGTGACACAGCAATGACAAACATCTAGGTAATGACCTGATAACAAAGGTACATATAAAGTATTGTAATGGTCTGTACATAAATACTGACCGTTGCCTGTAACAAATGTATAGGTAACGTATTGTAAAGGTGGGTGACAGTCAGATGCTGAACTAGAATAAATCTTTGAGTCCCAGAGTGGGTCTGACTGAACCCCAAAATATTTGTTCTCATAGCACAGTGATAACAAAGGCACCCCAAAACACACTCGTTCCTGTCCCAAGGTGAAAACAAAAGTACTCAAGAAGTTTTGTGAAGATCAGTTCATAAATACGAGCTGTATAGAACTTGTGACAAAAAACTGATTGGACCTAATTTCGGTACAAAATGGCCACTGGCAGCCATCTTGAATTTTGGACCGTACCCAGAAACACTCATTCTCATCCCAAGGAGATAACAAAGGTACCCAAGAAGTTTTGTGAAGATCGGTTCATAAATACAGCCTCTACCCTGAGCCGTATTGACATGTGTGCTTACATTGTGTAAGTTGCACTGAATAAATCAAAGTTCATCTAATTTGCATAATTTCTGCACGAAAAAAAAACCCTTACAATATGTGATGTATTCCATGTTACTAAACATTCATACAAAAATTTATTAAAATCAGAACTTTCATACAGAAGTTCTATACAAAAGACTGATTGCACTAATTTTGGTACAAAATGGCTGCTGGTGGCCATCTTGAATTTCGGACCGCACCCAAAAACACTCGCTCTCATCCCACGGTGATAGCAAAGGTACCCAAGAAGTTTCGTAAAGATTGGTTCATAAATATGGCCTCTAGTCTGAGCTGTATAGAAGTTGTGTACAAAAAACTGATTAGACCTAATTTCGGTACAAAATGACCACTGGCAGCCATCTTGAATTTTAGACCGCACCCAGAAACACTCGTTCTCGTCCCAAGGTGATAACAAAGGTACCCAAGACATTTCGTGAAGATCAGTTCATAAATACAGACTCTAGTCTGAGCCGTATTGACATGTGTACTTACTGTGTGTAAGTCGCACTGAAAAAATCAAAGTTCATCTAATTTGCATAATTTCTGCACGAGAAAAAAACCCATATTATATGTGATGCATCCCATGGTACTAAACATTCACACAAAAAAATTATTCAAATCAGGGCTTTCATATGGAAGTTCTGTGCAAAAATCTGATTGCACCTAATTTTGTACAAAATGGCTGCCATCGGCCATCTTGAATTTCGGACCGCACCCGAAAACACTCGTTCTCGTCCCACGGTGATACCAAAGGTACCCAAGAAGTTTCGTAAAGATCGGTTCATAAATACGGCCTCTAGCCCGAGCCGTATTGGCATTTGCACTTACAGTGCTGAAAGTAACCCCTAAAAACATCAAAATTAGTCTGATTTGCACAAATTTACGTACAAGAAAAAAACCCGTATTATATGTGATGTATCCCATGGTACTAAACATTCATACAAAAAATTATTCAAATCAGAGCTTTCATATGGAAGTTCTGTACAAAAAACAGATTTCTGCATCGTCGGTACAAAATGGCAGCTGGCAGCCATCTTGAATTTCGGACCGCACCCAAAAACACTCGTTCTCGTCCCACGGTCATAACAAAGGTACCCAAGAAGTTTCGTAAAGATCGGTTCATAAATACGGCCTCTAGCCCGAGCCATAGCAGCTTGGCACTTACAGCTCTGAAAGTAACACTAAATAAATCAAAGTCAGTCTAATTTGCATAATTTACGCACGAGAAAAAAACCCGTATTATATGTGATGTATCCCATGGTACTAAACATTTATACAAAACTTTATTCAAATCAGAACTTTCATACAGAAGTTCTGTACAAAAAACTGATTTTTGCATCATCGGTACAAAATGGCCACTGGCAGCCATCTTGAATTTCGGACCACACCTAAAAACACTCGTTCCCGTCCCAGGGTCATAACAAAGGTACACAAGAAGTTTCGTAAAGATCGGTTCATAAATACGACCTCTAGCCCGAGCCATAGCCAATTGTTGACGTACGGACAGATGGACAGACGGCCAGACGGACAGACGGATGGATGGACAGACGGACGACGGGCCATGACAATAGCTCAAATTTGACTTCGTCAAAGTTGAGCTAATAAAATCTAACCTTCCTATGGATGCTGTGTACCAAATATCAAAAGATACTGACTGGTGGTTCAGAAAATTTTATTATTTTATTCACTAATTTAAAATTCAGGGAGCCCAAATATAAGGCCAGGGACTTGATTTAACAAATCTGAATCTGTCCCCCATCCCTCCATGGATGCTGTGTAACAAATACAAACAAGAGGCCTGTCACGCCTCGAGAGCTCCGCTGCAGGCCACTGATCGCATGGGCATGTTTTCTAATACTAATATTGTTACAAACTTTAGCCGAAAAATATTCAGCGGTTCAGAAATTATGGCTTGGAAAAACAAATATCAAAAATATCTTAAGATTTTCTTGATCCTGTGACCTTGACCCTGTGGATTTACAGACCGCAGAATAATTGATGACACACCGTCTATTGATAATACATATTGTTATGACGTTTGGTGGAAAAATATTCAGCGGTTTAGAAATTATGGCTCGGACAAATAAAATGTTGACGACGGACGGACGGACAGACGGACGAATCAGTATAAGAAAAGCTCTGCTGACTTTGTCAGCGGAGCTAATAATCATTGTCCAGTAGTAGTATCAGAAAAGGTTGAAAAATTAATTGATATGCAATTATTTCAATATTTACACAGAGTACCTCCATAATTTAAGGAAACGAAATCAAGGAATTTCAAGGTTATTTTGAGGCCAAATTAAATAACTTACAAAAACCTGTGGCAGAGAGAAATAAAATCTAACCTTCCTATGGATGATGTGTACCAAATATCAAAAGATACTGACTGGTGGTTCAGAAAATTTTATTATTTTATTCACTAATTTAAAATTCAGGGAGCCCAAATATAAGGCCAGGGACTTGATTTAACAAATCTGAATCTGTCCCCCATCCCTCCATGGATGCTGTGTAACAAATACAAACAAGAGGCCTGTCACGCCTAGAGAGCTCCGCTGAGGGCCACTGATCGCATGGGCATGTTTTCTAATACTAATATTGTTACAAACTTTAGCCGAAAAATATTCAGCGGTTCAGAAATTATGGCTTGGACAAACAAATATAAAAAATATCTTAAGATTTTCTTGATCCTGTGACCTGTGACCTTGACCCTGTGGATTTACAGACCGCAGAATAATTGATGACACACCGTCTATTGATAATACATATTGTTATGAAGTTTGGTGGAAAAATATTCAGCGGTTTAGAAATTATGGCTCGGACAAATAAAATGTTGATGATGGATGGACGGACGGACAGACAGACAAATCAGTATAAGAAAAGCTCTGCTGACTTTGTCAGCGGAGCTAAAAATTCTGACTAGTAGTTCTTAAGAATTTATTTACTTATTGGAGTTTAATGACACTTTTGACAGCCAGGGTCACCTTGTGTCAGAAAGTTTTACGGGTGGAGGAAGCCAGAGTACCCAGAGGGAACCACTAGCAGCGGAGAGCAACTGTCAGACTCCCCAACATACTAACTCCACACAAGCAGGGTTAGCATTGGTTGAAAACAGGTGTACCATCGATGTGCAGTACGCCCTGGTATACAGCACCACTGTGGCCCAAAGTGGGCAATCAGGATTAAGTGCCTTGTTCAAGGAAACAATGCAGTAACCTCTGGTGGGGATCAAACCATGGACTTTTCGGTGTGAAGTCCAATGCCGTAACCACTGAGCCATTGTGCTCCCGGGTACTGGAAAAGAAGATTTCTATAGAATATTCCTCATATTGCATTAAGTTAAAATTTCAGCTCCTGTATGGGGACCAAATATAAACTGAGGGACTCGATGTGAACAAACCTGAATCTTACCTCCCTATGGATGCTGTATACCAAATATCACAAGATTCTGTCTTGTGATTCAGACGATTGAAAAAAAATAATCCTCATGCTGCACTAAGTAAACCCTTTGAACCCTGGTGGTATCTTCTATTTCAGTTCAATAACAGCAATTGGAAGAGTCCATATTTATTATTTGGGGTTAGACCAATTAATATTTTCAACGTACAACCCTAGGGCTGCACGTTGAAAATATTGATTGGTCTACACCACGAATTTACTTTGTAGCCATCCCCATTAATGACATTTTGACGTAGCTTATGACCCGGCCAGAAAAACAGCCTCTGGTGTTCAAAGGATTAAAACTCAGGCTCCTGTATAAAGCCCAAATATAAACTGAAGAACTTTTTTCAAGATTATTTCTCATATTGCAAAGTAAGTTAAAATTCTGGCTCCAATATGAATCACAAATATCAACCCAGGTCTTGAGTTGAAAAATTTGCTTTTGACCCCCATCCCCACCCCATACAGATACTGTATACCAAATATAAAAAGATTCTGCCTGATGGTTGTGGAGAAGATTTTTAAAGAATATTCTTCATATTTCACTAAGTTAATATTTGGGCTCCTATATGGAGAAATGTTTTTTTTTAATTTTGGAAAATATGTTGACAAAGTAGTTTCCTTATTCCCCAACCTCGGTATCCTATGAGATAACTGATAACAATGTTTTACCATTCGATTCTATTGGTCCTAAGGATGCTTCATACTAAATAACAGTTCTTGGTTCAAAACGATTTGGGAAATATAGGCATTTGAAATACTTATGTTTTCAACTCCTGGGATTCCATAGGGGATACAAAAGCATTTTTTTTTTGCACTTATGACCCAATAATACCACATTCCAAATTTAGTTTGAATTGGCCCATTGATTCAGAAAGTAGAAATTTTAAGTGGGGCCCAAAATCCTACCCCTCCCATTACAAATGCTAATACTGGCCTGCGAACCTCATTCAAACTTTACTCTACACCTCAAAAGGAAGCTCAGTATCAAATATCAAGACTCAAGACCTATCGGTTCATGACAAGATTTTTTCAATATTTGGGGGCATTTTCCTCCACCCCCTCCCTGTGGGATGGGAATCCGAATAAAATCAAAATGCGATATCAAAACAAATAATCACCACAAATTCTCTGAATCTCTTCAGTGGTTTTGGAGGAAAAGTTGTGAATACCACATTCATGGATGACAGAGAGAAGTGATCACTACAGCTCACCTTGACTTTCAGTCAGGTGAGCTTATAAAATGAAAACATACAGAGTGTCTTTTAGCCCAAAAGGGTCTGGGTAATTTTCCAGACTTTATACTGCACCACAACTTGTGATTCAAGTGACATAGCAGTGCTTTCTAGTCAAGATCTAACTAAGGTTTAATTCCTGAAAACAGGAATTTCACAGCTCAGTGTCTGCAGGTTCTGAAAGTCAATCACAATACACGGGAAATTCATAGACCATGGTATCAATGATTGCATATTATAGTTTAGGAGATAACGGTTAATATCAATTTTTTACTGCGACCAACATCGCCATTGGAAGATATGGTTTAATCTCGCGAACAGGAATTTCACAGTTACCGGTTCTGAAATGAGTGCTAATGCCCAGGAAATTCAAAGACTAGAATCGGGAATCAAAGGTTGCGGAACACAACCTTTGATTCTGTGTTCTGTCCTATGAATTTCCCTGGTATTGTGACTGACTTTCAAAAATAAGAACCAGAAAATTCTTGTTCCCCGGCATATATCAAGAGTCCAATAGGATGAATCGATATATGACCCAGTGGCGAGGTCTCGCCTTCATTACACTATCTCAGAACCCACATGCAGTTAGCAACTAATTTATCTTACAATATTACTCCCTTTCTTGACTTGTGTGCATATAATTTGCCAATCAGTCAATATTTACGAATCGTTTTTTTAGGAATGAAGATCGTGACGTCATGGTATTACGTTTTTGGGCTATGCATGACATAATCCCCATTCAATGTTCCTCTTGTACTATAACCACCAAAGTTTATAGTAGTGTTTTGGCTGTGTGTTTCTTTATTTTACTTTCAGATTTAATGCATGGTAGGCCTATATAAAAAGTATCATCATGGCAAAAAATGATATAG
Source organism: Pictodentalium vernedei (assembly GCA_031216915.1). Taxonomy (NCBI): domain Eukaryota; kingdom Metazoa; phylum Mollusca; class Scaphopoda; order Dentaliida; family Dentaliidae; genus Pictodentalium; species Pictodentalium vernedei. Next base: position 437,423,054 of record CM062297.1, on the reverse strand, counting down.
TCTAATTTATTTCGCTGATTTAGTTATCATTTAATTACTGTTAAAGCAGTGGTCTTGATACGTGTAAGCAGTTTTCGATGAGTGCAGGTAAAAAAAAAAAAGTTCTCTTTCTGGAATGAACAACTGCACATGTGGTTGCTAGCCTCAATACAGATTTGTATGTTGTCAAGACTTTTGTACTTGTACTGGGGAAAATGTGTTCTTGTGGTAAAAAAAAGTTTTTTCAATGAGTGTCTGAAAAAAGAAGAAACAGTACTGGATGATAATAAGCTTTGAAAACAATTCAGCCAATTTATAATCAGCCTTCATACCTCATAAATGATGGCACCACAAAATGCATGAATACCCAACTAATGTAAACTACAATTACAGTCCAGGTACAAATTGATCTAAATTTTTATGACACGAAGCAGTTCACACAGTTGAATTCAATACCATGATTAGGTAAATAAGTATGCATGAATGGTAAGTTTCCAGAGTGTATCATAATTACATATAAATCATCCAGATGATTAAATACATAGCATCATACCAATCTTGTATTGAAACATTACATGCTGATGAACCAGCTCCACTTTGAAGGGAATCCGAAAAACCTAGCACAAATATGACCTTACATAAAGTACAAAAAGGGTACAGTGGAGCCCACTTGATTGTAGAGATAAGCAAAATACCAAAATGAAAGTGTCAATGACACTGTAGCTCAACTTGTTTAAGACCTGTACATGTATAGTATGTGACACAGCAATGACAAACATCTAGGTAATGACCTGATAACAAAGGTACATGTAAAGTATTGTAACGGTCTGTACATAAATGCTGATTGTAGCCTGTAACAAATGTGTAGGTAAAGTATTGTAAAGGTGGGCGACAGTTAGATACTAAACTAGAAATAAATCTGAGTCCCACAGTGGGTCTGACTGAACCCCAAAATATTTGTTCTCATAACACAGTGATAACAAAGGCACCCCAAAACACTCGTTCCTGTCACAAGGTGATAACAAAGGTACCCCAAGGAGTTTCGTGAAGATCAGTTCATAAATACAGACTCTAGCCCGAGCCGTATTGACATGTGCACTTACTGTGTATAAGTAGCACTGAACAAATCAAAGTTCATCTAATTTGCATAATTTCTGCACGAGAAACAAGCCTGTAATATATGTGATGTATTCCATGTTACTAAACATTCCTACAAAAATTTATTCAAATCAGAACTTTCATATAGAAGTTCTGTACGAAAAACTGATTGCACTAATTTTGGTACAAAAAGGTTGCTGGCGGCCATCTTGAATTTTGGACCGCACCCCAAAACACTCGTTCTCATCCCACGGTGATAACAAAGGTACCCAAGAAGTTTCGTAAAGATCAGCTCATAAATACGGCCCCCAGCCTGAGCCGTATAGAAGTTGTGTACAAAAAACTGATTGGACCTAATTTCGGTACAAAATGGCCACTGGCAGCCATCTTGAATTTTGGACTGCACCCAGAAACACTCGTTCTCATCCCTAGGTGATAAAAAAGGTGCCCAAGAAGTTTTGTAAAGATCAATTCATAAATACGGCCTCTAGCCCGAGCAGTATTGTCATTTGCAGTTACAGTGCTGAAAGTAACAGTAAATAGATCAAAGTTAGTCTAATTGGCATAATTTATGCTCGAGAAAAAAGCCCCGTATTATATGTGATGTATCCCATGGTACTAAACATTCACACAGAAAATTATTCAAGTCAGCGCTTTCATATGGAAGTTCTGCGCAAAAATCCGATTGCATCTAATTTTGTACAAAATGCCGCCGCGGCCATCTTGAATTTCAGACCAGACCCCAAAACACTCGTTCTCGTCCCACGGTAACAACAAAGGTATCCAAGAAGTTTCGTAAAGATCGGTTCATAAATAGGCCTCTAGCCCGAGCCGTATTGGCATTTGCCCTTACAGTGCTGAAAGTAACACCAAAAAACATCAAAGTTAGTCTAATTTGCATAATTTACGCACGAGAAAAAAACCCGTATTTTATCACAGGACTATTGTAAAGTTCAATGAAAAAGTCCATCTGATATTCTTCTGTATGAGAACACGTGTAATATGACCTGCAAGGATTTTCATTGGCTGAATTTTAAGCCTCATCACCTAATTAATATTCATATTGTACCACTCCATTGTTTACAAACAAAACATCGCGTGTACTTAACTATCGAGTGAACGAAATTGTGAAAATAGATGGAAAAGGAGAAGGGGAAATTGTTAAGATCATTGATTCCACAAAAGGCTTGTTATACACTGTGAAAATAATAGGTATCGACTTTGAAGTGACTCTCTTGCAGAATGTTTGAGCCCATTACACGATGAACGCTAGTATTAGACGCTAGATTGCCAAGAAACTGTTGGCGTTGCTAAGCAAACGGATGCTACTCAACAGCGTCTTTTTGTTAATATCAGCGGTGCAGATATAGATGGATTTGTCGAAAAAGAAACAAATAAAAACACTTTAAGCAAGACCTTTTATGATATGAAGTTAGTAAGAAATTTTCTTCAAAGCAATGATATAAATGAGCATCTTGAAATTCACAACAACATACCGCCTAGTGAACTGAGTGTTATTTTATGCAAATTTATCCTGTCAGTCAGAAAATCTGACAGCTCTGAATATGATTATGAACCAAGCTCGTTGCGTGGATTTATTTCCAGTATTGACAGAAATTTAGAACGTTTCGATTATAGCCACACAATAGTTAGGAGTGTAGAATTTGTGAAAGTGAGAGACATATTGAAGGCCAAACAACGACAAATGAAACGAAGTGGCTTGGGCAATCGGGAAATGAAGGCGGAGCCAATAAGTAACAATGAAATTGACATTTTGTGGCAAAGCGGTCAACTGGGTTCTTCGACACCCGAATCTATAATAAACTCCTTGTGAAGTTGTGGTTTTTTAAACACTATTCACTTAGGTTTACGGGGCTCAGATGACCACCGTAAAATGTGTTGGGGGATGTTTTAGTTTGCACAAGGACCCAAATGGCCAGGAATATTTACAGTTTACAGAAAGACAAACAAAAACTCGCCCTGGTGACAATGTGAGAGATGTTCGAAGTGTGCCACCCAGAATGTGGTGTAAGTTACTGTAACTTTGATTTACCAGAAAGGTGTCCTGTGAATATTTATAAAGAGTACTCTCTTTTAAGGCCCTCTGGTTACAGTGACGAAAGTGACCCTTTTTATATAGCAACACATACTAAACAAGATATTATGAATGTCGGTGATCAGTGGTTTAAAAGACAGCCGATTGGAATAAATAAACTTACCTCCATCATGAAGCGCATGGCAAAAGCAGCTGGTCTGTCACCGGAAAAGAAACTTACAAATCACAGTGTTCGCAAACATCTTGTTCGGAAACGTAGTGAAAATAACATCGTTGCTCACCAGATTATGCAAATCACAGGACATAAGAATATCCAGTCAATTAACAATTTACAGCCATATCAGTGAACAACAACACAAACAAATTTCTCGTGTGTTATCTAACTCCAATCTTCAAACTGAAAATAGGCCTCAATATCCTAAATCCATGGACACAGATGTAGTTTATCAAAACCAGTCAATTTCTAACACAAATTCCATTGATCGAAACACAATTTGCGGGTAGACTACAGAATATGTTCACAGGCAACATTTATGGTGGGCACTTAGAAATACACATTCATAACCCAGAAACATCATCAGCCCAACCATAGATATCTAATAATAGATTTCAGATTTCTATGAGCCCAACCCGCTCAAAAACGTAGGCACGTCATTGTGTCCGACAGCGACTCGGATTAAAGTTTATATAATATAGAAATTTCAAATCCCTTCTTTGGATTTGCTTCTCTTATTGTTGACAATTGAATTACTAATAAGGGTTTTTTTGTAGTCTGTTTATTAAATGTCAACAAGACCGTTTGTTTTGAGAACTATTTTGTAAAGCAGAAGTATTGAACGCATTCAGGCAACATGGAGAAAGTAGGTTAATTTTCTTATTCCATGTACGGGAACACAGCCTCGTTAAAAATAAATCGGTTCAAGTTCGTTTGTGTGTGTCATGTGATAAAAAGAATCTGAAATTCGTTTCTCTTTGACATAAGATTTATGAAACTCGTTTCGACAATTTTATTTTAGCTCGCCAGAGGCTCGCTAAAATAAAATTGTCTACACTCATTTCATAAATCTTATATCAAAGAGAAACTCATTACAGATCCTCTATATATGTGATGGTACTAAACATTCATACAAAAAAATTATTAAAATCAGAGCTTTCATATGGAAGTTCTGCGCAAAAATCTGATTGCACCTAATTTTGGTACAAAATGCCTGCCATCGGCTGTCTTAAATTTCGGACCGGACCCCAAAACACTCGTTCTCGTCTCACGGTGATAACAAAGGTACCCAAGAAGTTTCGTAAAGATCGGTTCATAAATACAGCCTCTAGCCCGAGCCGTGTGTATGGCACGACGGATGGATAGACGGACAACGGGCCATGGCAATACCTCAAATTTGGCTTCGCCAAAGTTGAGCTGAAAACGAACTGATACTGATATCATGGGGATGCTGAACCGATCATTGAATACTGAAACCATCTGAATTTTCAAATTTTCCTACATTTGCTATTTATAAGTCCCTGTTAAGGCTTAATAACAGTTGAAAGGTTCAGTTTTACACAAGAAGTAACCGTTTTCTTTTAAGTTTTGTTAACCCTCAATGGACTGGGCAACTGTCCTGAATTCCCACTAGACTTCAACTTGTACATGTCGAACTGCTTAGCAGTGATTTCTAGTTAGGTCCTGGCTGCCTGTTAAGGCTGCGAAGACCTGACTAGAAATCACTGCCCAGGTGTTTTGCCTATTGTCAGCAGGATCTCCGAAAGAGGGCATGGTCAGGGCACATGCTCTGAGATTGTAAAAGCCTGAAATAGGTCTTTAAACATTAAGGTGGATTTAGAACAAGTCACAAAATTAATGACGCTATGATTTGTGGTCGTAAAAGAATACCACTGCTGAGCTCACTGGCAGTGTCATTTATAGAGTAGTGGCAGAATAATACTGCAACAACTTATTGTTTTTCCGACGTGAATTCCTCTTTGGTACTATCAGCAAATCTTGTCAAGTCAGATACCAAATACCAAACTGATACCAAGGTATAGCCCCCTAAAGATACTGAAACCGATACTGAACTCAAAATCCCAATACCAACCATCTCTACTTGATTGGACATCTCATAATTAAATAGCTTGGTTAATTGAATATAACTTCCAAACACCAAATCATTTACCAAATGCGCAGCACAACATTGATCTGTTAACTACATATAAGTCAGAGCAAACTACTGTTAATTGAATAAAACAATCTTGTGATCTATTGGAGAAATACTCTGAAAATCACTGAATGTCCCATGCTGCCAGACCTATTTGTCCACAGTAATCCAATATGAGATTTTTCTATTTTATTATATGCTAAACACTAGATTATCGAAAAAATTGCGGAAAGATAGAAATCGTATCCCCCACTGTGAAGTAGAGCTGTGCGGTATTGAAATTTCAGGTTCGGTATCGGTATTTTTCAGGTATGGTATTCAGTATATGCAGAGAACACTGAAAGTAGTCACAAACTGACCCAATTTCCCAACATTCAACCATATGGTAACTTAACAGGTTCAGTGCTTACATCTCATGAACTTGACAAGTTAATTCAACTGTGATAACTGATTAGTCTAGCAAATTATTTAATGAAGGGTTCATTCCCACTAGACCAATTCCCTTTAGACCAATTCCCTTTAGACCAATTCCCCTTAGACCAACTCATGCGTTCTACTTTTAAAATAATTCTATATCAATAATTTGATATATTTATAAATATTTATAAATATATTTAATGTTATTGATATTCGAGCCTGAAAATAAGCAGTCTGTCATTTGCAGAATGAGGTCTCCAGAGGGTGAATTTGCTGATGCTATCCCATACAGTGGGCCATTTTATCCTCTGGATACCTCTTTCTGTTTAGGCTTAAGACCTTGATTCAGATTGAGGCTCACAGAGGGTAAATTTAGCAGGGTAGCACCACCAAATTCACCCTCTGGGGAACTCATTTTTCAGATGATAGACTGCTCATTTTCTGGCTTGTCGATATTTTATAGATGTTAGGCAGATTTTTATAAATAAATGTTTTCCTAATTATCCTTAATCAACCCTTAATCAATAGCAGTATGTAGTTGGTCTAAGGGCAATTGGTCTTTTGGGAATTGGCCAAAAGGGAATTGGTCTAAAGGGAATTGGTCTAGTGGGAAGACACCTAATGAATCACTCGATTCAGAATGAATCATCACATTGAATCGAGTGATTCATTAAATAACTTCCCAAGCTAATCGGTTGGCCTCTGTGTCCTCCATACCATGCCACTCCCCCAATGAATTAGGTGGAAGAAACATATAATTTATGTTCTTCACCTTCAAAGCTTTTCAGTAAGTTTTCACTAGTAGTAACACTCTTGGTCAGTCCCTCCCCTTATCTTTCAAAGTGGCAACAAGATTAATGTCCACTGTCCAGTGAATCCACAGACCAATATCCACACAAATATGCAAGTAAATTGAAGTAATGCAACTGTAATTAATCTCTCTATGATAATCCCAGTTGTAACAAGAAGGACGCCAACGCCCTATAGCTCACCAACATTCCTTTTTGATAGTAACTTTGGCAAACACAAGAACTGTATCAAACAGGCTCATAACATGCGACAAAGCTGACCTAAACACAACCTCTTAAAAGTAATACACATAAACTGACATAAACACTAAGCTAAACCTGAAATTCTGAGCTAAACAGAAAACTAAACGCAAGTAAAAATGTCAAGAAAAATGTTTAAAATGCAGGGTATGAGGGTTTAATCATGGAACAGTGATACTGAGGAATACGTATGATGAATATAAGTGCCGTGGGAAGAGAAGGAGAACAGCAGCTGACCTAAACACTTAGTTAAACATGAAATTCCGAGCTAAACAGAAAAGTAAACTCAACTAAAAATGTCAAGAAAAATGTTTAAAATGCAGGATATGAGGGCTTAATCATGGAACAATAATACTGAGGAATATGTATGATGAATATATGTGCCATGGGAAGAGAAGGAGCACAGCAGCTGACCTAAACACTTAGTTAAATATGAAATTCTGAGCTAAACAGAAAACTAATTGCAACTAAAAATGTCAAGAAAAATCTTTAAAATCCAGTGTACGAGGGGTTAATCATAGAACAATGATACTGAGGAACATGTATGATGAATATAAGTGCCATGGGAAGAGAAGGAGCACAGCAGCTGACCTAAACACTTTGTTAAACATGAAATTCTGAGCAAAACAGAAAACTAAACGCAACTAAAAATGTCAAGAAAAATGTTTAAAATGCAGGTTATGAGGGGTTAAATCATGGCAGAATGATAATAATCATCATATAGCATTATAAAGGCCAGGATATGGAAATAGGGCGAGTAAGTGACTTAAACAGAAGCTTTAACATTATTGGACACGTACGCTGACGCCGACCGATCAAGCCATTCCATAAGCTCACACAACTAAAGTTGGTGAGCTAAAAACATTGTGCAATCATTGCCAATCATGAAATACGTCATTGACATGGTTCATCCACCTTTCATTGTTCGGGTTCATCCTTGATAAACAGGTAAAATAACATGTTTTAGCACTTTTATGACATTCATCTAGTTGCAATTATATGGTATTTTGAGTGGAATCACTCTATCAGTGTTCACTAACTTCACTTCTGGTTCCTGGCTTCATACACGTTTCTGAAAATTCCAGAGAATCCTCGATTTTCCATGATAAATTAGGGTAAATTTTCATTTTCCATGAGAAAAAAAATGTACAAAAATCTACATATCGATGATTTATTAATAGCAGCAAATCATGTTCAAAGCATTTGCTGCGCCTCGATCACTCAAATGAATTTTGATAATGCTAAATCTGATGTTGCCTGTTGGCTTCTGTACATTATTTTTCAATGTGTCTTAAAATTAAGGTCAATCACATCTTTCCAGTGTGCGCTGATGTGCAGTATAAATTATTTATTCGAAAGAATATAAAGCAGATGATTGGGTATTAAAGTTTGGGAGCTTGTTTTTAATAAAATGATCAGTTGTTAAAAGTATCTGCAACTTAAAGCATCACTTCTAGGTGAATACAAGTCAAATTATCACTGGAAATGATCAATTGTTGTAAAAACGTATGATGAAAAGAAAATCTAGTGTTTCTGAGTGAATACTGATCATTTCCAGCAATAAATCAACATGTATTCACCTTGAATTAATGCATGAAACTCGCCAGCTGAATCAGATCGCAAGATGCTACCTGTTCTGAGTATCGATCAAATCACTTCCACATATCAATGTGCTGTTTACTGTAATGCATCAATTCAAGGTTGAAACGAGCGGAATTAGATTCTTATAAAAAGCATATGATAAAAAGAAAATCTAGTGTGGTTGAGTGGACACCGAAAATGATCTCACTCGTGACTGAGACAAATGGTTATTTTCTTTTATTATTATAAACATTTGTCTTGATAACTCATGAGAAAATTTTTGGTATCCACTCAAAAACACTAGATATCCTTTATATTTCTTGCTTGTTAAGATACCAAAATTCCAAGCAGCAAAGTTTTTCTGTAATGCAGTGATCTGGAGAGCTTTGTCAAACAAGACTGAATTGGTAAAATACAATGTGATATTATGGGAAACATTTGCAGGTTGAGATTTAAAGTGAGAAGAAGGTCAATTCTCAAATTTTCGGTTTTCAATCAGTCACACAATAAATGTTTATGGCATGTGTTGTCTCAGGAACTGCAGAACAATTTTGAAGGTGGAGAGACAGATTCTAAGGTTTAATGTTTTGTATGTATGTATTGTGGGGAGAGGGTTAGCATGGGCATGCTTTAGGGCCCTGCGAAGCTTCGAGATTTGATTTGATTTTGAATCTTAAGTTGTTATTTGATTCAAATCGAATCGGCTGCACAATTCGTTTCCATTCAGATCTTTTCACTGGAATATAGCTTGGCACCAGTCATCTTCGTCGTCTCACAATACGTATGGTTCTGGTGGAAATTGTATGTAAATAATATTGAAAATAAAGACTGAGTGTAGTTTCTGCTTTCTAAACAGAAACAACATCTGTACCCATGCCACCAGCCATGCTAATTCCAGTCTCACTAGACACTATCACTGTTGAAAGAAAATTTTAAAAGTTTTCAGGCAATATCAATGATGAGCTGTTGCTGGTGGCTAGTCCTGTGCAGTGCCTAGTACCCCACTGATGATTATCGCACATTTTTCTGTTTTGGAACTATAATCCTTACTGGGTAATATTCCACCTCGATCACCAAGGCATGCCTTCGACAAAAGCATGTCTTTGTGATGCAGTTGGAATATTTATCAGTCGGGACTTGAGAGCCATCACTATCAGAACAAACCAGGTTTACAGCACCCCCTTCCCCCAGTCACACATCTTCAAGAAGCCCCTGATTCAATTTGAGATTCGATTTGAATTTGAATAATAGACCAGATTCAATTCAAGATTCGATTTGAAATGAAAATGGGTGACATTTAGTAGCAATGTTTAGTATACTTAGAGAATCTCCCCAGTTTAAATCAAAGCTTACAAAAGAAGTTAAGAAAATTAGGTCTGGGCTCAGCTTTAGCAAGGCCCAGACTCAATTACTCAATTTACTGGATGAGTTTTTTAAATTTAAATATAAACTGTGGATGAGCTGATGATTCTGAAACATCAACATCTGAAAAAAGTTGTTTTTTTGGGGGGGGGGGGGGGGGGTGGGGGGGGGGGGGGGTGGGGGCTACAGACCTCATATCCCATGCTCTACAGTGCCTGTATATGCTAATCGTGCTCCAGGAGTGTGATTACACTCTTATAAGATACACTGAAATCATGTTTGCAGAGACAGGTACCCCCACAAGTACCGAAACCAAATTCAAGGACCTTTTGGGGTTCAATTCAGGGGTTTTGAAGGACCACACTACACCAAATTCAAGGACTATATATATGTGAACTACAATAACAGCTGGGATTATTATTATCCTTGATGGGTATCTGGGTAAATCTCACCCAAGGGGCAAGATATTTGAGACAGACACGAGGCTGGCCGAGTGTCTGGCTAAAATATCTTGCCCTGAGGGCGAGATTTATCCGTCCCACTCAAGATATCCATCGAGGATGATTTTTCTCTCACCATTTTAGGGATACTATGCCATTAATAAGAAAATACAAAACTTTCCAGGAAAAAATAATTCGTAGTGCGTTCATTCTCGGAAAAAAACAGTAAGATATTCGGAAAGCTTGTCAAGAAGTATGGATATACAAAAGGCACGTTGAGGGTTAATGCACTGAAGCGACCGCAAATGAAATCGACATGTCTGCACATGTCATTTCCAGACATGTACACTGTTTGACATGACGTAAATTCTCTGTGATAAACTGATAGAGCAATCTGAGATGTGCTGAAGTTTTTTAAGAGTGTTCTGGTTTTGATTTTCATTTATAAAGTCAGTCGAATTTACGGAAGCAAAACAGCCTTCCATTTTGTTTGTTTATACATGTGCAGACGTGATTTGCGATGATTAAATAGTTCTGGCACTAATTAAATATACATTAGGTTGGTCATGTGGGTGTGGTGAGATAGCTGTCACGTGGGTGGGATGAGACATGCATATTTCTCCCAGCTCTCATACAGCTTTATTTATATATGTCTCAGTACCTTAGTGGTGGGAGAAAAGTTGCATGATAACCACTAGAATATTTCTCTCACACGTTTTTTAGAATGGTAGATGGTGCCTTGTTTCACTCAGGGGACAATTCATTCTTTGTTGGCGCTACTAATATTGTTCCTACAAAAGATTTAGAGTACTAGCTAACTGCAAACATTTCAAGTACTTTCAAAGACTTTTTGGATTTCAGGACTTGAAAATACATTTTTGAATTAAAGGTCTTTCAAGGATCTCCGGCTACCCCGAGAGAGGGAGAGGTTTCAAAACCAAGCTTTATTTATTTATTGCTCTTTAACTCTAAACCGCTGAGTGATTTTAAAATATTTTTCATCAAATCTAGACATTGCTGCTTTATAGCAGCCATGGCTAGATTTAATAAAAAATTCATGAAAATTTGACGCGAGAAATCATTGGTCAAAAAGTCTATAAAATTTACAGGGGGAAATTTGGTTAAATATCCTCAAATTTCACTTATTTTAATCTCAGGAGATTTAATGTCCTGCATGGGCAGGAATATATGCCAGCAGCACGCAAGGAGTTAAGGTCACATATTTCTGCCCAATGACTAATCCGAAGTGACCACCACATGGAGATAAAGTCAAGTTTACTTAATCGTTTCTACCCATTTTAGAGGACTTCCTCCCCATGTATTGGTGACTGGGCCCAATTTAACCCTTTATCTAACAAATCGCCTGCATCCGCCCATGCAATTTGCAAACTGAGCAGTTGAAAAAAATAAATTTAAGAAAAAATTTCAATAAAACCATATCATGTGACACCTCATTGGAATGTGCGCAATGAGCTCGTTCCAATGAGGGGTCACATGATATGGTTTTGTTGAAATTTTTTGATAAAATTTAAAAAATGGTAGTTAAAATAATAAATTTTGATATTCTCTGCATTGGGTAAAGGGTTAACCAGTAAAACAGAGATTACCACAGAAAATAAGCACTGCTTCCATTTCCCAGGGTTCCCGAATGGGAAAATCAAGCTTTATGTTCCCATATAATAAACTAGTGGGCTGAACTGTCCCAGGACTGGTAGTCCATTCATGCGACGCAAAATTTCTAGTTGTGGTGCATATCACGACAGCTTGAATATCTAGTTGGACATGGACTGAAGCACAGAGTCACGGAGTCATGGAATCACTTCATATTATAGATATCATGTAGAAAAAATGCTTTTGGTGGCATTTTAGTTCTTTGATTTTACATGAAAATGGTTCCAGAAGTTCCATAAATGTGCCCTGTAGGGTGTGCCAAAGGAAAATATTGAGGTCTGACTAAACTAAGTTCTACGAACGTTGGCCGTGGCAACATTTTTTGCCGGAAATTGAAGAAAATCGATAGCTCCCATCTAGAGGTCACCCTAAATAAGCATACCAGGTTTCCAAGCAATCAAATCATAAATGTGCCCTGTAGGGTGTGCCAAAGGGAAATATTGTGGTTTGACTAAACTAAGTTCTAAGAACGTTGGCCGCGGCAACATTTTTTGATGAAAATTGAAGAAAATCGATAGCTCCCATCTAGAGGTCACCCCAAACAAGCATGCCAGGTTTCAAAGCAATCCGGTCATAAATGTACCCTGTAGGGTGTGCCAAAGGGAAATATTGAGTCTTCTGACTAAACTAAGTTCTAATAATGTTGGCCGCGGCAACATTTTTTGACAGAAATTGAAGAAAATCGATAGCACCCATCTAGAGGTCTCCCCAAACAAGCATACCAGGTTTCAAAGCAATCAAATCATAAATGTGCCCTGTAGGGTGTGCCAAAGGGAAATATTGTGGTTTGACTAAACTAAGTTTTAAGAACGTTGGCCGCGGCAACATTTTTTGATGAAAATTGAAGAAAATCGATAGCTCCCATCTAGAGGTCACCCCAAACAAGCATGCCAGGTTTCAAAGCAATCCGGTCATAAATGTACCCTGTAGGGTGTGCCAAAGGGAAATATTGAGTCTTCTGACTAAACTAAGTTCTAATAATGTTGGCCGCGGCAACATTTTTTGACAGAAATTGAAGAAAATCAATAGCACCCATCTAGAGGTCTCCCCAAACAAGCATACCAGGTTTCAAAGCAATCTGATCATAAATGTGCCCTGTAGGGTGTGCCAAAGGGAAATATTGAGGTCTGACTAAACTAAGTTCTACGAACGTTGGCCGTGGCAACATTTTTTGCCGGAAATTGAAGAAAATCGATAGCTCCCATCTAGAGGTCACCCTAAATAAACATACCAGGTTTCAAAGCAATCAAATCATAAATGTGCCCTGTAGGGTGTGCCAAAGGGAAATATTGTGGTTTGACTAAACTAAGTTCTAAGAAAGTTCAAAGGTCGCTGTCAGCTGGAAAATTTTTTGCCAGAAATCGAAGAAAATCAATAGCTCCCATCTAAAGGTTACCCCAAACAAGCATACCAAGTTTCAAATTGATCCGATTACAAATGTGTCATATAGGGTGTGGCAAAGGGAAATATTGATGCATAACTAAACTAAGTTCATCAAAGGTCGTTGCCAGCAGAAACATTATGTGATGGACATGGAAGATAACCGATAGCTCCCATCTAGAGGTCACCCCAAACAAGCATACCAAGTTTCCAACTGATCTGATCATAAATGTGCCCTGTAGGGCATGCCAAAGGAATATATTGATGCCTGACGAAACTAAGTTCAAAGGTTGTTGCCAGCGGCAACATTTCTTGCCCAAAATGGAAGAAAATCGACAGCTCCCATCTAGAGGTCACCCCCGAATAAGCACATCAGGTTTCAAAGCAATCTGATTATGAATGTGCCCTGTAGGGTGTGCCAAAGGGAAGTATTGAGGACTGACTAAACTAAGTTCAAAGGCCGTTGCCAGTGGCAACATTTTTTGACGGAAATGGAAGAAAATCGATAGCTCTCATCTAGAGGTCACCTCAAACAAGCAAACGAAGTTTCAAATTGATCCTATTATAATTGTGCCCTACATGGTGTGCCAAAGGGAAATATTGATGAATAAGTGCACTAAGTTCATCAAAGGTTGCCACAGCAACATTTTAAATGGAAATGGAAGATAATCGAAAGCTCCCATCTAGTGGTAACGACAAAAAAGTATACCAAGTTTCAAACTGATCTGATCATAAATGTGTCTTGTAGAGTGTGCCAAAGGAATATATTGATGCCTGACTAAACTAAGTTCAAAGGTCGTTGCCAGCGGCAACATTTTTTGCCGGAAATCGAAGAAAATCGATAGCTCCCATCTAAAGGCCACCCCAAATAACCATACCAGGTTTCAAAGAAATCTGATTAGAAATGTGTCATGTGGGGTCTGCCAAAGGGAAATATTGAGGTCTGACTACAGTACAGTCGCTGTGGGCTGTCACTTTTCCACATGTCCACAGTGGGTGCCCACTGGCTTTCCACAGAAATCAGTTTGATACCAATTTCTGTGGGCATGTAGTTCTGTGGGCAAAAGCCTGTGGACTTCTGTGGAAAAGATTACTGAACGATGATAATGCCGGATGGCAGTGTCCACATAATTAATCTGAAAGACGTCTGCCCACAGAAACGTAACTGGAAGTAATTTTGAACACGTCTTGATAGAATGGGACTCTGTTTAAAAATATTTATTTCTTTATCATTTCAATTTGCAAGCACAGGTATATGGTCATTTTTGTATTTACGAAAAGGAAAAAATTGATAACTTGTCAAAATTACGTCATATTTCCTCATTCTGAAAAGTGAATAGCACAACCAACATTGTGAAAACAAGACATACAGTGACAAACCCATGTCGATTGCGAACGAGTGCTTTAAAAAATGTGTACAAAACGAAAAAAAATAGTTGAAAATAAAAGAGTGCACCTGGGAATATCGCTGATATGCAATTATGTATTGATATGATTTTTCTGTTAAACCGTATCTGATTTTCGATCGACTGAACAATTCGTTCGCTTTCGTTCACAACTCTAAGCTCGGGCGGGAAGGGGAACATTCGGCTTCTAGAATTTTCAGCCTGGAAATATTTTGACAAAGAAACATCAGCCCGGGGAAATTAGCGCCCAGTACTCAGGCCCGTTTATTAATTTATTTTTTTTATTTATTTATTTATTTGTGTTTAATGTCATATATTTATGCAGAAAGAGGCTAATCATAACAGCACCCCCAGGCCTTGAACGTTTTTCGGAATTATTCACTAAAAAGTGCAATATGAAAGTCGCACTAAAAAGTGCGACTTTCATATTGCACATTTTGGATAATTTCGGAGTAATTCTGATAGTTCAGCGTTCAATAAAAATGCATCGTCAAATTATTTTCGTTTTTTTAACCTGGCCCTATCGATAAATTACTTCGGAATTATTCACTAAAAAGTGCAATATGAAAGTCGCACTTTTTAGTGGATAATTTCGGAGTAATTCTGATAGCTCAGCGTACAATAAAAATGCATTGTCAAATAAATATTGTTTTTTTAACCTGGTCCAATCGATAAATTATTTCGGAATTATTCACTAAAAAGTGCAATATGAAAGTCACACTTTTTAGTGGATAATTTCGGAGTAATTCTGATAGTTCAGTGTACAATAAAAATGGATCGTCAAATTAATTTCGTATTTTTTTTTAACTTGATCCTATCGATAAACTACTTCGGAATTATTCACTAAAAAGTGCAATATGAAAGTCACACTTTTTAGTGGATAATTTCGGAGTAATTCTGATAGTTCAGCGTACAATAAAAATGGATCGTCAAATTAATTTCGTTTTTTTTTACCTGACCCTTTCGATAAATTACTTCGGAATTATTCACTAAAAAGTGCAATAAGAAAGTCACACTTTTTAGTGGTTAATTTCGGAGTAATTCTGATAGTTCAGCGTACAATAAAATGCATTAAATTAATTTCGTTTTTTTAACTTGGCCATATCGATAAATTATTTTGGAATTATTCACTAAAAAGTGAAACTGGAAAGCCACCCGTTCAGGAAAAATAAGCAGCAAGTAGAACATCACACATACTTTTGGGCATTTTGAACTGTACACTTATTGAAATATTTCATTCTGTGGCGGCCTCATTTGAGTTAATTTTCAGGGGGGGGGGGGGGGGGCACTTCTCTTTAATTGAGTAAAAGGTTAATTGATTTTGGGGCATTCTCATCGTAGAACCTCTATAAATCAGTTTGTATATTTGTAATTGTTAAAGTGAAAGAATGAAAAAATATAAACCAAACATTTTTATTCTCTTGGTTGTTTTTATTTTTCTGCAAGACTGTTTGTTATTCACCAATGATTAAATTAATTAACTTGATTGACTTATGTTGATCGGCAATTAATGGTGCTCTTGTGTTGTGACCTGCTGTAATCCTTCTGAAGTAGTTTTACAAAAGTTAGTGGCATGTGTATACTATATACAGCAGGGTTTGAAAGGATTAAGAACTTCAAACGACTTGTGTTCACGAGAGACTAATGGATCTGGGGCTAACTTTTATTAATATCGACAGGGGTAGGGTTAAAAACCAACATCAGGTATTGGTAAGCGAATACTTGAGAGGTGCTTCCCCCACCTGTAATGGACCGACACCTGTGGGGATCCCGTGAAGTGAAGCAGTGGTTCTTCATTGTGGTAAACAAGCCCTGCTTTACTGGTGGATTATGACCCAGTAACCAATGCTTGGGGTAGAAGAGGGTATAACATGGGTATAAATGATTGGGTAAACTTCCCATCAAAGGCGCTCTCAGTGTTCCCCCTATTTTTTCATAGAGATGTGTTGCACATTGTGGATATATAATCCATTTTCGTTGTTTCGAGTGCGAGGACATTTTTTGAAAAATTAAAATTTTCTCTGGAAACCGCTGTTAAAAATCGCCATTGCCTTCATGATTTCATTCAGATCGGAGGCTGTTTTGAGTCAGAGTCGGAGCACAACAGTCTATTAGGGGGAGGGGGACTGATACAAATCCCAAGACAAAATATGTTTTGTTTTTCTGAAATTATACTCTCAACTCTTGATTCGAATTTTGAAGACAGTCGCGAAAACGAAACGGAACTTTGCGAAAGTGGAAAAATGACGCCGTGAGGGGGAACTGGAGAGGCCTTGTTTGGTGACGATAAATTCATAATTGGTGGAAATATCCCTCCTTTTTTATTTAACCCTTTACCTAATGAACGGCGAAAACCGGCCAGCTATACACGAAAATCGCCATTCAATCTATTTTATATTTTGACTTTTTGTTCCCCAAAACACAGATTATGACCCCTCATTCGAACGAGCACATCACACTCGTTCCAATAAAGGGGTCATAACCTATGTTTTGGGAGCAAAAAATACAATTTTTTAGTTACACAAGAATTTTTTTCACGAGTGTCGTCGACTCCTAGCATTAGGTAAAGGGTTAGTGGTCGACCAATTATCGTAATCGGTGGAATAATCGGCCGATTATGAGGAATCGGAATTGGATCGGCGCCGACAAAAAATATTGGCAGTTGCCGATTATATCACCCTTTTCAAAGGCCTATTCTAACCACAAATAAAAAACAGATTTCCGTTTTTTTTTAATTGTCTCTTGGGTATAAGGTACGTTCAGGTAAGTATTTAATATTGTATTTCAATAAGACAAGTTCAGACAACGGATTCGAGTCTTGATAAAAATACCGGCAAGTCCTTGGTATGTAAGTATTGAACTATTTCGTATTTATCTACAATAATCAACATGTGGTTGAAACTCCGTAGATGTCCGTCAGCTTCACTTCCGCAAATATTATGATAAACCATTCAATGTTTTGATACTACCTTTGGGAAGTGAAACTGACGGAAATGTAAGAAGTGTCATTGGTGTGTACTTCGTGATTGAGTCGTGAATTTCCGAGTGCTTGATTTGGGTCAGGGACAACGCGCCCCAGGCCTATTTTTGGGACGGGTTGTCCCACTTTTTGGGGTGGGTTGTCCCGATTTTTTTTACATTTGCGGAAATTTTTTAGGAGGATAGTAACATATAAAAAAGATTTCTACTAACTTTTTTATCGAAAATTGTCAAATTTAATAGAAAATTATGCACAATCCACGTTGATCCGATTTTTTTCCAGCTATTTTTTGGGGAGATGGTAATATATAAAAAAAAAGTTTTACTCACTTTTTTATCGAAAATTATCTAATTTTAACAAAAATAATCCACAAATCCTCTTAACACATCCCATAATAACTGAATCAAACTAATAATACTTCTAAACTGAATTGGTAGCATGTAGACACCAGTCAGAATTGGCGTGTTGTTTTAGGCATGTTGTTTCAGTCGGGTATCCTCTAAGAGGAATTATATTTGTTTGATGCGCAAAAATCAAATGACAGGACATGTTGTTTTTGTGTGATATGGATTCATCACGGCGTTGATCTTTTTTCCTTCATCTTTTCCTTCATCTAAGACTTCTCTTTGAATTATACCAGATGGCAGTAGTGAAGACTGTATATAATCTGCTACTTCTTACTATATATATCACATGTTATTACTTACAATACAATCATAATTTAAATGACAGTCAGGTTGTCCCTTATATCCTGGCGCGTATTTATTATTATGATCGTATTATAAGTTATAACAGGCGAATAATTCATTCTGAATTATTCACGTGTTATTACCTGTAATACAATCATAATTAATTAAAATGGCAGGTTATTAGTACTCATAATCCAATCCTAGTCCAATGTCATAGTTTAAGAAAAATTGGGGCGGGTTGTCTCAGGGTGGGTTGTTCCACCTGGTTTGGGGCGGGTTGTCCCGTTCCCCTTGATTTCCCAAAACATGAAAGAATTAATGAATTCCCCAGTATCATTTGTTCGTTGATGACAGTAACTTGATATTCCAGAAACACAAACATGCCTCTATTGACACGTGTCCAGCAAAATGTGTTTTGGAATGTATGGAAATGCAAGTTACATGTGCTCCTCAAATTCTTGGCCCATATACTTGGCAATTTCATATTTAAAATCAGCTGTTTTTAACCATGTGGGTTCTGTGTTTGCTTTGAAAATTCACTTGGAAAATCATTTGAATTGGAAATATATTATTAACTGTAAAATGATCATGGGTGAATCACTGAACGACTCTGTCAGAGAAGGATGCGAGGGTAACATTGTAAGTGAAAAAGTGTGACAATGGATTTCTACAACAAAAGAAAATAACGAAAATAAATTCAGGTTAGTTCAAGTTAAATTTAGGTAATGCTTTTCTGAATTTATCGATTACATTCGATCTGTCTTTCCATATCCTTGTTGGGTTTCCTTATCGGTGATTTTCAGACTGCAAGGCCAACACAATCCAGGGTCATGACAGAGTGCTTCTAAATCTTCCCCATGACAAAAACGGACGCATTTTTTACCTTAGCGGAAACACTGCCTATATTGCTCCTTTCTCCTAATTACGAAGTGGACACTTTCAGATTTGTGTCCCTGACAATCAAGCTTCATTTCGTAATAGTTTAGCCACAATTTTAATACCTTTATCAAAGAAATGATGGGATTAACAGGCGAATTTCGGGTAAATTTTATTGAATAAAAATAATCGGTATCGAAATCGGAATCGGCCGATTATGGTTCGCTATAATCGGAAATCGGTCCATGGGGTCTCTCTCTAATCGGATGATCACTATAAAGGGTTAACAAATGGCAAACAGATGAGTAGATAAATATCACATGGTTCACAAGCTTTTTAGTTTCTGCATTTTCGTCAGTTGGATTATCCTGGGAATTTGTTGTGACAGGGGAGAACAGAAACTAGTCTGATATTTTGACCTCGTTCCGATGTTAACAGATTTTTTTTCTTATTGCTATCATGTAGAAAAATTACGTAACATAAATATTATAGTAGTGTAATAAAAAGTCAGATCATGTGGACTCCACGGGAATTGCCATGTTAGTTATTAATTCCGTGGGCAAGTAGGTAGCATGCCCACGGTCTAGAAAATTCTGTTCACAGAAATTTATGTGGGCAGTTGAAAGGTAATTTGCCCATGGTTTTCCACAACCACAGTGGACATGTGGAAAAGTGACCGCCCACGGCGACTGTACTGTAAACTAAGTTCAAAGGCCGTTAGCAGCGTCAACATTTTTCGACAGAAATGGAAGAAAATCAATAGCTCCCATCTAGAGGTCACCCCAAGCAATCATACCAAGTTTCAAAGTGATCTGATCATAAATGTGACCTGTGCGGTGCACCAAAGGAAATTGTGGACGTATGCCCGTATGCACGGATGTATGTACATATGCCGACGGACGAGAAGTGATGGCAATAGGTCAGGTTGACTTTGTCAAGTTAAGCTAAAAATCATACCATTGATGTTAAGTAAAAAGTTAAAGAAAGAAAAAACTATTTTTCTCCTTCAACTGTACATGAATATTTTAATTGTTGGCACAATTTATCATCAATAATTTATAAAGGTTTGATGCAAATATCCATGACTAGAACTAAAAAAATACTTTAAAAGCCGATAACCTGTTAGTTGTGACCCATGTTCATGTTCATTACATCTATATACTGGATATAAAAAAACAGAATCTCATTTAACAGATGGCATAATAAAAGTTGGTTACACTTCATCTGATCACTGAACAGCAGATAATAGATATGAAAATTATCCATCTGCCCAGTGTTGAAATGGGAAATTCAATAACTGTAGTAGACCTCTTTCAAAACTATCATCAACCAATAATAAAATAATAATAAAGCAAAGCATCCCCCCTACATTTCATAATGAGTATATCCCAATATGGAACCATGCTGGATCAATAACTGCCAACAGTGAAAAGGAAGCTGAAGTTTTTAACAACACAATAACATGAGCTGGATGCAGGCCACATTTTCTAAATCAGTGAGAAAATGGAGTTAGTTTCAGTATTCATTGATAAAAAGGTAAGAAGGCAGTATTCCTACTTCAAGCATAAAAATAGTGCTGCTGATTGTAGCGACCTAGAAAATATCCCTGGCAATAAAACAAAGACTGTTGCCTCAATGGTTTCCAAAAGACAGGAAGAAGAAATTCCGAACAGTTATCTCCAATCACTTTTGAGATCTCATAACAGCAAAGTGTTTCAATAAAATTATAAGATATTTGTTGAAAATATTTCTATTTTCAAAACAGTCTGCTGTAGTACATGCACCAACAAACAATTATACCAATTTCTATTTTAAGGCAATTATGAAGGTATCAAACTGGAACCAGCTGTAATTTATCATGAATACTCGAATCAGCTGTGCACAATAAAAACACTCCAGATGAGAGGAAATTTATTAACTATCTGAGCTGAAATGGAGTATTATTTGACGTTTTAGAGAAAAGATATGAAAACATGCTATTAATTGAAAATAGAATATGCTTTCATTTTTGGAACTCACTTTAAAAAAAAGTTCCAAAATCCGATATATTTCCATAAGTTCCTTGGATCTTCTACCCTCTGTAGCATGTAACCAACTAACCCTGTGTATTTTTACAGTCCAATTCAGTGTATATTTTTTTCATGCAGTGTGTGATATGGCAGCCTATCAACTAATCCTTTGCAATGCCTATGGTCAGTCAATATACAGTACGTGGAGAGTGTATTAGGACGAAATCCCCATAGAGTGGAGATTCCACAGAAGCAATAATTGCAAATTTGTTGTAAAGCATAACAGGCACAAGCAAAGTTCCAGCCAATGGACCTCCAGGTTGAACCCGGAAGCCCATTAGCTGAAACATTGCTTGTGTTTTTCGTGCATATGAGCAGAATTTGAACGAGATACTTTGAGTGGTAAGTCCACTCCATGGGTGATTTAGTTACAATCCACTCTCCACGTAATGTATGTTAACTTTCCAAATAACACTGAGCAATGCACATGGTTAGTCACTAAGATCATGTCTGTTATGCTCAGAGATGAAACTGGCAGACGTAAAAAATACCAGAAAGTGTAAATCGCCGGGTGAAGCAAGGCAAGCACGATTAAGACAAGCCGGGGTCCAGGGGATGCTCTAGGGTTTTAGATGCTCCAATGTGGACAGTGCATTTCAACCAGATAGCAACTCATAAACCTGATTTGAACAAACTTAACTCTAACTCCTTTAACCCTTTACCCAACAAATCGCCCACATCCGCAAATGTAATATGCAAATTCAGCAATGAAAAAATATTATTTTTCAAAATATTTCAACAAAACTATATCATGTGACCACTCTTTGGAATGAGCTCATTCCAATGAGGGGGTCACATGATATGGTTTGGTTGAAAGTTTTCGAAAATTTAAAAAAAATGACATTTAAAATAATACAATTTGATGTATCTTCTGCATTGGGTAAAGGGTTAAAGATTTTATATGCCAAATATGAAAAGATTCTCACTGGTGGATCTGAAGAAATAGATTTTTAAAGAATTCTTCTCATACACCACCAAGTTCTTATTATTGATTATATATAGACAATAGTTCACTTCTCAGATTCGAGTACCATTTTTATCCTCAAGTGGGATGTGCAGAGAATTATTTCAAGAGGCATTAGCCCAGTGAAATAATCTGTGTGGCCCACAAAAGGATAATATCGCACTCAAGTCCGAGCAGTGAACTTTTGTGTTTATTTTATTTTCTCCTTATTTGTTTTCCCAAAACAAGCCTTTACTAAGAGATGGTCTGTCACCCGGTATACCCCCACCGTGGCATACCGACTAGTTTGGGTGACTGAAAAGGGGCATTCAATTTTTCTAAGTAAAAGAAATATCCAATGTGGCCACCAGTCGGCCATCTTGAATCCGATCGGGAAAGAAATTATGTCACGCACTGCTCCTCATTATGTTGATCATTTTGGTGAAGTTTCATGACCATGTGACAAACTGTGGAAGTAGTTCGTTTCACAAGTATTTTACAAAATCCAATATGGCCTTCAGTCGGCCATCTTGAATCTTATCTAAGATGCCTCTGTATAATGCCTAGATGAGAACGTCTCCTTTTGGTCATGATCTGTCAACAGTGATGGCTGCCCAAGCCCGAATCCCAAAAACTTTTCGCACAGTCTGAAGGTCATATTTAATATGGAGGGATTTCATTTTAACTTGGTAGGATGACTCCGTATGATGTCTAGATGAGAACTTCCTCATTTGGTCGCGATCTGTCAACCGTGACGACTGTCCAAGCCCAAAACCCGAAAACCTTTAGCACATTCCACAGGTCATATTTATGGAGGGATTTCATTGTAACTTGGTAGGATGACTCCAAATAACGTCTAGATGAGAACGTCCCCTTTTGGTCGCAATCATTCAGCCTTGATGGCTACCCGGGCCCAAAAACCTTTAGCATAGTCTATAGGTCGTATTTATGGAAGGATTTCATTGTTGACATCCCCTTTTGGTCATGATTGGTCAACTGTGACCGCTACAGGGGCCAAAAAACCTTGACCACAGTCTACAGGTCATATTTATGAAGGGATTTCATTGTAACTTCGTAAGCTCACTCCAGATGATGCCCAGATGAGAATGTCCCCTTTTGGTTGTGATCATTCAACCATGATGCCTGCTCAAGCCCAAAGCCTGAAAACCTTTAGCACAGCCTACAGGTCATATTTATGAAGGGATTTCATTGTAACTTGGTAGGTTGACTTCATATGATGTCGAGATGAGAACGTTCTCTTTTGGTTGCGAGTGGGCAACTGTGACAGCTACAGGGGCCTGAAGCCCGAAAACCTTTAACACAGTCTACAGGTCATTTTTATGAAGGGATTTCATTGTAACTTGGAAGGATGACTCCAAATAATGTCTAGATGAGAACGACCCCTTTTGGTTGCGATCATTCAGCCTTGATGGCGGCCCGAGCCCAAACCCAAAAACCTTTAGCATGGTCTATAGGTCGTATTTATGGAAGGATTTCATTGTAACTTATTAGGTTGACTCCATATAATGCCTAGATGATGACATCCACTTTTGGTCGTGATTGGTCAACTGTGATGGCTTCAGGGGCCCGAAGCCCGAAAACCTTGAGCACAGTCTACAGGTCATATTTATGAAGGGATTTCATTGTAACTTTGTAGGATCACTCCAGATGAAGCCCAGATGACAACATCCCCTTTTGGTTGTGATCATTCAACCATGATGACTTCCTGAGCCCAAAACCCAAAAAACTTTAGTACAGACTACAGGTCGTATTTGTGAAGGGATTTCACTGTAAATTAGTAGAATGACTCAGTATAGTGTCGAGATGAGGTCATCCCCTTTTAGTTGTAATCGGTCAACCGTCATGGCTACACAGGCCTGAAGCCTGAAAACCTTTAGCACAGTATACAGGCCATATTTATGAAGGGATTCCAATGTAACTTGATTGGATGACTCGTTTTGGAACAATTTCACTGTAACTTGGTAACTTTGGTTGACATACGTTAACTGTGAGGGCCACAAACATTAACTGTCAGGTCATATTAACCCACCCCTCAACTCTTTAGTACAGTGTACACCTCATATTATTTTTATTAAAAACATAGCATACAGGGAACAAAAATTAACATATTCCCAGTTATCACAATTCTTGTCTTATTTCATAATCCTTTCATAAACACTGAACATTATTCTTTTCATCAAACACAACACACAGACAAGTTGCACTACAGTGTCATTGACACTTTCATTGAAAAAGTGCTTCCACAATATTGCAAAATTTAAGGCCTGTGGGGGTTGCCAGAACTGAGAAAATATGGTGACAAACCTAAGAGTCTGACAGGCTGAACCTCTCCAAAACTGTGTTGGAAAAAGTGGTCTTTTGTGCACAAGCCTGGAAATAAGCAATCTGTTATTTGGAGAATGAGGTCCTCAGAGGGGGAATTTGCTGATGCTATCCCACACAGGGGACCAATGTATACTCTGAGTACCTCTTTCTGTTTAGGTTTAAGACCTTGATTCAGACTGAGGTTCAGAGAGGGTAAATTTAGTGATGCTACCCTGCTGTGCAGGGTAGCATCACAAAATTCACCCTCTGGGGACCTCATTCTGTAGATGATGTCTGCTTATATCCAGGCTTGTTTGCATAAACTGTTCATGACAAAGTTACATCAGTGGATGAAAATTTCATAATTAATCTTTAAGTCCTCAGATTAATATCACATTAATCTTATATGTGACATAACAATGCCAGAAACAGATGTGCAGGGTTACATGGTGATGACCAATTTTAAACATTACAATCCAACAGGAATTTTCCAAACCATTTTTTGAAAACATTACACTTCTTTATCAGCATAAAATTCTTTTAACCCTTTAACCAACTTAATGACCAAAAGTGGCCACCTATTCACCACAATCACCATTCAATTTTCGTTATTTTTTTCATTATTAGTCTAAATAACTTATGATAGCTTATGAACCTCATTGGAACAAGCTCATTGAGCTAAATAAATAGTGATGCAAAAAATGAAAACAACTGGTTATTACATAGCTTATGAACCTCATTGGAACAAGCTCATTGAGCTAAATAAATAGTGATGCAAAAAATGAAAACAACTGTTTATTTAAGAATTTTGTTTGTAAATGTTGCTTGCCTTTCATGTTAGGAAAGGGTTAACCCTTTGAACTCGCAAGAAGGATGTTTCGGTCCAAAACATATTTTCGGCCCATTTTTGATTTATTATAAGAGGTCTACACACAGGGCATTGATGATAAAATAATAACTGCAGTTTGCTGACAGATGGCTGCAGACTGCAGTTATTATTTTGTCCTCCCTGTATATTGATACTGGACTGACCTATCTCACCGTAAGTGTACTCAAAGGCGATACCATACCAGGAAACGAGGGTACAAGGGTTGTGTAGTAAATGCCTTGTGATTTGGTAATAAATGATGTTTACTTTTCGTGAAGTGGAGACAACCTGAAAGAACAAAGGGAGAGATACACTGAAGTGATTCTGAGCACTTAATTTTCAGCTGCCAAGATAATGGTCTTGCAACATTCTGTCACTTTGCACTCTTATTTCATCTTAATACATTTGTAACTGTTTATGAAATATTTATTTTTAGTTACAACTGTATGTTGGCCAAAATTCATAAACTATAGTTAACCACTTCCACATTTCATGTATATGGTTTCATTAACTATTAATGCAACAGAAGTTAATTAAGGGGAAATGTCCCACTTTTAGATTCTGCTCAACCTTAAAATAGGTATCAACTGTGATGTGTTAGTTTAGTTTTAGTCCAAGTTTCTACATAATTCCACTGTTCCACTGCACAATTATTAACTGGTAGCATGAGCTACATTATTTGAGGTTGTCAAAATCTACTTTTTGCCTTGTTACATTTATGGTAGAGTGCTTTCAGTGACTCTCCTACAAAATGTAACAAAGGAAATCCATGCAGACTACATAATTTCACTTCAAATATCATATTGTCCCTTGGGTGCAACAGCGCGCCATGGTGACTTGTTGCACACAAGGAACAACATGAAGCACATTTACAGATGATGTAGTCTTTTAGTTGTACGTGCATTTCAGAATGAAGCCCAAATACAAGCACTCAAGAATTCAACAGTTTTAGTACCAAGAGATAGAATACAGTCAAAAATGTTTGCAATACCTTTCTTTATGCCGTTAATATTCAATCATGGGGAAACCCTTCTCTGTCCTCTTCCTGTGCAAGATATGCGTGTCTCATGTGAGAAGTCCTTAGCTTAATCTTGATTTCTATAGATATCTATCTCACATGACCCACGTGACCGTATCTTATGTTTCGTTGGTGTTCAAAGTATTGTTGTTTGCTGTACATGTACTTGATGTTAATAATAACAGTATTTTGTATCCAGTTTGATCAATTTCTTAACTTAATTCCTATCACTATAGCATCCATCAATCGATTGATGCACGCACCCAACTGACATCATCGGAATGTGTCAATGTTCATTTCGCTACAAATATTTAACCCCTCCCTTGCCGGAGTTGGAATTTAATTTCGTGCTATATACCTGTAGTACACACATAACTTTTGTGTGCTCTTTCTGATAAGCAGAAATGGACAACAAAATTGTACGATGTAGCTGCATGTGCCCCTGGATTACTTTTGATGACGTCAGAGTGTTTTGGTGGGGGGAGAAAAATTAATCCTGTTGGGGAAATCTCAACCTCAGGAAAAGATATTTGGTCCAGACACTTGGCAAGCCTCGTGTCGGGCCCAAATATCTTGCCCTCGGGTGAGATTTCCCCATCTCACACCCTCACCCATCAGGGATAATAATATTCTTACAAAGTGTTACATAACATTTAATCAGTAAGAACATAAAGCACAGGGAGGGGAAATTTATACCAAAATACATTTGATGAATTTTCCAACGTTTAGTATTATTATCAGTACAGATGAGCGGTATTTGACTTTTGAGTTTGGTATCAATTTCGGTATTTATTGGGGGATATATTGCAGTATAAGTTCGGTATTTGGTATCTGACCTGACTGAGATTTGCTGATTGTACCAAAGGGAAATTCACACCAGGAAAATACAGAATAAGATGTTCTTGTATCATTCTACCAAAGCACCACACATGCCACTTTCAATGAGCTCAACATTGGCATTCTTTTGCCAACACAAATCATATCTACAGTAATTTTGTGACTTGCTCCAAAAATACCATAAATGCCTATTTCAGGCTTCTGCAAACTCAGGGCATGTATCCTTAACATGCCAGGATCAGGAGGTCCTGCTGACAATAGACAAATCACCTGGGCAGTGATTTCTTCTCTTAACAGGCAGCCAAGACTTGACTAGAAGTCACTGCTAAGTCAACAGACATGAACAGGTTGTGGTGTAGTGGGAATTCAGGACAACTGCCCAAAACCTATAAGTTAATTAAACTGAAAAGAAAATCAGTCACTTGTTTCATGAAAATGAATACTTCCTCCGCAACAAGGCTGTATAAATAGCAAAGGTAGTAACATTTGAAAGTACAGAAGATTTCGATATTCAATAATTGGTTTGGTTCAGTTCGGGTTTTGGTATCCCCATGATATCTGAATCGGTTTGATTTTTTGGTATATTGTCCATCTTTATTTATCATCAATTATAATGTGTCCAAGGTCACTTTCAGCTTTCACTTTTAGGCTAAACTGTGTCTACAATGCAAGTATGAAACCAAGTTTAGACAATCCTTTATACCAATACACCAGTTAAGTGCAGGGCTAATAAGTTGCAGAATTCCAAAGTTGGTCGATACTGCTGGGTGGTTCTCTTCGGGTTCTCTGGTTGCCTCCACCCTTTAAAAAATGTTCGACATGATATGACCCTAGCTGTTGAAAGGGCCATTAAATTCTAATAATAAATAAATAAATGAAAACACCTTGTAATCATTGCAAGGGAGTGTAAATGCTACTGAATGTGTATTATACAAGCCAATTATTTTAACACTTCTCAAAGTCACTTAGCTTTTTAAAGTCCCAGCGGAGTAGAGGAAATTGATATAAGAGGCCAAATTACCTGCAAAATGTAATTCACACCAAAAAACATGAATTATCTAATTTTATGATTGAAGAAATCAGCTTAACCCTTTTCCCAATGCATCGGCCGCATCCACACGCGTAATATGCAAATTCAGCAGTTGAAAAAATATTATTTTTCAAAAAATTGAAAAAATTTTGACAAAACCATATCATGTGACCCCTCGTTGGAACGACTCATCGAGCTTGTTCTAACGAGGGGTCACATGATATGGTTTTGTTGAAAATTTTTGAAAAATTTTAAAAAATGATATTTAAAATAACAAATTTTGATATCGTCTGCGTTGGGTAAAAGGTTAACAAGGAAACATAGAAATGGCAAAACCAGAATTAAACTGAAACCACTTAATTAGGCTTTTCCCTCTGGAAAAGACTATTGTTTTTCTACGGATTATTATCATTATTTTTTTTTTTTTAGGCTTTTCCCTCTGGAAAAGACTATTGTTTTTCTACGGATTATTATTATTTATTTTTTTTTCCACACATTTTTGTCCGTACGATTCAGAAGCCATTTTCGAACCGATTTTCACACAATTTGGCACACGCATAGAGGGGCTAAAAATGTACCGAAGCGTAATTTTCGATTTAACCCTTATTTCGCCAGAATTGGCAAAAAACTGCCAAAATTGAGGTTTATCGGCACTTTCTCGAAACACGTCTTTAGGATTTTTTTTAAATATTCATAATTACTAGACCTGCCTATGACACAACCTTTGATACACACGACATATTAGGCGATGCATATGGTAACCCTCCACAGGCTGCCAAACATCGAAATTTTGATGAAATGGGCCGGTTTCAGACCCCCACAGCACCCAAACGATACCCGAGAGGTAAACATAACTTCCTTTATTTGAAGTGGAATTCACCGAGGATCATTTTTGTAAGTAATAAGGGTGTTCAGAAAACCAAGTGTTAACCCGTTTTGGGCTGGTTAAACAGCAATACCTCAAAAAAGCTCAAAACTTCATGTTTTCTGTGGATTTCTCTAAACGAGTCTTGTAGATTTTCAAGAAAAATTGGTCACTCTCAGGTCTTGGTGTGACATTACAAGCTGCATGGATAAAATATTCCGGTCAGCATTAGTTAACCCTCCCTGAGCTGCTAAACGTAAAAATTGTGATAAAATGGGCTGTTTTTAGACACCAACAGCACCCAAACGATATACCACAGAGAAAGGGGCCTTCATTTATCGGATGCAAAATTGATCGGAAAATATTTTTGAAAGTGGTAAGGGTATTCAAAATTTGACGTCTTAACCCATTTTGGGCTGGTTAAAGAGAGATACCCAATAAAATCTTAAAATACCCGTTTTCTGTGGATTTCTCTAACATCTTGTTGGTTTTCAAGAAAAATCGGCTATTTGCAGGTCTTGGTGTGACATTACAAGTCGCATGAACAAAATATTCCGGTCAGCATTAGTTAACCCTCCCCGGGCTGCTGAAGGTCAAAATTGCGATAAAATGGGCTGTTTTTGCACACCAACAGCACCCAAAGGGTACAGCCCAAAGAAAAATGCCTTCTTTTATCGCGCAGACAATTTATACGGAAACATTTTTGTAAGTAGTAAGGGTATTCAAAAGTCGACGTCTTAACCCATTTTGGACAGGCTAGAGAGAGATATCCCTTGAAAGCTTTAAATTCCCATTTTCTGTGAATTTCCCTAATGGTAACTTGTAGGGTTTCAAGACAAATTGACTATTCGTAGGTCTTTATGTGACATTACAAGTTGCATGGACAAAATACTCCGGTGAGCGTTTTTAAACCATCTACAAGCTGCCAAGCATCGTAATGTTGTTAACATGGGACTGTTTTCAGACACGCACAGCACCTAATGTATACACGAGAGATAAACATAATCTCCTTTGTTTGAAGTGGAATTCACAGAGGACCATTTTTGTAAGTAATAAAGGTATTCAAAAAGCCAAGCGTTAACCCCTGTTGGGGAGGTTAACAGGGATACCCATCAAAAGCTTAAAAAATCGTTTTCCCTGGATTTCTACAAACATTTTGTGGGGTTTTCAAGAGAAAATGGCCGTTGATAGGTCTTGGTGTCATATGACCAGTTGCATGGATCAATTATTCTGGTAGGCATTTGTTAACCCTTCATGGGCTGCTAAATGTAAAAAAAATTGAGGAAATAGTCTGTTTTTGGACACCAACAACATCAAATGGAAATGCCACAGAGAAACTTCTTTTACCAGACGCAAAACTGATAGGGAAACATTGATATTGATATTAACCCATTCTACCATTAATGATGGGTTTTACCTAAACATTTTTTTATCAAACCCAAACTGAGTCATTTGAGACTACTATACTCACCTTTCTCATAACATCAATGAAGGAACTTTAGTGAGACAGTTAAAAACAATTCATCAGACACTGTGGGGGTCAAGAAAAATCATGGAATCTAATCGGGAAAAGCCATGATTCTCCAGAATCATAAAGTCTAGTTTAAAGTGTTTTTTTTATGATTGTCAATCGTAAATGTACTAAAGTGGAATAGAAATCCTAATATAACTGCAGATCAATAGAAATTTGATTTAATATCGAAAAAGAACTGACAGAATCTCCATGGTGCATCCGACTCTGTCTGCAGTTATATTCTATACATGACAGTATTGGAAGTATCTTCTGGAATAGATCAGTAAGAGAAGATCCAAAATGACAAAGGGAATTCAAAAACCCCCTTAATCCTTTGAACCCTGGTGGTATCTTCCATTTCAGTTCAATCTCAGCAATTAGAAGAGTCTATATTCATTATTTGGGGGAAGAGCAATTAACATTTTCAAAATGCAGTCTTTCCCGTCGCATGGGTGGATGGCCACCCTTCCTGGTACGGATCAGCGTACTAGTGTTTTAAACATCATTTGTATGAAAGCATCTGATTTCAATAAATAAATTAATTTGATGGCGAGAATTTATCGGAAATGTGAAAAAGGTTAGCAGACCAGAATTTATCGATTATTTGAAAAAGGCTGACAGCCTTTTTCAAATATCGGATAAACTCTTGCCTTAAAGTTCATTTATTTAATTGAATCGGACACTTTTATATAAAAATTATATAAGACATGGGGGTACTTTTGTATAAGGGAAATTGAGGCTTTGTTAAATGGTAAACCCTTTTTTTTTAAAATCATGGCTTATTGTCCTTTAAGGATCATTTAAGATATATCCAACAAGAGCATATTGCTGAAGGCAATTATAACTCCACTGTAGTGTTGAACAGATGAAGCATAAGTAAGGTAACAGCCATATTTATTTATCAGGGTTTAACGACACTTTAACAGCCAAGGTCATAATCAGGTCGGTGACAGTTTTACAGGTGGAGGAAGCCAGAGTACCCGGAGAGAACCAATGAGCAATGGCGAGCAGCTGCCAGCTCCCCACCATCGTAATTCCGCACTGCAGCACAGGCAGGGTTAGATTGGTTGAAGACATGCACACCATCAACGTGCAATACGCCTTGGTACACGGCGTCATCGTGCCCCCATGTGGACAATCCGGGTGAAGAGCCTTGTCCAAGGACACAACGCGGGAGTCCGAATCGATTGCTCAGATGATCACCCATCCAAGGATTAACCGTGCTCGACATTGTTTAACTTCGGTGATCTTACGAGAACCGGTTACCGCAATGCCACAGCACCTCCGGTAATGCCATAACTCTGGTGAAAAATAAGAGGGCAACCTTTTTATAACATGTGCAGGAGCAGCTTGTCACAAGGATCCCTCAAACCAAATTTCATGAAATTAATCCACTCACTGCTAAGATATATCGCAGCGGCCGGCCAGCTGAAAGGACAATCGACTGGACAAACAGCCAGATGCATGAAATCTAGTATACCCCCATTCTCAACTTGAGTGGAAGAATAATTAAGTGCGCTCCACTTAGCCTTCATGTATCATGATGTTAGAACACAACACTGTCTAATGTTGAATGAGTCAACAGTTACACACATGAATCTTTTGTTGACAATAGTGTGGGAACAAAATCAGGATTAAGCAAATTGTTGTATTTAAGAAATTTCCAGGAATCAACTAGATGGTCTATTAAAGGGGATGTAGCTATATCAAGTTTCTGATATAAGTGAAGACGTTACTTAACCATTTAGCTTATCATTATTTATTTATTTATTGTGGTCTTAATGACACTTTCAACACCAGAGTCATATTGTGTTGTACAGCTTCATTGGTGGAAGAAGCTTGAGCACTTGCAAAGAACCACGAAGAAGTGGTTAGTAACTACTAGACTCTCCAACTATCTAACCCTGTGCATGCAGGGTTTACAATTGCGAGAAGTATACCTTAACCCTTAAGGGCCTGGAGCTTTTTATACATTTTGCTTTACTTTGACCATCCACATCCTATGACATAGCAGGTGGTTCTTAGCAAGTCTTGGCTGCCTATGTAGGCAGCCAAGACTTGCTTAGAAACAACTGCCATGAAACTTTGAATGTAACTTGCAAGCTTACCCCAAAACAGCATGCTGGGGCACCTGTTTTGTTGTAGAAAAAATATGATTAAAATCGGAATTAGGCCCTTAAGTTTTAACACACAGTGCCACCTTGCTCCCACTGGGAGCAAGTGGGATAGAGTGTGGAAATGTAGGCGTTAAGTTGTGGTGACAATCTGAGAGTGTTGCATGTCTATAACATGGTTATCATATGCCGGTTGTCAAATCTGGAACCTTTGTTCAAGTTATAATGCTAATAAGTTCAGAATTCGTAAAAATTAAGGCTCATAACTCTGTAAAGACAAATCAGGCCGGGACAGTTTCCGAACCCGCTTGAAATATTATTGCAAAACACCTGTATGGCAAATATTAGTCAAATTGAAGAACGTTTGTTTAAGTTATTGTGCTAACAAGCCCAAAATTTGTAAAAATTGACTAATTAATGCCCATAAGGCCTAAAAAAATTATATGTTTGTTTCCACTAACCCGACCGACCCTATTTCAAACCGCCGAGTCTAAGCATTTTATTGAAATCGCAAAAAAAAGTGAAAAAACGGTGGCATTTTTGCCACTTTCTAAATCGCGCCACAAACATTGATCGTCAAAAAATTAAGATTTATCAAAAAGTAACCCTATTTCATATAAAAGCCTATCGAGCCATGGAACTTCTTCATAATATAATATTCAGCTGTCCTCTTATTCTGAATTGTGTGTTCGCATGCCTCACTTTATCATGACGCGAGGTCAAGAAGTGTTAAAATTAGCACACCTCAGCACTTGAAATAAATTGCCTTTTTAAGTGATTGTGGTAATGGCCTGGTTAGGTAGCATCGTATTTATCTTGGCTAAGAAAGCACAAATGACTTGCTTTTGCTTATTTGAAGACAATAAAGTTCTCTGCTTTGGTCTTGTATGAAACACTTTTGAGTTTTGAGCACACCATTTTGAAGGCATGATGCTATCGTGTCGTCAGCGTGTGCAAACAGCCAATCACTTTAAAGTAAAAGTGTAAATTTACAGAGAATATCCCTTAGTATTTCACAAGGAAAATTTCCAGGTTTTAAATAGCAGGCATGCCATTGGTCAAAATGTATAATGTGTTTAACTATGCATGCTCACTGGAATACAGTCCATGTGTTTGTTTCAAATTAGATGTAAACAATATTCAATCACTTGCGTAATAATGGTCACTGTTGAGACAAAACACTTGAACAGTTGATGAAGAAAAGTAATACATAAACGTTTCATGGTCTGCCAGAGCAGATGGTGCGGTAAAAAGGGAAAGACTCAAATTTAAACCAACATTAATCCACACCAGTGAAGTAAAATCACTTCTTGTAAACTGTGACATTAATTTAAAGCAAGTTGAAATTTGTATACCGCCTCACCGGGATAAAACCAACTTATTCAGGTACCGAATATGATTTAATTCGCCAGTATCGGTGACGGAATTGACAATTTTACCGATTATAGTCGGTATACCATAAAACCACACAGCACTACACAGAGGCCTATTTTATGTTGAAAAAGTTATAAACTGAGTTAAGAGAACTGCATTCTGGAAAGAAAAAATAAATAAAATGTTTTTCTGACCTACCGACCCTATTTTTTTTCATCCCGTTAGTGGAAACAAACATTTATCTTTTTTAGGCCTAACTCTTCAACGATAAATTGGGACGGGCCAGTTTTCGTACTTGCTTGAGATATTCTTGCAAAAGACCTATAGGGTAAATATAAGTCAAATCGGAGAACATTTATTATTGTGATAACAAGCTCAAAATTCATAAAAAATGACTAATCAAGGTCCACAACACTTCAACGATAAATTGGGCTGGGCCAGTTTTTGAACTCGCTTAAGATAGTATTGCAAAATCTATATGGTCAATATTAGTCAAATCAGAGATCGTTTGTTCAAGTTATTGCACAAACAGTGCGAGGACACCCGGACACCTGCCCGGATGCACACCGATCATCGCCAAACCATAGGTCTCAGTTGTTAACACAACTCGACCAAAAGGAGATTTCAAAGATTCTTTTCTCAGTTTTTTACTCTGTCATCAAGACAAAGATCCAAAATAGGAGAGTTTCAATACAGAATATCTCTGTCTGAACTGTAAACCTCAAAACTGGGTGAGCAATCCACTCAGTTGCATATGTTTCCAGTCACATAACATGTTGAGTTCAATGCGTGTGTCACACAGGAACTACCAATTAATATATACGAGAAAAATGAAGTGCACCTAAATACTTCTGACACTTCCAAGTGCCTGGGTTTATTTCACATCTCTATCAAGTGCAATATTTCGGAAACATGTGAAAACACAAAAAATGGTTTTGAAAATTCAGATCCAGCAAAATTGAAGAACATGGGCTATTGGGCTTTAATTAACTCTTAATCTGCCAAGTAATTTAATTTTAAAATATTTTTCATCAAATCTAGTCATGGCTGCTGTTAAGCAGCCATGACTAGATTTGATGAAAAATTCATGAAAATTTGACTAAAGAAAGCATTGGTAAAAAAAATTAAGGTTCATTCAAAATTGATAAAATTAAATTAAATTCTTTAACTGGTTGAGGGCTACATCATATGTCTATCAAAATTTGTTTTATTTCAAATTATTGAAGAGTTTCTTCAGGCACTCTTCAACAATTTGTGATAAAGCAAATTTGCATAAACAAAATATTATTTGCATTTGACTGAATATGAAACATGAGCAAGGAAAATGTTGGCCTTTGCTCTGGTACCCGAATTTTTAGCTGAACTTTGACATCAAATTTGAGGTTTTGTCATGGGCCGCCGTCCGTCTGTCAACAATTCAATACAGCTTGGGCTGGAGGCCGTATTTATGAACCGATCTTTACGAAACTTCTTGGGTCGCTTTGTTATCACTGTGGGACTAGAACGAATGTTTTTGGGGGTGCGGTCCAAAATTCAAGATGGCCACCGGCAGCCATTTTGTAAAGAAATATACACAGTAGTGCACATGTCAATACGGCTCAGGCTAGAGGCTGTATTTATGAACTAATCTTCACTAAACTTCTTGGGTACCTGTGTTATCACCTTGGGACAAGAACGAGTGCTTTTGGGTGCGGTCCGAAATTTCAAGATGGCCACCGGCAGCCAATTAAACAAACTTTGATTTATTCAGTGCTACTTATACACAGTAAGTGCACATTTCAATACAGCTCTGGCTAGAGGCATTTAACTGTCACCCACCTTTACAATACTTTACCTGTACATTTGTTACAGGCTACTGTCAGTATTAATGTTCAGACCTTTACAATACATTACATGTACCTTTGTTATCAGGTCATTACCTAGATGTGTGTCATTGCTGTGTCACATACTATACATGTACATGTCTTACACAAGTTGAGCTACAGTGTCACTGACACTTTCATTTTGAAAGCCCTGATAGTGGCTTCTGTAAGACTGGCTAAAGGAATAATGTTGATACACAAATGCAGTATGTTCAGAGGTTATTGTAAATGGCAACTTTTTTCACAGAAATGAATGCTAATCAATAGCTCTTATCTAAAGGTCTTGCCTAATGTGCACACCAAGTTCAAAAATAATCCTATGATAAATGTGGCCTGTAGGCAATGTCAAAGAAGAATGTTGTTGATAACAGCAACAGTTTTTGATGGAAATGAAAAGAAAATCAATAGCTCCTATCTTTGTCACCCTGCATAAGCATACAAAGTTTCAAAACAACCTGATAATGAGGCATGCCAAAGGAAGATGTTAATGCACAAATGCACTAAGTAGAAGGTCATTGCTTGTGGCAATAGGGGTTTTTGGGGGGGTTTTTTATGGAAATTCATAAGTATACCCTGCAAAGAGTGCAAAAGGGATAAGTTAATGCACAAATGCAGTAAGTTCAAAGGCTGGTGATAACGACAATAATTTTTAATGGAAAAAAGCAATAGCTCACATCTAGAGATCACCCCGAACACACATACTAAGTTTCAAAAGTGATCCGATCAAAGATGTGCCCTGAAGGGTGTGTTAAAGGGAAATATTGAGGTTTGACTAAACTAAGTTCAAAGGTCAGCGGCAACATTTTTTGACAGAAATGGAAGAAAATCGACAGCTCCCATATAGATGTCACCCCACAAAAGCACACCAAGTTTGCAAGTGATCCAATCATAAATGTACCCTGCAGGGTGTGTCAAAGAGAAATATTGATGCTTAACTGCACTAAGTTTTTACTAAGTTCATCGAAGGTCATTGCAGTGTCAACATTTTTTGACGGAAATCGAAGAAAATCGATAGCTCCCATCTAGAGGTAACCCCAAACAAGCATACAATGTTTCAAACTAATCTGATCATAAATGTGCTCTGTAGGGCATGCCAAAGGAATATATTGAGGCCTGACTAAAGATCGTTGCCAGCGGCAACATTTTTTGATGGGCGGAAATGGAAGAAAATCAATAGCGCCCATCTAGAGGTCACCTCAAACAAGCATGCCAGGTTTCAAAGCAATCCGATCATAAATGTACCCTGTAGGGTGTGCCAAATGAAAATATTGAGGGCTGACTAAACTAAGTTCTAAGAATGTTGGCCGTGGCAACATTTTTTGCCGGAAATTGAAGAAAATCGATAGCTCCCATCTAGAGGTCACCCCAAACAAGCATGCCAGGTTTCAAAGCAATCCAATCATAAATGTGCCCTGTGGGGTGTGCCAAAGGGAAATATTGAGGTTTGACTAAACTAAGTTCTAAGAACGTTAGCCGCGGCAATATTTTTTGACGGAAATTGAAGAAAATCGATAGCTCCCATCTAGAGGTCACCCCAAACAAGCATACCAAGCGATCTGATCATAAATGCAACCTGTGAGGTGTGCCAAAGGAAATTGTGGACTATGTACATACACAGACGGACGAGAAGTGATGGCAAAAGCTCAGCTTGACTTTGTCAAGTTGAGCTAAAAATTATTCACATGGACAATAAACAAGAATGCAAAAAAGTCATGGGAACAGTTTTTCTGAGTCTAAAAAGGGGCATGACTGTTGTACAAAAACTGCAAGAGGCACGTAATTATTATGATCCTATCTTCGATACTGGTCTATCACCATATCAAAGGACATCAAAACCTGACAACCCATGCTTGAGTTATAATACAAAACATTAAAAGGGACATTTGTAAGTATAACAAGGGACATAACTCTGGAATGTATGCGTGGATGAAACCCACAATACTGTGTTAGGTGAAGGGTTAAATCCTGCCCAACCAGCAAATTGCAACACCTCCAGAATATGAGATGCCATTGACAAGATTTATGAGTAAAAAAGCCAGAATAAAATTCCTCTTTTAAAATAAACAATGATGGATATATACATGTCCATACAATATCACTACATACAAAAATCAATACATGTAGCTTGCCAATTTCTAACAGGTTAGTTGACTTAAGTTTATTTTCTTCATCAATATTGATCATGATCATAAACATTTACTTTTCATTTTTTGCTATGTACTGGGTGCAGAGTATTTATTTATTTATTGGTGTTTTCAGAACAGCCACTGTGGACTGGTAGAAATCGACGCATGAGCAGTGATGTCCACCATGCGTTTACAAGGTAATAAATATCATCCTCTGCAAAATTTTAATTAATGAAGCACCGAGTTGTATCCAGTGTTTCGTTGATTCAATTTTTGATGATTATTCCTATAATTAGTGTTAGGAATCTTATATTATTGCCTCTGTGGATGTAGTGCCCACCGTGGAAAGTCACCAGTCCACGGCATCCGTACTGTACAATCATATTTCTACACAATGGCTCAGCGTGACTGCAACATGAAGCTCTATAAAGTCAAGTTTAGTCAATCGTTTATACCCATGTTGCCCATTCAGAATAGATTCTCACAAATGATTCTTGCAAGGAAAACAATGAGAATCTACTTTGATTCTTGTAATGAGTTCATGGAATTCTGGTCACATAGAAAAGTGTTCTTAAAGATCTGAAAAATTCTACTCATTTCTTGCTCTCCCATAATAAGGTAATCAGTTAGTTAGTTAGTGGTGTTTAAGGTCACATACTTCTGCACATTGGCTACTCGTGACCACAACATGGAGATAAAGGAAACGTCAATCAATAGTTTATACCCCATGTTGCCCATTTTAGAGGTCTTGCACCCCAAGCATTAGTGACTGGGTCCTATTTTACCAGTGAAACAGAGCTTGTTTACCACAGGAAACAAGCACTGCATCACTTCCCAGGGTTCCCACGGGGGCTAATAAGGTAACACTTTGACATAGCAGTGGTGCCAATACAAACAGTCAAGACTGCACTAGAAACCATTGCCAAGGAACTGTAACTTCCATCAGCAAGACTGCCAAAAGTCTGCATGCATGTTAGAACTTGTGTTCTTCATGCAGACGCAAAACAAGAAACTCTCCAAAGTAAGATTGATGCTCATAAGAGTTAAACTCTAGCAAATATATAAATATGAGGTTTGTTTTCAAGAAATATTTACCAGTTGCACTCACAAATAGGGTCCTGTGAATCACAATGTTTCTCTCGAATCAAATCGAATCAAGCAAAAAGTTCAAAATCAAATTGAATGTCAAATCGAAACCACTTTTCATGCAGTTGTTACGATACTAAGGCCTACTGGTGCTGTCTATCTCCGTCGTGAACCCAATATCAATAGGCGTACTAGACTACTAGAAAAGTGACAGGAATCACTAAGGTGAATAAACAAACGGCTCAAAGGTGCGCGAGAGGGCCTGATCTTTCAGGTATCTCCTTTAGTAGCTTAGGTCTGACCTAACTGGTTTCGTTCAGTTTGAACTTCGTCAGAGGCAAAAACTCTGCTGATTGGTGGTCCCTTTGTATAGCTTTCTTCAAAACTGAATTGGCAGCCACAGTTTTAGCGGCCACATATTGCTTAACAGTCGCAGTGAGTTTGGGAAGATATGCAAAAGACAATTTGTTGGAGAAACAAAACCCCATTTTAACTTATGCTTGAAAGAACACATCAGTGACATCCGACATAAATGCAACACCTCAGTCGCACTCCATTTTAACCAACAAAATCACTCATTACAGGACATATTCTACCAGATAATTGAAGTGCTATATACTGATCAGGACGGACCGAAAACCACCGATCAATGGCGCCACCATGAAATACACTGGATATTCATGCCTGGAACACTCCTTCCTTTAGGCCTGAACAAGAAGGATTTCCGATTTTTATATTATCACTAAGGTGGTCGAAGAAAATGCCATTTATGCTCCTTTCAGTGCAACAAGGTGCCATCTGCAATGCCAAAGCATTGCAGATAGCACCTTGGTGCACTTAATGGATGATATATTGTGCAAAAGAGCAGTAGCACGATCTCCACTATCACTTCAAATGTCATTTTGAATTTTCCCAATGAATTTGAATTTGTGCTATTAGAGTGGAAACGTTCAATCTTATTCTTCAGAAAACTGTAGAGCGAGTTATCTTCAGAAAGTCGAAAATGAAGAATTGTATGAAATCCAAATCTCTTAAGGATTTGAGTTTTCCAAATAATCGAGATGGTTTCAAATCAAATCAAATCAGTGACAAGATTCAAAATCGAATCTCGAACATCCGCCAGACCCTACTCACAAATGCGCTCAAATTCTAAATTGTCTAAAGGGACAATAAGCCACGTATTTGAAACTAATATGTTGACCATCTATAGTACAGTCGCCATGGAGTGGTCATAATTGACATGTGGACAGTGCGTTTACCAGGTAATAAAAGTCATCAGCAGCAAAATTTTAATTAATGAAGCACCGGGTTGTACCTGGGGCTTCATTAATTAAATATTTGATGATTATTCCTATAATTAGCTCACCTGGACTAAAAGGCCATGTGAGCTTTTCTCATCACTTGGCGTCTGTCGTCGTTCGTCAACTTTTTACATTTTCATCTTCTTCTCTGTAACCGCTGAGCCAGTGTGAACCAAACTTGGCAGGAATGGTCTATGGGAGGTCCTCTATAAACGATCCTCATTTTGTTCCCGTTGGATGAAAAACATGGCTTCCAGAGGCATTCTTTGATTCGGGTTGGTGGATTTTCAAAAATCTTCTCCTCTGAAACTGCCAGGCCAAATGTTTTGAAACTTCACATAAATGATGACTGGGACCAACGATCCTCATTTAATGTTGATTGGGTCACAAACATGGCCGCAAATGTAGCTTATAGTTACTGTAGAAACCCTACGGGAAATCACATTTTCCTCTTCTTCTCTGGTTAGTGTTTGGAATCTAATATTATTGCCCAAGTGGAAAATTCTGCGTACACGTGGAAAGTGACCAGTAAGACAAACCATGTTCATAATGAAAAAGTACACTTATGTTTCGTATATCACTCGTATGCGCACGTTCTTGTTGATTAAATAAATTACCCTGAAGGCGAGAATTTACTGGCTTTATTGATATTTCCCGGCACAGAGCAATTTTCCATAATTATCGATATTAGATCCCACAGAAAGTCAAATGTGAAGTTTATAAACACTTGCTTCTATTTATAGTATATGCTTCTATGAAAATTATCTTGGTTTGCTGTTGTCGATACTTGTTCTGTGGGTTTTGCTGGAAGCATAACTGTGATTCATTTGAAATAATACAAAGTTTTTAATCTGATAATGGCCAGTTAGTGCTAAAATAATGCGCAGCTGTTTGTGGCGATAAAATATTTGGAATGCAGCTGAGGTATTTAATTATTTCCACATGTTTCAAAAATTATAACACACAGTTTTCTGTTTACATTCGATCACTGAGCAAATTTGTTTATATCTTTGCTAAGTCGTATCTTCTGCAAATTCCTCTGCATGAATGCTTTTTAATCACAGATTTAAGTAATTTGCACAGTGGTATTTTAACATCCAAGCAAGATTTGAATCAATATTTTTTTTTTCAAATTAGCGGCTTATTCACCCCTTAAGAACAGAAAATAGATTCTCACAGCAAGAGTTCTCAAGAATAATATCCGATTCCAATGAATCTGGACATATTTTAGGGCAGGACTTTATTTCATTGTAGGTGAATGATAGGCAAATGAAACAATCGTTTGTCCAATTTGTACAGGCCTGTTACTATGTGACAATTAAATTTCTGTCAATAAAACAGAAATGTGCTGTAAACGTATTGACCCAACCA
Organism: Pictodentalium vernedei; assembly: GCA_031216915.1. NCBI lineage: Eukaryota > Metazoa > Mollusca > Scaphopoda > Dentaliida > Dentaliidae > Pictodentalium > Pictodentalium vernedei. The sequence goes on along the minus strand of CM062297.1, from coordinate 437,381,221 downwards.
GTCATCATGTAGGCTAACTTGCTTTCAGATATACCTATATTTAAACAGATGAAAGCTTCTCCCCAAATACCCCTTAACTTTTAACACCCTGCGTATTTTCAACATATTTTTCATCCAATCTAGTCATGGGTGCCTCAAAGCAGCCATGGCTAGATTTGATGAAAAATTCATCAAAATTTATCTCAAGAAATCTTTGAGAAATTTCTTTCAGTATACAGGGAGAAAGTTTGATTAAATGTGCCCAAATTATACTTATTTCAGTGGCAAGCGAAGTCCTGTCCTGGGCAGCAATATCTGGCAGCAGCATGCAATGAGTTAAATAAGACAACATGACTGAAGACAGGGCTTATATTTTATCTACATTTGGGAGAATCCATTTGGATTCTCGCGAAAATGATTGCAAGAATCCATTCCTACTATGGGAGTCTCAGGATCCCATGAGGCCACCATGGTTGAACCCCTGTAGTATATACTCCTTACACTGATAAAAACATGTTAACTCTTTGCCCAACACATCTTTTTAATTTTTAAAACATAAACTAAAATTGATATTTTCTGAAAAATAAACAATATTTACCAATAAAACCTTACAAATATGGCTGTCATTGGAATCGGCTAATTGAGCCGGTTTCACTGACAGCCATATTTGTACAATTTTACTGACAAAGTGTCAGGATATTTCAGGTCATGTTAGCCAAGTATTGGTTAATTTGTTGCCATTGTGTTAGGTAAAGGGATAAATTCACTCGATTCTTTTCATGCGAATCCTAGCAGAGGTGCAGAAAGAATCTACATGGATTCCCACTGGTTTTGTTGTGCAAATCTTTGCATGAATTGATTCTCAGATTTTCGTCGAAATATAAGTCATGTAAGAGCATGTAAATCCTTAATGATCCGTTACAAGTTCAGAAAAACTCTGTCACAATTATCGGTGAAAAAGATTAATTAAAGGTTTCTTTTTCTTTGGATATGTGAGCCTATTCAAGAAGTTTTGAAGGTAATCCTGATACAGGAAACAGGATCAAAGAGAGATGTCCAACAGAGGATGGGGGGTGGGGGTGGGGGGTGGGTGGGGGGGGTTGGGTGGGATTTTAAGGCTTTAAATTTAAACGAAAATGTTCCCACACAGTTCCACTGTTAAAAGTTTTTTTTACACAGTTCTGCTGTTATGAGTTTTTAAAACTTATTCTTGCAGAGAAAATTTCCTCCAGAGCTCATCTAGCCAACAGATGTTTTGGGACTCTTGTCAAACCAATTGTAAGTACTTTTGGATGCCTATGAATATGATGTGTTCATATTAGATCAATGCTGTACACATTCAGGTAATGTGATCAGACAGTTAATGATTTACACTATACAGGGCCCCCAAGACATGAATCCAAACTATGCACTACAATGTCAATAGTGATAAAATCAGGGATGCCAGAAACACGGGGGCAGAGAATGCCTTTTCCCAGGTTCATCACTCATTTTTCTTCAATGATTTATTTTCAAAGTAAAGCTAAAATACACCCCAAATCTGTTCTGGGAGCATTCAAAATTCAATGGGGAAGTTTGGGAGGAGGTGTCCTCCTCCCATCGACACCTATCGAACTCCTCTACCCTGAGCATTCGGCTTTTGAGCCATGCATGCTTCAGCATGTCATGGTGGGGCTGCTAGTGCAAGTAAATGCCCTTTTCAACATTTTTAGGTCTAACAGCTCCCAAAGGATTGTATTAAAGAAAGGACTACTATACAGGGTTTCCCCATCACAGAAATTAACTGCTGAACTACTGGGACAATCAACCTCGTGAACTCATTCGAAGATTGCATAAGTCACCCTCCTGTGATGTTCCAAACTTCTGGCCTGCTTTCCTCCAATTACATAACCTGATAAACATCACAGAAAATTCAATGGGTTTCTTATTTCTGGCCATAACCTGACAGGAAATTGCCATTCAACAGTTTTAGTGCCAAAGCTGATCTGAAAAAGTGGGAGGACATGGGGAATAAGTTATGTTTGGAGGTAAAAATGTGAAAGGATATTTTTTTGTTTTGCACTTGGCGGATTTAGTCAATATGTGAAGTAAATGTTTAACTCTTAACCCACTGAGTAATTTCAAGATATTTTTCATCAAATCTAGTCATAGCTGCTATGGAGCAGCCATGACTAGATTTGATAAAAAAATTCATCTAAATTTAATTCAAGGAATCATTCATGAAAAAATCCATTTGATTTACGGGGTACAATCTGATTAAATGTGCCAAAATTATACTTATTTCAGTGCTAAGTGTAATCCTGTCCTGGACAGGAGCATGCACAGAGTTAAATAATGCTGTGATATGGCCTTCTAGCATGCAAACCGGTGAAAAAAATGGAGCAAGCAATTTCATATATTTTGTAAAAAAAAATTTGAGATTAATGCATGGCCAATTCATACTTTCCGCAGTGACATGTGTTAAATTTCAATACAGTTTTGAACCAGGAATTATGATAACACAAAATATCTACTTGGTACTTACTTCCACTGAAACTTCATTGTGATCCAAAGGTTACTAGAACATTCAGATAATTATGTACATTACATTGTTGTATAAACCGATTTTCAATTTGCCTTCATTTGTTTACACGTAAATATGGGGTCTAGAATGCAGGTCATTTTGAATAATACTGCTTCTCATAATGAAACACTAATGATGAAGAAAGTATTTGTTAGCATGCAGATTTTTTTGTTTTTGGAGGTGATATAATAGTCTTGTGTTATTCTCAGAAGCTGAGTATTCACAAAAACAACAGAGAAATGAGGATTATCAACAAAGAGCCATGGGCAGTATAGGCAAGCAACGTTTTATAACTATCGATCAGTTTCTTTATTTGTGGGTGTTCAATGACATTTCCAGAAGCCTGGGTGATATTGTGTCAGAATGTTTTACAGATGAAGGAAATCAAAGTACCCAGACAGAATTACTGCTGGGTAGTATTAGGATACAATTATTTATTTATTGGTTTTTAAGGTCACTTTAAGCATCTATGGAAATACCATGACTGCAACACAAATACATGTATAAAGCTAAGTTTAGCCATCCATATATACCTGGGCTGCCAACATCTTATTATATTCATTTGTTATATCTTATTTGACAGAGCTCCATGAGCAGGATATAACACAATAAATGTGCAGTATTTTACAAAAATATATGAAAACAAGGTGCAATGTCACTGGTATCCCCTGCCGAGAAGTGATTTACTAAAAGGGGACAAACTTGTTTGGGATTGGTGGTCCATCAGCATACCAAAGATATCCAGAAACCATAAACTTTTCTAAGTCGAAAAATGTAAAAAAAATAAGGTCCATAACTCTAGAAAAAAAATGCTTGGACAAAACCTGTTACTTGTGAATATCCTAACCTCATGATGGTCCATCAGCATACCAAAAGATCATTCATATCAGACTTGCACTGACTGAAATACAGAGGTCTAAAGTTGTTATGGGTGGACTAATGGGCAGCACCCATTGCTATATCCCTGATAATGACAAAATTAGTGTGAACTGAATACAATAAAGCTGCCGTGGACTGGTCACTTTCCATAAGTGAGGAAATTTTTTCACGGATGTAATAATATTAAAATTCCAAACAATAATTATAGGAATAATCATCAAAAATTTAATTAATGAAGCACTAGGTACAACCCGGTGCTTCATTAATTAAAATTTTGCCGATGAGGATTTTTATTACCTGGATTATGACCAGTCCACGACGACTGTACTGCACTTATTGAGGTTGAATGACAATTTTGACAGCGAGGCTCACCTCGTGTCAGACATTCTTATGGGTAGAGGAAGCAGGAGTAACCAGAGAGTATCACCAGGCAGCAGCGAGTAACTGTTAAGACTCCCTAATGTACACAGTTAAGTAGGGTTATCAATGGCTGAAGACAAGTACATCCTCGACATGCAGTACGCCTTCGTACACAGTGCCACCATGCGGGCAATCAGGATTAAGTGCCTTGCCACAGGACACAATGCAATTACCCCTGGCAGGAATCGAACCCTGGACCTTTTAGTTCGAAGTACAATGCTGTAATCACTGAGTCACAGCGCCCCTTAGTGACTATTCAATTAATGGTGTTCCACCATTTGAAGCATAGTCGAGATGAATTTGGCAATTTTGCAATGAAACCATTTGTACATAAAAAAAAGTGTGACCTTCTTGTCCTCTGAATGTAAAGAATGCTTTGAATCTTCAGAAATATTCTTATCCCTTTGAATAACATGCAAGACAAAAACTTATTCAAACTCTCCAGGCTCACCTCGTGTCAGCCATTCTTATGGGTAGAGGAAGCAGGAGTAACCAGAGAGTATCACCAGGCAGCAGCGAGTAACTGTTAAGACTCCCTAATGTATACAGTTAAGTAGGGTTATCAATGGCTGAAGACAAGTACATCCTCGACATGCAGTACGCCTTCGTACACAGTGCCACCATGTGGGTAATCAGGATTAAGTGCCTTGCCACAGGACACAATGCAATTACCCCTGCCAGGGATCGAACCCTGGACCTTTTAGTTCGAAGTACAATGCTGTAATCACTGAGTCACAGCGCCCCTTAGTGACTATTCAATTAATGGTGTTCCACCATTTGAAGCACAGTCAAGATGAATTTGTACATAAAAAAGTGTGACCTTCTTGTCCTCTGAATGTAAAGAATGCTTTGAATCTTCAGAAATATTCTTATCCTTTTGAATAACATCCAAGACAAAAACTTATTCAAACTCTCCAGGTGTTATCTAACTAACAGAGATATTTCTGAATTGTATATAGACTGAATGTGGCAGGTAGTTTCTCAATTCTGGTAGTGGATACCAGAATATCAGCCTCAAATCAATAAATCAGTAAATCTCAAGCTGTGTTAACAAAGTAGTTTTCTCGCATCTTTCTTCATTGTTCATTCTCATTATCTTCATTTTCCTCAGGCTTAATTGTTGTGGGGTCCACTCAACTGGATATCTCTTCATTGTTGATTGCATATAATTTCCAAACAACAAACCATTTCCCATACTTTCAGTCCAAATTTTATCTCTTAATTTCATATAATTTACAGAGTTATTTATTTATTTTATTTATTTATTGGTGTTTAAGGTCATATACTTATGCACAATGGTTAATCATGACCATGACAGTTTTACGAGTGGAGGAAGCCGGAGTACCTAGAGAGAACCACCGAGCCACAGCGAGCAGCTGCCAGCTCCCCAACATCATAACTCTGCACTGCAGCACAGGCAGGGTTAGATTGGTTGAAGACATGCGTACCATCGATGTGCAGTACACCTTAGTACACAGCATCATCGTGCCAACATGTGGACATTCGGGGTTAAGTGCCTTGCCCAAGGACACAACGCAGGGCTTACAGAGTAAACTGTTAACTGAAGAAAATTACTGTAACATATCAATTTATTTATTTATTGCTGCTTAAGGTCACATATTTCTGGACAATGGCTAATAGTGAACACAGGCAAAGGGTGAAATTCCTGTTAATTGAATACTTTTCCTTGGCATGGAGGCTATTCAATTAAGAAGGTTACACTGTACTCAGTTGTCAGTCAAGATAATTTTTCACCAAAATAATAGCCTCAGGTCAAACAAAAACAACTTTGTTTCAGGCTTCTTGACTGAGCTGAACTTCTGCTGTGGAGATTGCAGATGTAACAAACATATTCATAGGCCTCAGTTAAATTCATAGGCCTTAGTTAATTTTTTACCCAATGCATGCAATATCAAAATTTGTTATTTTAATTGTTTTTTTCAATTTCAGCATAACCATCTCTGTAGTTTTTTCGATAGGTTTAACAGCAACCTGGTAAGTTAGCAGTCTCCCTAATGAGACTAATCAAAAGATCTGGCAGAAAAAAACATTTCAAACATGCTCACAATATGTGTTTTTATGTTGGTGTTTAAGGTCACATATTTTTGCACAATGGCTAATCATGACCACAACATGAGTATCAACTCAAGACCAAGGGTGAGCGTTAATAAGCCATGTTGCCCATTTTAGAGAGGGTTTGCACCTTCCAAGCATTGGTGACAGGGTCCCATTTTACCAGTAAAACAGAGCCTGTTTACCACAGTGAACAGGCACTGCTTCACTTCCCGGGGTTCCCACGGGAACAATATGTATTATTAACACACTATTAATTGAAAATAGAATATGTTTTCATTTTTGGAATTCACTTTAAAAATTTTTCCACAATTCAGTATAAGTATTTCCAATAGTTAATTGAATCAAGCACCCTAGGTAACGACATGTAACTAACTTTCCCAAAGCATTTTTACAGCCTTATAGTCAGTATATATTTTCATGTAGCATGTGATATGGCAGTTACCAATTTTTTATAACCAGAAAGTGTGACTAACCCTGTGCACTGCACAGGGTTAGTCACACTTTCTGGTTATAAATATTTTTCATTTCTAACTGAATAACTAACCCTGTGCACTGTACAGCCTCAGTGTAAATGTCATCTATATCAACTCTTTACCCAATGTAATGGTCAAACCCAGCCAGTACTATTCAAACTAAGCTTAAGAAGCCTCGTTGGGTTTGTTTTTAGTGAATTCCAAAAATGAAAACAGATTCTATTTTCAATTAATAGCTTGTTTATTATCTTGTCATAAATGTCTTTAAGTATGGAGTAAAATCGTATCACAGGTCTGTCTCTGATAAATCTTTCAAACACAAATGACCCGGTGCAGTATAATTCAAAACTTGAAGAGTCAGACTGTTAACATAATTTTTGGTGTAGTACCTTAACCCTCTGCTCTCGGATGTCGAAATGACAAAGTTTTCAACTGTAAATATTTCCCATAATGCAGTTTGATATTTAATCAAATATACCTTGTTTGACAGAGCTCAATGAGCTCTGTCAAACAAGATATAATTTGTTAAATTCATTGTTACACAAGAGAAAAGCAGAGTGATTGGTGAAAATTCTGTTGCACAACCAGAGTGTTGGGGGTTAAAGATGTAATATAGTTTCAAAAAGAAAACCTCCTTGAACTCATCTTCCATCATCAGTAGACTCGATGATAGAAGAGTTGAAGGGATGATACTCAATCAAATTCAATATTCCATTCCCCACCACACCCTACCAAATAGCAACAAATCAAAGCAAAGACCATGATTATGACAACTTATAAAATTTTAGGAACATCTCAGTAATTCAAAAATTTCCAAATCACTGCGACTCAAATCATCAGACCAATTTAACCCTTTAATTAACATGAAAAGCAGATGAGACTATCAAACAAAATTCTTGAGTAACTTATTTTTTTCAGTTTTTACTTCAAAAACATGGCTTATGACACCTCATTGGAATGAGCTCGATGAGCTCATTCCAATTTGGGGTCATAAGCTACGTTTTGGTGACAAAAATTGAAAAAAAATAGTGAAAATTGTATGATAATTTTTGTGAATAGTGCTGGCTGGTTTTGGCTGTTATGCTGGGTAAAGGGTTAAAGTCAAATCGAGTCTCAAAGCTCTGGAGGGTACTGCTTAAGGTACACTAGAGCCAACTTAATTGTATATATCTTAACTGAACAAGAGCTGGGCCACAGCCTGGGGCATACTGCCATTGTTGCATACTGCCTAGCCACATACAAATTTTTTATTGAAATCCATTCACTCACATCTGAGATATGGATTCAGATGGACAGATGGGTGGACAAATGAATGAAATCCAATATACCCCCAATCTCTTCAAGAGTATAATAACCCAACGACTGTAATTGTTTTTAACCAAACCATTCATCATTCCTTCAGTACTAATTTTATCTGTTAACTACATACAGGTTATAGACTATAGAGTAAACTCCAGTTTAATAGAATAAAAAATATTGTAATCTGTTGAATTTATTTATTTACTTATTTAATGGTGTTTAAGGTCACATATTTCTGCACAATCATGACAATTAGAAAGGTTATTATACTCTATTATACACGGTCTTTGAAAAGTGCTTCAATTTGATTCTCAGATATCTGTATGAACCCTGTAGACATTTTTGCACTTTCCACCAGAAAAAGTGCCAGCCCCCCATCACCTCACCGCCACTCTGAAAATTGACAAATAATTGATAATCATAATCGTAATCTGCTGATTACCACCTCAGATAATCAAACATCACTTTGTGGCCTGAACCAGCACTCGGTTCAACACTACTTTTAGTTGATACTGTGCCAAGACAGTTAAAATTAGCGCTGGCTGCCAGGGGTGGCTAATCCTCCCTTTAAACAATGCCCTGATACAGAAACGAAGAGCAGAAACCTGGAACATTTGTATTTGTAAGTTAAAAGTCACTGTGACCTGAACCTTTGGCACAATGACCCCAAAATAAATAGGGTTCTTCCTCTCATCATACCTACCCCACTTGTCAAGGTTGGTTTTGACAGGTCCAGAAAAACTTTAGAGAGTAGAAACAGAGAAAGTTTGTAAGTTAAAGGTCACTGTGACCTCAACCTTTAACACATCAATCCCCCCAAAATGTTGATAGGATCACCGATCCAATATCGAGTTGTGACAGCACAAAAGTGGGTTTAATCATTGTCAACATATCGTCCAGAAACCTGTTTTTTACAATTTACTATGTGAAGGGGCACTGTGACCTTGACCTTTGACCTAGTGCTTTCAAAATAAATAGGGCTCTTTCATGCACCAATGCCAACCTATTTATGTAGTTTCATGAATGTGGGTGGAACCATTGTCAAATTAGCATCTGGAAACCAAATGTTTACGATTTATTATGTTCAAGGTCACTGTGACCTTCACTGTTGACCTAGTGAGACCAAAATAAATAGGGTTCTTCCTCTCATCGAGGCCAACCTATCGAGTTTCATGAACGTGGGTCGAACCATTATCAAGTTATCATCCAGAAACCAATTGTTTCCGCTCACCTGCCATTCATCAAACTATAAGTCGAGTTTGACTTCGTCACAACTCAACTAATAAATAGGGTTCTTCCTCCCATTATACCCAACCCACATATGACAGACAGACAGGCAGCACCACAGCTATATCCCCCTCCCACCCCCAATTTGTTTTTTGGTGGGGGGGGGGGGGGGGGTCACCCTCTCATTATACCCAACCCACATGTGACAGACAGACAGGCAGCACCACAGCTATATCCCCCTCCCCACCCTCAATTTTTTTTTTTTTTTGGGGGGGGGGGGGATGGAAACATGTGCTCAGTGGCAGTTTACCAGTTTTCCTGAACTCTACTAAAAACCAACATGTGCTCAGAGAACTGCAGGCAGTGTTGAGACTGCAAAATTATCAATAATACACCATTATTAAGAATCTAAAAACACACATCACATGTAACATACACCAAGCAACATTTATCTGTATTGATCAGCAGGAGACAGGGAAATCTTTAGATTCATTTACATACATCTTTTATGGAGCTGCCAACTTCAGAAATTTCTGCAACATGTACTGAAATCACCGTTCTGAATTTCAGAGGTAAGATACAAAATGCAGGATTTTTATCAGTATTCAATTTGAAATCATTCTTCCAGCATCTGTACCCTTTATCTTTCAAGTGAAACAAATCCCCCAATCAATTTATTAACAGAATAGGAAGAATAAAACTACCAAAGTTTCTACTAAAAAAAAATAATGAGGTTAATCCATGGAAAAATGAATATTTGATAAAACTATGAATCTTCTTTGCCTGGCACACACTGTGGGGAGTGTCGTGTAAAGAAGATTTTTTGTTTTATCAGTCCGAAACATCATAACCTGGCACATCAACAAAATCTTAATTTTTAGTGATGTTGGATGCTCACATAGAATACCAACAGACTGCACAAATTTCCAGGCCACATCTTCTAAATTTCTTGACATCGCCGACTTCAAAAGATGAACATTGAAAACGAACCTGTGGTTGTTAACAGTGATAACACAAAATATGGCCTGGCCAACATACTCAAATTTTACATGGATCAAATGCGATGATTTTTTTTTCACTGCAGAGGTTCAACTTGTGTCGTTTGTTCCATCAGTGGGAGCAAACCCATCATGTTTCTTTTATATTGATGTTCATGCTTATCTTGGTAGCAGAAAAGTTGTCAAGGGGAATTAAGCCAATTAAGGGACCATCTGCAATAATGGCGGAAAACCTGGTAGAACTAAAACTTGAACGGGTACTTTTTCCAGCTGACAGTTATAAAAACTTTGGAGAAAAAAAAGTAGAACAAGTGCAACATGAAGCATATGCCCCTGACGCAATATCACTATATTGTAAGCGCAACAAGGGCCAAAACCTGTACTATGTGAAAATCCTTCCCCCCATGTTGGTCAATGATATAAGCATAACAAAAGATAACTTAACTCTTTATGCTGCTGGCAGATCTTCATACCAGGAATGCAATAATCTTGTAACCAGAATAAGGTTAAACAAAACATATATCACTGAAAATTGTATCAATCTAAATATTTAACCCTTTACCTAACATGAAAAGCAGACGACACCCACAAACAAAATTCTTGAATAGCTGATTTTTTTCATTTTTTGTCTCATAAACATAGGTTATGACCCCTCAGTGGAATGAGCTTGATAAGCTCATTCCAAGGAGGGGTCATAACCTATGTTTTGAGACAAAAAATGAAAATTAATTGGTGATTTTTTAGAATAGTGCTGGCCAGTTTCGACGTTACTTTGGGTAAAGGGTTAATGAATAATTTCTATGCTTTATTTGTTTGCATTTTTCATTCAATCCTGTCATGGCTGCTTCACAGGAGACATGCTTGGGTTTCATGACGAAATTCAAGAAACTATTTGAGGTTAAGAGTTAAAACAAAATTTTCACACACAAATTTCATGTTCAAGTGATTAAGTATGAATTTGGTGAAAAATCTGTGATATCTGTTAAGTGATACTATTCTTCTTTTGGTAATTTTTAACTTCTTTTGGTACTGCAAATCACATCATTGTCCATTTGATTTTACAAAGAAAAGGTGGCAAGTCCATTTATATCAGGGATGAGAAATTTCAGCAAATTTGCTGATTTCTGTGAAATTCATGCCCAAAATGCTGAAATTTTATTTGTATAAATTTGCATGAAAATAGTAGGAAGAAAATATCTGTCAATCAACAAATTGCATTCTGTGTTCTCTCATTTTTTGAAGAAGCATAAAATTTCTCAAATTTGTCGTAAGAAATGTGAGAATTTTAAGCTAATTTCAGAGAAAAAAAAAAGAAGAGATCAGCAAGTACACTGCTAACTGTTATAACATCTCTATCAGGGATGTGCCCACACTGGGTGGTATTACCAAGCACTGAAATTTACCAGCTGGGATTCTAACCAGTTTCAAAGATTTCACCCAGCACATTTTTTCAGTGATCGCACTACCAGGATTCCAAAACTAATCAGCTTTGTTGAACCAATTATATTAGTAACCTGTTGGGTAATGATAATCCTTCCTTACTTACCCACAGTTAGAGTGTGCTGCTGGTGCTGCTTACATGTATATCTTCCATTTTATTGAAACTTTAGAAAAAAATGTGAATGATCGTCCCATATGTTAAAAAGTAACAACAGAAATTTCCTTGCACTTGCCTCTTCACCTTACAGAAGTTCAGCAATCTGAATGTTCTGGCTGGTCAGCCACTACAGGTAAAACTAGAAGTCCTGTCACGAACTGTGTGCTTATCTAGGGTTAATTGCGCATAGGAATTGTGCGCTATTGCCATATTGAATGGCATCCAAAGCATGGCAGGTTCTCCTGGTTACTCATAGCAAACACAGGCAATGTTTCTGCCAATGGACCTCTGGGTTGAACAGGCCATATGTACAGAATTTGATAGCCTTACTATGGTCATAACGCATTAACGTGCAGATCGACATGCTATTTGTGCGCATTTCATGACAAGACTTCTAGTTTTAACTGTATGTTCAGATTGCTGAACAAGTTTGCCTGGTCCAATCTTGAGAGATTGTCACAGGGCACTCATTTTAAAATAGGCACATCCTTGAGAGGATTGCAGATATTCTGATGAAATGAGTGAAGGAGGGGAACATTTAATTTGATTTCAGTGTACAAAATAGAAACTCGAACAGCAGTCATCATGTTAATGGTTTTCACAGAAAATTCTCTTTCTCTAATTTCAGATAGAAAGATGAGGTAGCAAAGAAATCACAGCCCATAAAAAATAGTGGGCAGTCCAGATATTGCCAACAATGAAAAGGCTTGCACAAGAGTTCCCTCTTCTTATCTTTGTAACACTTCTCATACCTTGCAAGGCTCTGGTGTCGCAACAACGCCTTGACTGCCCACTGTCATGTAACTGCAAACCAACTAATAGCAAGGCGAAAGACATTACATATGTAAAATGTGTTAGTAGTGATGCATCAGTCTTGTTTATTGACATTCCTATAACTACAAAACATTTGATAATACAATCCAGTCCAACCATAACCAATAATATCATTCCTGCCATCAGTGGTTTTCATAACCTGCAAACTCTGGATGTAAGCTTTAATTCAATAAAATTTTTACCCAGTGACAAATTTCAAAATGTTGGTTTATCCCACATCAACCTTAGTAGTAATTTACTTGAGTATTTAGGTGGAGGAACATTCAACAATTTGAAAGAGCTAACATATCTGAATCTATCCCATAACCATATACGAAAGATTGAAGAAAATGCATTTGAAAATCTGAAAGCACTCCAGCAGTTAGATCTCAGCTTCAACAATATTCAAAACATATCCAAAAATACATTCACAAGTCTACAAAGTTTGGAAAAATTATTCTTACAAGGAAATAATATAGAAATATGGAATGCCAAAATTGTAATATCAAATATTGTTCTCAGAGTGTTGGACCTGTCACAAAACAAACTTATTCAGATGACTGGTGAAGGTTCACATAACTTAACCGAACTAAATATAGGCTATAATAAGATGATTAACCTTACAATGCAAAACTTCATGAATATAAACACACTGGAAATACTCAAACTTGACGGGAATCTATTTAATAAAATTTCTTCATTTGTGTTTAAAAAACTGACTAAGTTGAAAAAATTATATATGTGCCATCTACCAAATTTAAGGAATATATCAAAAGATGCTTTCACTGGACTTGTCAACTTACAAACTCTTGCTATATGTGATAACCCAATACTGTCTTTCGTCAATGTTGAATTATTTGAGTCTCTACCTTCATTGGAAACACTGGATTTAAGCGACAATAAAATTTCTGTCTTACATCAAACAACATTCCATGAGAACAAACTACTGAAATCTTTAAAAATAACTGGTAATTTATTGTGGTGTGACTGTGATCTTAAATGGATTCTGAGTAAAGCACATATGAATTCTACAACTGATATGAACAATAAGGTGGTTATAGAGAATCTCAGCCAACTAGTCTGCTATAATCACACAAATTTTGAAGCTATCCAGCTTTCACTGTTATCCCATAACCAGCTTCAGTGTGGAGGAATATACTTAAGAAATCATACAACAAATGCAAAATACAAAATTGGAGCCTCTGCCTTTCTATATTGTCAAGTAAATGGTCAGCCTGTTCCTATGCTGACTTGGAGAACACCCAGAAACAAAGTTCTTAGGTACCACAACATTCACACTTATGCAATGAAAGATTTACCATCTGTCTACACAGCAATGGAAGAAAACTACCATGAAGAGCATCACTGGCATAAATCTAAATCCTACCACAGTTCACTATCTCATGATAATAGAATACAAGTGTTAGATGATGGAACACTTTACATAGACTATGTTCTCCGATCCGATGCAGGGACATATGTATGTCAAGCAGAAAATCCTTCAGGTACTGTCAATGTCTCAATTAGTTTTCAACTGGATTATTCAGTGTTGGTTCAAATTAAAATTATGAGCATTGTAGTTGGTATTGCAAGTGCCTTGGCTTTCTTTACATTGAATCTTATATATGTACTGATAGTTGCCCTGGCACGCCGATGCATCAATCAAAAACGGAAAGAAACAATAAAAACACTGATAGAGAGTATAGAAAATTATAAATCAACACAAGTCAACAAACTTATGGACAACTACCATAATCAAGTCGGAAAAATCAGGGACCAATATAAAATTCGTTTGGATAAAATTCGAGACAACTATGGTTGTCAAGTGGATCGAATTCGAGGAATCAGAGATGGCTGCTCCCATCAGGTGGATAAGATGCGAGACAATTACAATACTCAGCTCAACAGACTAAAAGACTACAGTTCTCACCAAGTAGAACAGCTGCGAGATATGTATACCAATCAAATTGTGAAGATTCGTGGATATGGCTCACTGCAAATGGGACGACTCCGAGAAAATTATAGGCTACAACAACAACACGCTCTTAAGCTGTTAGAAACAATGAATTTAGAGAATTGCAGAACTGTTGTTGAAGCTGACTGTATGCGAACAGATTCAATGCTGTTAGATGTTGACATCGTACCTGACATTCATGTACACCCTCAACCAGACTCATCAAGTGAGTCGGATTATGCAACAGCATTGTGTAGTAGAGAGGGTTCTCCAGTCTCTAGTCAGTTGTTTTTAGCAGACCATGGCGAGCCATTGGGAGATGAACCAGTACAATGCTGTGATATGAGTTCAGAAGAAGATCAATATAACAGTGAAGTTTATGTGTCCACGGGGAATGAACAAAATAAAACTACCAACACATCTATCGGGCAATCTAACAACCCATCCACTGAAGGTGATCATCACATCAATGAACCAGACAGTGCTGACACTCAGGTCAGAGAGTATGTAGAAACATCGATTTGATCTCAATAAATACAGATTTCTCGGTGGTGTCCAGAATGGGATCACAACTCGCCGGCAAAGCCAGCTCGTTGAGATCCCATTCTGGACATCACCTCGAATCTGATACAAATCACAGGACATGCACATTATCATGATAATTCATTTATCTAACAATTTTGTCACATAAACAGATTAAATCTTAACCCTTTACCCAACGTAATGGCCAAAACCGGCCAATGTTATTCTCAAAAATCGGCAATTAATTGCTCGCTCCAATGAGTGGTCATAACCTATGTTTTTGAGACAAAAAATGAAAAAAATAAATTAGTTATTCAAGAGTTTTTGTTGCAAGTGTCGTCTGCTTTTCATGTTAGGTAAATGGTTAAATTATTTTTGGGACATAATGTTTGGTCGATCACTGAAATGCACATAGAATGTATCCATGCGCCTGTTATGATAGCTTGTAGCGCTACCGGAAACGAGTTGTCTATGTGATACGGAATCAGAATGAGTCATCTATTCAATACAGAATCGGAACACATTATGCGATACGTACCGTTTCTCATGGTTTTCAGGCCAAAATGTATATGATTGTTAGATAAAATGAGTCTATCAATGCTCAGAGACATGGACAGCTTTCAAATATTTACATTATAGTCGCATTTGTAGTCTAGCAGATGGCAATTCATTATAGTCAAGCCTTGGCTGCATGTACATGCAGCCAGGACTTGACTGTGAATCAATACTAGTGTAATTCAAGCCGTGCATTTTGTTGTGCCTGAGGCCCACTCAACCCTTGATGGGCGCCCTAATTTTTATTCGGAGACACATTGGCCTTATGAAAAAAGTCTGACAGCATTAAATTTTTGTACAGGTGTAACCCTGACTGCCCTGTAGTAGGGCCCACAAGTCCCTTGTATGGGGTCTACTAGTATGCCCCAATGCTTTTTTTCAAAATGCAAGGACTGATAATTTGATAACAGTGAAAGGTTTCCTCGTATCAAATCATCTATTCTGAGGTCACAAAGTGAAATTTATCAAAGATGAACTTCAGGGTTTACTTAACTCCCCAAGTGGAAGACACATGCAAGGAAAATTTCATAAACAAGCTATTTTAAGAATCCTTGCTTCTCAGGCAATTTTTGCTGAATATTTCAGATGAAAGAGGGAGGCCCTTTCTTTTCTTTTCAAGCCTGAAATTTGAACTGGAGATTTTTCTACATTTTTGCTGAACACCAACAGTTCACACCCTGTGGCTTCCTAGATTTGCACACCACAAAGAGGGAATAACACATGAATAGAGCATAATGATTTATTGCACGCCATGACATGTTTTGGTATTTATGTACATATGCAGAAAACAATTGTGATGATAAACTTGGGGGCTCTCTGACGACTTGGGAGGCCGCCAGCGTTGGGCATGCAAGTCTGTCTATAGTTCTCTCATGCCCAACAATGGCTGCAATTAACAACTCAACCTGAATAAGACGAAGGGTGCCAACAGGCCAGCCTGGCAATGTAATAGTCATCCCAAGACCAGTGGTTGTGGGATGGCTGTACACGTCAGCTTGGCATGTGTGCAGGCCTGTATATGGCTAAGTCGAGCCTGAACGGGGGAAATATGTGATAACATAGGCTCCTGGGCCCCCACGATTTAGGTGCCTTACCGGTGGTGCTTGGGGTGGTGGTGGGTAATCTGGAGAGCACAGGGCTTGAACGTGTTGATGCAGCGGAGGCTGAAAACTTAATGCGCAATAAAGTGACTGTCCTGGATCGTGTGGAACTTGCGAACCGTGTGCCAAATATATTACCATTGTGTTGGAAATAAGCTGGGTTAAGCCAGGTACTGGAGGTGAGAGAAAGTTTAATTAGTATTGTTTGAAGTGACGTGCGCAAACCTCTGGCTGTCCCTTTACTTCGTTAGTGAGGGTATAATGAATCGCACTGCACTGATCTGAAATACGGTTGTGAGCGAAATGCAGCACTCTTTGCGGTGTGCAAACTTTCTGAAACGATGTTTCCTTACAATTTGCACATCACAAAGAGGGAATAACACATGAATAGAGCATAATGATTTATTGCACGCCCTGACATGTTTTGGTATTTATGTGCATATGCAGAAAACAATTGTGATGAACTTGGGCAAAATCATGGGGGCCCTCTGACGACTTGGGAGGCTGCCAGCGTTGGGCATGCAAGTCTGTCTATAGTTCTCTCATGCCCAACAATGGCTGCAATTAACAACTCGACCTGAATAAGACGAAGGGTGCCAACAGGCCAGCCTGGCAATGTAATAGTCATCCCAAGACCAGTGGTTGTGGGATGGCTGTCACATCAGCTTGGCGTGTGTGCAGGCCTGTATATGGCCAAGTCGAGACTGAATGGGGGAAATATGTGATAACATAGGCTCCAAACAAACCCTGTGGCTTCCTATATGTTTCTGGCCAAATTCTTGGCTGCCTGCCTATAAAGGAGCTCTGTCAAACAAGAAATAATAGAATAAATGCTAAGTTTATCTCTAGAATACAGGAAAGTGACACAATCCCTGTTAATTGAATACTACTGTTAATTGAATAATATTCAATGGCAAAGTGGCTAGTCAATTAACAGGGTTCCACTGTACCTTTTATAACATAAATGTGCTGTTAAACTTATGGCAATGAATTCGCAATTTCAATTATAAAGTTTTGGAAAAGCAAAAGCTGTATCCATATTGAAACATTGTCATTGCATGTGACTATTTAACATAAGTTGTTTATTTACAAATAAATCATGGTGTTTTACGCAATAATTATGTGATAAATTATTTCTGGAAAAAATATATTTTGATGAATATGCTGTCCAACTATATTTGAAAGCACATAGATATTTTTAAATTTAGAATATATCGATACCAACAGCAAAGACACGACATAATTCCTTTCATACTGAATTCTGAATGGCAATTTGAAGCAATAATATTTTTTATTAATATTATATATTATATATATAATATTATATATATTATTATTTCTGAGCTCATTTCAATCAGGGTCATAAGCTATGCTTTGAAAGCCAAATTATGAAGAAAAATAATAAAATCTGATAACCTTTTTTTGTGTACAGGGCTACGTGGATTAAAAATGGTGAGAAAATTACAACTAAAACAGTGGAGAAACCTTTCCTGCTGACAAAATTTGTTTGTTTTTAGCTCAACTTGACAAAGTCAAGCTGAGCTATTGTCATCACTTCTCGTCCGTCGGCGTACGTACGTTAGTATGTTAGTACGTACGTCCACAATTTCCTTTGGCACACCTCACAGGTCGCATTTATGATCAGATTACTTTGAAACTTGGCATGCTTGTTTGGGGTGACCTCTAGATGGGAGCTATCGATTTTCTTCAATTTCCGTCGAAAAATGTTGCCGTGGCCAACGTTCTTAGAACTTAGTTTAGTCAAACCACAATATTTCCCTTTGGCACACCCTACAGGGCACATTTATGATTTGATTACTTTGAAACCTGGTATGCTTATTTAGGGTGACCTCTAGATGGGAGCTATCGATTTTCTTCAATTTCCGGCAAAAACTGTTGCCACGGCCAACGTTCGTACAACTTAGTTTAGTCAGACCTCAATATTTCCCTTTGGCATACCCTACAGGGCACATTTATGATCAGATTGCTTTGAAACCTGGTATGCTTGTTTGGGGAGACCTCTAGATGGGTACTATCGATTTTCTTCAATTTCTGTCAAAAAATATGCCGTGGCCAACGTTCTTAGAACTTAGTTTAGTCAGAAGACTCAATATTTCCCTTTGGCACACCCTACAGGGTACATTTATGATCGGATTGCTTTGAAACCCGGCATGCTTGTTTGGGGTGACATCTAGATGGGAGCTATCGATTTTCTTCAATTTCCGTCAAAAAATGTTGCCACGGACAACGTTCTTAGAACTTAGTTTAGTCAAACCACTATATTTCCCTTTGGCACACCCTACAGGGCACATTTATGATTTAATTGCTTTGAAACCTGGTATGCTTATTTAAGGTGACCTCTAGATGGGAGCTATCGATTTTCTTCAATTTCCGTCAAAAAATGTTGCCACGCCCAACGTTCGTAGAACTTAGTTTAGTCAGACCTCAATATTTTCCTTTGGCACACCCTACAGGGCCCATTTATTATCAGATTGCTTTGAAACCTGGTATGCTTGTTTGGGGAGACCTCTAGATGGGAGCTATCGATTTTCTGCAATTTCTGTCAAAAAATGTTGCCGCGGTCAACGTTCTTAGAACTTAGTTTAGTCAGAAGACTCAATATTTCCCTTTGGCACACCCTACAGGGTACATTTATGATCGGATTGCTTTGAAACCTGGCATGCTTGTTTGGGGTGACCTCTAGATGGGAGCTATCGATTTTCTTCAATTTCCGTCAAAAAATGTTGCAGCGGCCAACGTTTTTAGAACTCGGTTTAGTCTGACCACACTATTTCCCTTTGGCACACCCTACAGGGCACATTTAAGATTTGATTGCTTTGAAACCTGGTATGCTTGTTTGGGGAGACCTCTAGATGGGAGCTATCGATTTTCTTCAATTTCTGTCAAAAAATGTTGCCGCGGCCAATGTTCTTAGAACTTAGTTTAGGCAGAAGACTCAATATTTCCCTTTGGCACACCCTACAGGGCACATTTATGATCGGATTGCTTTGAAACCTTTCATGCTTGTTTGGGGTGACCTCCAAATGGGAGCTATCAATTTTCTTCAATTTCCATCAAAAAATGTTGCCGCAGCCAACATTCTTAGAACTTAGTTTAGTCAGACCACAATATTTCCCTTTGGCTCACCCTACAGGGCACATTTATGATTAGATTGCTTTGAAACCTGGTATGCTTATTTACGGTGACCTCTAGATGGGAGCTATCGAGTTTTTTCCATTTCCGTCAAAAAATGTTGCCACGGCCAACATTCTTAGAATTTAGTCTAGTCAGACCACAATATTTCCCTTTTATACACCCTACAGGGCACATTTATGATCAGATTACTTTGAAACCTGGAATGCTTGTTTGGGGAGGCCTCTAGATGGGAGCTATCAATTTTCTTCGGTTTCTGTCAAAAAATGTTGCCACTGGCAAAAAAAATGACATTGGTACCAATGATCTTCAATTTTGCCATTTCATTTATAACTTACCAAGTTCAAGTTTGTCAAGTTGAGCTAGTGTCATTAAAACTTTCATTTTATTCAGTGTTTTATTAAGAAGAAAGTACAAAAAGCTAAAAGTTTAACCCTAAGTTCCCATACAACCACAAACAGCCCCTTTTATATTGCTCTGAAAAAGTTGTCCCACATTAATTCCTCCTTGAGATCTCTAATGGTAGGATGCATTTATCTTGACAGTGTTTTTACATCATTGTTGGCTGCCTGTGAAGGCAGTCAACAATAATGTAGAAACACTGCTAAATCATCTGCAGCTGTGTACAAGTATATACAGTGATTAACTTAAAATTAATTCCCCCACACTTATATAGGCAGCAAAGACTTCACCAGACACTGCTGCTAAGTCAAGGTGCTACCTTTATATTAGGCAGGAATTCTGCAGGCCTTTGAGGTGCTATACAAGTAACAGGAAACTTAGCTGGAAAATAGGTGACATGTTATTTTCCAACAGCATCCGGTATCTAAAATATTTTATAATTTTTCATGTTTTGGTGTTCAAAACTGCAAGCATTGTTCAAAAGTTCGGATGAACAGCAAAAAACGTGACAAATTAGTATTTTGCTTAGATTTTTGACACCCGAACATAACCTATCACCTATTTTCAAGCTAATTTTTCATTACTTACATAGCACCCTGAGGACACTTTCAGAATCAATGACAAGAATCAAATAAACATTTCGTGAGAATCAAAGTTGATTCACATTGTTTCCCTTGCGAGACTCATTTGTGAGAATCGATTCTGATTTTCACATGGATTTTAAGTCCTAGAAAGTGAAGCAATAACTAAAGTGAAATGAACAAAGAAATATCATGGTGAAAGGACATAGACCAGTTTAACCCTTTGAACCCCCCTTTCCTGGAATGGTATCGCCTTTGTATACATTTAGTGAGATGGGTCAGTCCAATATCAATATACAGGGAGGATAAAAAAAATAATAACTGCGGTCTGCAGCCATCTGGCTACAATTATTATTTTATCAATTCCCCGTGTACAGACAAAATAAAAGTGTCAATGACACTGTAGCTTAACTTGTCTGTATGTTGTGTTTGATGAAAAGGATAATGTTCAATGTTTATGAAAGGATTATGAAATAAGACAAGAATTGTGATAATTGGGAATATGTTAATTCCTGTTCCATGTATGCTATGTTTTCAATTATTTATTTATTTATTTATTGGTGATTAAGGTCACATATTTTTGCACAGTGGCTAATCATGAAAACAACATGAGTATCAACTCAAGACCAGGGGTGAGCGTTAATAAGCCATGTTGCCCCAAGCATTGGTGACCAAGTCCTATTCTACCAGTAAAACAGAGCCTGTTTACCACAGTGAACAGGTACTGCTTCACTTCCTGGGGTTCCCGTGGGGAGCTATGTTTTCAATAAAAATAATATGAGGTGTAGACTGTACTAAAGAACTGAGGGGTGGGTTAATGTGGCCCTCACAGTTAATGTATGTGGCCCTCACAGTTAATGTATGTCGACGAAAGTTACCAAGTTACAGTGAAATTATTCCAAAACGAGTCATCCTATCAAGTTACAATGAAATCCCTTCATAAATGTGGCCTGTAGACTGTGCTAAAGGTTTTCGGGCTTCGGGCCTGTGTAGCAATTGCAGTTGACCGATCGCAACCAAAAGGGGACGTAATCATCTAGACAATATACTGAGTCATCCTACCAAGTTACAATGAAATCCCTTCATAAATACAACCTGTAATCTGTGGTAAAGTTTATTGGGTTTTGGGTTCAGGCAGCTGTCATGGTTGACAGATCGTGACCAAAAGGGGACGTTCTCATCTAGGCATTATCTGGAGTCATCCTACCATGTTACAATGAAATCCCTTCATAAATACGACATGTAGACAGTGCTAAAGGTTTTTGGGCTTTGGGCCTCTGTAGCCATTGAAGTTGACCAATCGCAACCAAAAGGGGATGTCCTCATCTAGACATTATACTGAGTCATCCTACCAAGTTACAATGAAATCCCTTCATAAATACGACCTGTAGTCTGTGCTAAAGTTTTCATGTTTTGGGCTCGGGCAGCCATCATGATTGAATGATCGCGACGAAAAGGAGACATTCTCATCTAGGCATTATCTGAAGTCATCCTACCAAGTTACAATGAAATCCCTTAATATGACCTGTAGACTGTGCTAAAGGTTTTCGGGCTTTGAGCCCCTGCAGCCATCACAGTTGACCAATCGAGACCAAAAGGGGACGTTCTCATCTAGACACAATATGGAGTCATTCTACCAAGTTACAATGAAATCCCTCCATAAATACGACCTGTAGACTGGGCTAAAGGTTTTCGGGTTTTGGGCTCGGGCAGCCGTCAAGGCTGAATGATCGCCACCAAAAGGGGACATTATCTGGAGTCATCCTACCAAGTTACAATGAAATCCTTTCATAAATATGACTTGTAGACTGTGCTAAAGGTTTTCCGCCCTCAGGCCCCTGTAGCTGTCACAGATGACCAATCGCAACCAAAAGGGGACGTTCTCATCTAGACATTATATGGAGTAAGTCTACCAAGTTACAATGAAATCCCTCCATAAATACAACCTGTAGACTGTGCTAAAGGTTTTCAGGTTTTGGGCTTGGGCAGTCGTCATGGTTGATAGATCGCAACCAAATGGATAAGTTCTCATCTAGACATCATACAGAGTCATCCTACCAAGGTACAATGAAATCCCTCCATATTAAATATGACCTGTAGACTGTGCTAGAAGTTTTGGGGTTTCGGGCTTGGGCAGCCATCACAGCTGACAGATCATGACCAAAAGGGGACGTTCTCATCTAGATATTATACAGAGGCATCCTACCAAGTTACAATGAAATCCCTTCATAAATACGACCTGTAGACTGTGCTAAAGGTTTTCGGGTTTTGGTCTCGGGCAGACAACACGGTTGACCGATCGCAACCAAAAGGGGATGTTCTCATCTAGACATGACCTCAAACCTGCATATGAAATTTTGTGATGATCGGACAAAAACTATTGGGTGTAGCCTGTGCTAAAGGAAAATGGGAACAGACTCACAGACTAACAGACTTCCGCATGCGTGATGGCAATAGCTTATCTTGACTTTGTCAAGTTAAGCTAAAAATGGGACGAAAATATGCTTTGGACCAAAAAATCGGTCTTTAGAGTTCAAAGAGTTAAGGAATTTCAAATATAAATGTATACAAGGTTGACATTTTTCAGGAAAAGTGGGGGGATGGGGGTGGATTCCTCCACATGGCCATGCCACTCAAGACTGGGATGTTCCTAGATTGGACAAACCAAAGAGTCTGGTTAATCGCCATATTATTTTGACTTGTAATGTAAATGTAAACTTTAGTGGAAAATTTTTCTCTCTGTGAGAATACACATCAGACTAGATTTCATCAATAATTAGATAGATATTTCTGTATTCTAATTGAAGTAAAGAAATGCACCTGGCACTAAAATAATCAATTAAACATTTATGCAACTGCATTTTGTTTATCTATGGTAGCATATGGTGTGTAGCTGTACTGAACCATATACACTATATAACCCTTTACCAAACGTTTCATCCCAAACCACACAGCATTATACAAAAAAAATCACAATTCAAAGCTCATTTTCAATGACAGCCATGCCCTAAGTTTTTGGAGATAAAAATGAATTTTTTTTTTTTTTTTTTTTTTGGGGGGGGGGGGGGAGGGGGAGGGGTGGCAGAATTTAAAAAAAAAAAAAAAATTGGGGGAGGAATGCTTTAATTTTACAGTGCAACTGTTACCGTCAAGCCTGAGAATAAGCAGACTGTCATCTGCAAAATGAGGTTCCCAGAGGATGAATTTGGTGATACTACCCTGTACAGCAGGGTATAGCATCACAAAATTTACCCTCTGTGAACCTAAGTCTGAATCAAGGTCTCAAACCAAAACAGAAAGATGAACCTAGAGGATCAATTGGCCCACTGTATGGGATACCATCAGCAAATTCACCCTCTGGGGACCCCATTTTGCAAATGACAGGTTGCTTATGTTCAGGCTTGGCTACCGCAGATTTATTTTTGCACATTTTCAATACTAGATGTGATGCAAGGTTATGTGAGTGATGTGATCAAGTTATCAAGTTATAATTACCACAGGGGCCTCTCAGAAAATGGCACCAAAAAAAAAAATTCTTGAATAACCAAAATTATCGTTTCTTGTCTCATAGCTCATTGAAACATTGCTCATATCTTATTGAAACCTTATTGGAACAAGCTCACAGAGCTTGTTCAAATGGGGAGGGGGATCTTAAACTGTTTTGGAGGTGAAAGCTGAAAAGAAAACAAGTTTCCCATTTCTACCAAAGCTGATGGAATATACTTAAACTCTCCCAACGCTCACAGTTGGGGCAGTTTCTTTGTTTCAATTTCAAAGAACAAATGTAAAATTGTGGATTGAGATCGACACACACACAATCATATATCTGTATCATCTTCTGACTGTGATGCTAACTGCAGTTCCTAAACATCCTCAACAGTCCCAGTTTGGGGCAGTTTCTTTGTTCCAATATCAAAGAACCAATGTAAAATTGCTGAGATTGACACACACACAATCACAGAACTGTTTCATCTCCTGACTGTGATGCTTACAACAGTTCCTTTGGTCCACATTTCTAAGATCCCATGCAATGTTTGGTCCATATTTCAAAGACCTCAATGTCAATGTTGTCAACAGAAACAGAATACATAGTCAAAGATAAAGTCATTCCCCAAAATAAGACAATCGTTGTCAATTGCCCCAAGTTTGTTTTCTTTGAAAAAACTTTATTTGGGGACTTTTCCTGTATTCTGAATTTCGGATACACATCATCTATGCTTGTTGCAGATATCTGATGGACAAGATTGGAGGGTTGTGGGATTGAACTGATGACTGTTCTTTGGTGGGAACTAATGTTGGGTAACAAGCAGCTCTTTCATGTTGAAATTACAATCACACATTTCATTCAGTCATGTATGTTCTGTCAAACATCTTGTTTTTTGTTGTTTAAATTGTGATACAGCCTAATCCAGTGCATTGGAATGGTCACCGATTTTCTTTATCTTTTTTGCAACAATTAAAAAAATACCCAATGTTCAGTTGCTGGGTACAATTATATATAGCATTTGATGGCCATCAATAGGGGAATTCCAATTATGGTCACCTCACTATGCCTTATTCTTTTTTTCTGACAAGACATGCTTATATGATATTTCTTTTTTTGTAATTACTAAAAATTTTCACTTTTTGAAGCACTTTGAGCTCCTTTTACAGGGGGTGGGGGGGGGGGGGGGGTGGGGAAACTGAAAAAGAAACAAAATTTGAAAGAAAATGTTTCTGTTTTGTACTTAAAGGATTTTGCATTTCCTGGGGTTGAGGGTTGACTTCCAACTTGAATTGAGAATTTTGTCCATTTTGTTGAACAAGGGTGCTGGGATGTGATACGCGACCAATCAAACTGAAGGTGTTTCATGAATCTCAACAACCTGTCATGTGCTTTTAGTGACACAGAGTTACGTGTCAGCGAGGTGTTACAGTATGTGGCAGGTTGCTCAAATTCCTGAACAGTGAGGTTCGTAATTAACTTACATCCTGTTCTTTGTTCAATCAAGAAAACACATTGGATTCAGGCAGACTCAGTGGACAAGAAGTATTCAAGTGACGACATTTGAACACCTGGTCTACTGTTCCATAGGTCTTTCAAGTTCCTTGCACACCCCAAACAGACAACAGAGTCAGGGTGTAAATAAAGGGAAGAGTACAATAGATAGAACAGAAAAAAAATATCGAACCTTAGTGAGCACGCTCACATACCCCACGCACCCTGTACCAAAAATCAGCTCAATATCTGGAAGCGTGTAGGAAAAAAGTCCGCAAAACTGTAATTTTAATGAACTTTTCAAAGTTCAAGGGCCGTAATTTTGTTAAAAATCAGTGGAGCGGAACAAAACGCAAACTTGATCTGTAGGCCACCATGTCAGACTAACATACCAAAAATCAGCTCAATATCTGGAAGCGTGTAGAAAAAAAGTCCGGAAAACTGTAATTTTGATGCATTTTTCAGAGTCCAAGGGTCGTAATTTCGGTAAAAATCAGTGGAGCGGAACAAAACGCCAACTTGTTCTGTAGGCCACCATGTTAGACTAACATACCAAAAATCAGCTCTATATCTGGAAGCATGTAGAAAAAAAGTCCGGAAAACTGTAATTTTGATGAATTTTTCAGAGTCCAAGGGCCGTAATTTTGGTAAAAATCAGTGGAGCGGAACAAAATGCAAACTTGATCTGTAGGCCACCGTGTTAGACTCACATACCAAAAATCAGCTCAATATTTGGAAGCGTGTAGAAAAAAAGTCCGGAAAACAAGTAGGACTGACTGACGGACAGACCAGTCAAAAAATTTATACTCCTACAACTTCGTTGCGTGGGGTATAATAACGATATATGACTGTTATGATTTTTGACTCTTTCGACATAATATATTTTCAATCCTTTCTTGTTTTATTTTATCTCTAGAGATTCTCCAACTCAATCCAAGAAAACAAACTTGGAACTCTGAGAATCCAATAAAAATGAAGAATTCTTGATTGCAGGCCATTTAACTCTTTCCTTACCAGGGATACCCAGTCATGATGCCAGTCATGATGCTTCATATTCCATGTTGTAGTATTTATTTATTGATTGGGGCTTATTGACACTTTCAACGGCTCATATCGGACTGTTTTAGGTGTGAAGGAAGCCGGAGTACCTGGAAGTGATGAGCCGATAAGAAGAAAGGCCTGTCATCCGAATGCCGATGTTTTGAAGACACAACTGGCTGATTGTCGATGCCGATGGCTGATTGTCAGTGTTAATTTTAATAATTTACTGTTAAAGTGTTACTGTGTTTGCGCATTGGAACTACATGATAATTCACCCTCCAAACTCCCAATCCTGGCAGTTTTCAAATTTCAAATGGACCTCTGTTAAGTGCAACCGCAAAACTGACTAAAATGAGACATTTCACTGTTAGAAGATTACCCATCTGGCGAAGATAACATGAACCAAATGTCATGTGTTTCAATATTTCTACCTTCTCATTGGTTAAACACGAATCACCGACACTGATCATTTTGCTGACCCCTCTAGGGATAAAAACATTGTCACATGCTTAAACAGCAGTGCTTTTGTGTTACAAGGTTGTCGAATGGCTTAATGAATACCGGAAACAAGGTTTGCAACTTTGTGTCCAATTATGGAAAATAAACGCATGTTTTAAGGTGGTAAAAGTTTGTGAAGGCAATGAAATGTTGTAATTCAAAAACCCACACGACTCGATTCAGATTACAGCCCTGCTAAAACCACGTGTAAGGTTGTAAGCTAAAAAAAAATCGAGGCGTAGCAGTATGAAAATGTTAAACTTTTTCATTTTGACAATTGGCGTTTGCCAATGTTTACCCCACTATCTGAACCGATGGCTTATTTTGGCCGATGGCCGATTGTATACCAATTAATCGTCTCATCACTAGTACCCGGACAGAACTAACAAGCTACGACGAGTAACAATTGTCAGGCTCTCCAATGTACTAAGTCCACATGTGCAGTGTTTACTTTGGTTGAAGGAAAGTGCACCATCGACATGCAGTACATCTAAGTACACAGCACCACTGTCCCCCCCCCCCCCCCAACCACTGGGCCACCATGCTCCCCCAAAAACCATCAATAGAATTTACTAAAGCAAAGAGGTGAGAAATGTGATGTTTCAAATCCTCTGCCCGATGACAGAGAAGTTGAGATTTAATATATCTCCCCTACCCCATTATTTTCAGAAGAGGCTTTCCTTTCATGCACAAGATTACACATTTGGATCTATCCATTCAAAAGCCGTAGTAGGGATTGAATTAATCCTTTGCCTAAATCAGTCGCATCCTCCTACATAATTTACACATCAAGTAGATGACAAAAAATATTTTTAAAAAATATCAACAAAACAATATCATGTGACCCATCACTGGAATGAGCTTGTCAGCTCATTCCAATGAGTGGGGGAGGGGGGGGGGGGGGGGGGCACATGATAATGGTTTTGTTGACAGTTTTGGGAAACCTTTAAAATTTTAAAACAATATTAATGAAAATAACAAATTCTGATATTTGTATGCATTGGGAAAAGGTATAAAAAGAAATATATAGTCTGAAAGCAGAATTACAATCAAATGTTATGGCATCGTCTTAGAAGACCAAATCCTCCTGTGGCATATCCTTATTCATAGATTGTGATTTTACCAATTACATTACTGTGATCGCAGAAGTGATCTTCTTTTTTTGTTCAGATCCCATCTGATCACAATTACAACAGCGGGGGCCAATACTTTAGAACTTTTACAATTGTCTTTTCCAGAACTGTATTTTCTAGTTATGACTTCAAATGGGTTGAAATGAACCATCAGCATTTTCAAACGTTTGCTGGTTGGCAAATTGCCGTATCTTTTAAAATGCTAATGATTCCTTTTAGTCAGTTATATTAATAGGTAGAAAATACAATTCTAGAAATAGAATAGTATTGGCTCCAGGTCGAGATATCAGAAACAAACTTTGAGATCCAAGAATAAAGAAAAAAAATTATGAAAATGGCATCTGGGATTCAATGTTCAGCATTTCATTCTGACAGGCAGAATTCTTCAGTTCTGTTAGGAGGGAAACATACAAATAATTGTGACTGGATCAAAATTCTCAGTCTGTTTTTATAATCAGACCAATGTTCCTGACAATAAGCATCAGACTGTGATACCAGTTTTTTTTCCTGTGTAACAATATTTCCAATTTTCTTTCAAGACCACAGTTTATGTGTTTATGACCATCTCAATGAACCAATCTCAATAAGCTTGTTCCAACAACAGTTCTTAAACACAGATTTGAAAAAGTAGTTAAAAAATGAAAACATAAATTTGAAATTGAAATTTTTGCAAACAGCACTGAGAGGATGTGGACACTGTTAGACAAAGCAGTAATTTTCAGTTTCTGACATCTAGGTTTCGAAAGGGAGGAGTCCTCCCTTCCCGCAATCAACTGTGGGCCAGATTAGCAAGAAACTGGTGATGCCAAATGGAAAATAATTGATTTTTTTATCCTCACAAATAAAATGATTTCAGTGTTCTGCCTCTGCATACTGATATCAAAACATCAAAGTTTCAAGTTGCAAATTTTCCTCCTGAAAACGGCTGTGAATTCAACCAATTCAAACTCATTTGACAGAGCTCAATAGGCTCTGTCAAACCAGGCTTTTCAATTCCACCAAACTCACACCAGTAATTGTCAGTATTGAAACGATTAGTCGTTGTCGACGCTGATATAACCCAACATCGACTCTGGATTTCTGCGTCGACTTGTCGGAACATGTAGTATTTCCAAAAAAACATTACAACCTAACAAAATTCTGATGCAAGGTCAACTGAGGAAGAGTTAAAACAATTGTCAGTAGATCTGTTCAGAGAGTGAAATCAACTACACTAATAATGAGATAACCGACACAGACTTTTGAGATCAAAGTAGACAAGAAACTTAAATGTGTTGCATCGGCTCCTTTGAACTCAGTGATAGTGGTCACATTGCAAGTGCCTGAATATGGTTAACTGCGTAGTTACCAGTATTTATACTTGTCTCCATACAATAAAATTTCAATTATGGAGAGATTAATTCCCATGTCATTTAATTTATTGTTTCAAGTGGCATCAGTCAAGTGCACAAGTGGAGAAAAAAATTTAACTGCAGAGGTATTGCCATGTAAATCTTGGTGGCAGAAGGTGGGTGTGCCGATTAGCTGACTTTGACTTGACTTTTGGTTGTCGACTAATCGACTCCAGAATCTCAGAGTCATTTCAACACTAGTACTGGTGTCCCCAAATTATAGGAATGTTCCCAAAATCAGAGGGGAATACACATAGTATTGTTTGATTTGTATGTTTTTGTCAGATTTCATTAAAAGTAATTTAACACTAAAAAGTCTCTCAGCATTTTTAGCTCAACTTGACAAAGTCAAGCTGAGCTATTGCCATCACTTCTCGTCCGTCGGCGTACGTACGTATGTACGTACGTACGTTAGTACATACGTCCACAATTTCCTTTGGCACACCTCACAGGTCGCATTTATTATCAAATTACTTTGAAACTTCTTGTGCTTGTTTGGGGTGACCTCTAGATGGGAGCTATCGATTTTCTTCAATTTCCGTCAAAACATGTTGCCGAGGCCAACGTTCTTAGAACTTAGTTTAGTCAAACCACAATATTTCCCTTTGGCACACCCTACAGGGTACATTTATGATTTGATTGCTTTGAAACCTGATTCGCTTATTTAGGGTGACCTCTAGATGGGAGCTATCGATTTTTTTTCAATTTCTGGCAAAAAATGTTGCCACGGACAACGTTCGTAGAACTTAGTTTAGTCAGACCTCAATATTTCCCTTTGGCACACCCTACAGGGTACATTTACGATCAGATTGCTTTGAAACCTGGTATGCTTGTTTGGGGAGACCTCTAGATGGGAGCTATCGATTTTCTGCAATTTCTGTCAAAAAATGTTGCCGTGGCCAACGTTCTTAGAACTTAGTTTAGTCAGAAGACTCAATATTTCCCTTTGGCACACCTTACAGGGTACATTTATGATCGGATTGCTTTGAAACCTGGCATGCTTGTTTGGGGTGACCTCTAGATGGGAGGTGTCGATTTTCTGCAATTTCAGTCAAAAAATGTTGCCGCGGCCAACGTTCTTAGAACTGAGTTTAGTCAAACCACAATATTTCCCTTTGGCACACCCTACAGGACACATTTATGATTTGATTGCTTTGAAACCTGGTATGCTTATTTAGGGTGACCTCTAGATGGGTGCTATCGATTTTCTTCAATTTCCGGCAAAAAATTTTGCTGCGGCCAACGTTCTTAGAACTTAGTTTAGTCAGAAGACTCAATATTTCCCTTTGGCACACCTTACAGGGTACATTTATGATCGGATTGCTTTGAAACCTGGCATGCTTGTTTGGGGTGACCTCTAGATGGGAGGTGTCGATTTTCTGCAATTTCTGTCAAAAAATGTTGCCGCGGCCAACGTTCTTAGAACTGAGTTTAGTCAAACCACAATATTTCCCTTTGGCACACCCTACAGGACACATTTATGATTTGATTGCTTTGAAACCTGGTATGCTTATTTAGGGTGACCTCTAGATGGGTGCTATCGATTTTCTTCAATTTCCGGCAAAAAAATTTGCTGCGGCCAACGTTCTTAGAACTTAGTTTAGTCAGAAGACTCAATATTTCCCTTTGGCACACCCTACAGGGTACATTTATGATCTGATTGCTTTGAAACCTGGCATGCTTGTTTGGGGTGACATCTAGATGGGAGCTATCGATTTTCTTCAATTTCCGTCAAAAAATGTTGCCGCGGCCAACGTTTTTAGAACTCAGTTTAGTCAGACCACAATATTTCCCTTTGGCACACCCTACAGGGCACATTTATGATTTGATTGCTTTGAAACCTGGTATGCTTGTTTGGGGAGACCTCTAGATGGGAGCTATCGATTTTCCTCAATTTCCATGAAAAAATGTTGCCGCAGCCAATGTTCTTAGAACTTGGTTTAGTCAGAAGACTCGATATTTCTCTTTGGCACACCCTACAGGGCACATTTATGATCGGATTGCTTTGAAACCTTTCACGCTTGTTTGGGGTGACCTCTAGATGGGAGCTATCGATTTTCTTCAATTTCCATCAAAAAATGTTGCCGCAGCCAACATTCTTAGAACTTAGTTTAGTCAGACCACAATATTTCCCTTTGGCTCACCCTACAGGGCTCATTTATGATTAGATTGCTTTGAAACCTGGTATGCTTATTTACGGTGACCTCTAGATGGGAGCTATCGATTTTCTTCCATTTCCGTCAATAAATGTTGCCACGGCCAACGTTCTTAGAATTTAGTCTACTCAGACCACAATATTTGCCTTTTGTACACCCTACAGGGCACATTTATGATCGGATTGCTTTGAAACCTGGCATGCTTGTTTGGGGAGGCCTCTAGATGGGAGCTATCGATTTTCTTCGGTTTCTGTCAAAAAATGTTGCCACTGGCAAAAAACTGACATTGGTCCCAATGATCTTCAATTTTGCCATTTCATTTATAACTTACCAAGTTCAAGTTTGTCAAGCTGAGCTACAGTGTCATTGACACTTTCATTATTATACATTCTTGCTGCATAATGACACTATATATCCTGTGTCTTTGCCGTTTTTTCTAGGCAAGTCTTGGCTGCCAATATAGGCAGCCAAGACAGACTTAGAAACAACTGCCAAAGTACTTAAAATATAACTCTGAGATTGACCAGAGGCTGCATGGTAGGGCACATGTTCTGTTGCAATAAAAAGTGATCCAAGTTGGAATTAGGCCCCATAAGGTTAAGACACCAAAAACATCCCAGAGAAGTTAAAAAAAAACTAGAGGTGTGACTGGCCCAGATGGGCCTGTCCATACACCTGCCATGATTAATCTAAGACAAAAAGAGGCACAACTCTGGTAAAAAAAAGTCTAAACGAAATTACAGTCACAGGCACACAGGTTCTCAATGTAGTGAACATCCATACCAAGTTTTGAAGGAATTGACCCCTAAACATCCGCGAAAATCTCATTATACCATTCAGGCATTTTAAGATAAAATGGGGCATAACTGTGGGAAAAAAAAGTCTGATCAAAGCTATAATCGCAGATGTCGACACTTTGACAGCCAGAGTCATCTCTATGTCTTGACAGTTTTGCGGATGGAAAGAACCACCAAACTATGGCAAGTAACCATCAGACTCCCCAACATACTAACTCCGCACAAGCAGGGTCAGCATGGGTTGAAGACAAGTGCACCATCGATGTGTAGTACGCCTTCGTACGCAGTGCCACTGTGCGCCCACATGGGCAATTGGGATGAAGTGCCTTGCCCAAGGACACAATGCAGTTACTCCTGGCAGGGATCAAACCGTGGACCTTTCAATTTGAAATTCAATGCCGTAGCCACCGCCCTCCCTTGTGTGTTATCAATATTAGAAAAAGGCTTCTTTAATGGGGGTGGGGGGGGGGGGGGGTGAGGGTTAAAGAAAATTGAATTGGTTCAATCCCTACTTGTTTTATAGGGAAACAAGAATGTTACTAAGGTAACATATGCTAAGGTAACACATTACTAACATATGCCTCCCCCCCCCCCCCCCCCCCCCCCCCCCCCCCCCCCCCCACACACACACACACACGCACACACTTCAATCACTATCACCACCCAACTTCAGTCAGGGGGGCATAAAAATGTGCACCTCGTAATTTTTTATATTTTGACATCAGTGTGCTGAGGGTTAATCTGAATGCATTGGAAAAAAAAAGAACTATCGTCATTATGGCACATTTTTTGGTTACATGAAAATACTTTATTTTTGAGTAAATGTATAATTATTTTTGTGTTATGATAACTAGAATCACGCACAACTAATATTAACATTGTTGCACTTGTTTTTTTTTCAGCACAATTTAAATGGTGTCAAAATAAATGTTATATCTGGTAATAATAGTAACTGGAAGGCATGCGACCAACATGCTTGTACCCACATCTCTTAATGAATATTCTGAATTTTGTAACCCTGTTACCTTCATCTACCTCCAAAAACAATAGATATTCAGATCCTATCAAGTACAAAGTTTGTGTGGCCATTGTTTTTCTAGAGTGCAAACAAATTCATACATACACACATGTAGAGAGGCTAGTGAGAACACTACCCATTCTCATTCTTGGCCACAGGTACAGTACAGCCACCATGGACTGGTCACTTTCCACATGTGGACAATTTCCATGGATGCAATAATATTAGATTCCAAACACTAATTATAGGAATATTCACCAAAAATTTAATTAATGAAGCACTGGTACAACCTGGTGCTTCATTACTTAAAAGTTTTGCTGCTGCTGATTTTTATCACCTGGTAGACGCCAGTGTGGATATCACTGCACACGCATGAATTATGACCAGTTCATGGTGGCTGTACTGTAATAACATGATTTTGACGGACAGCAAAAAATTATTGTATTAACTCCAATAATGATTAGCCACCCTTTCAGATTCATTACTGGCACTTGCTCACTTGGGGCACAAATAATGTCAAGCTGCTTATACTTGTCAGGCCAATAATGAAGAATTAAACCCTCTGAAGAAAAGTTATTATTATAATGCTACTGTTTGAAGATAGGACTTAGTGAATTTGGATTTTTTGCCCAATTCACATTTTGAATCGAGTCAAGACAAAAGATTTCACACTGAATTGAACCATTCATCGGATCACATTACCAATGGTTGCATTTGTGGTATTGGTTATTGGGAATTATGTCCCATACAAATCAGCAGGATTTAGAACATGTTGTGTGAACTGGGCTATAGCATACAGTCACACTTCCACATAATTCCATCTAGTAGGTTTCATATGGAAGTGTAACAGTATGCAATATTCTTGTACACATATCCTGTACTGGATACCACCTGATACATTATAAATTATTGTGATGAATTGATGGTAATGTGGGATAAGGTTTGTGGCTCAGTGCTTATGTTCAAGTGAGATGTGGAACATCGAAGTTGAACATATGCTCTGAGCTGCAAACCTCAGCCCATGTTCCCGTCAATTCATCACAACAACGTATATGTTCCAATAAGACCCTACCCATAGAACAAAAGTCACATCATGAAAAGAACAAGGCAACTTTTAACAGTAAGTTTAGTAACTAAACCTCTTGCGTGCCCCATGTCAATGGGCAAATAATTAATAAATCAGATAATAGTCAAGGTCACTCCATCTTAGTTCAAATCACAAAATGATTTGTAATTTAAACAACAATTCATTCGGAATATTGTCTGCTGAAAAAAGCTAGAAAATGAAGTGGTTTGCAAGTCATTTCGTTGATGGAATAATTGTGAAAGGGGCAACCTCATTTCAAAATATTTTGCCTGGTGACATGAATCGGTAACATATGCTACTAGAGCCATAAACATAGAAAAAACAATGTGACCTCTTGTCTAATCAGGGGCGAGAATTTTAGTCTTAATGGCACATCATCCTTTATGAAATTTTGTTACGTTCTTCAAAACCAAGACAAAGTGTTGTCATTGTTGATTTACTGTACAATAGTATTGAATTCTTATGTATAAAAGTTAATTTTTAGTGCCATCATCTCTACTAATATGGAATCCATATACATAAGTCTCTCTGATTTGTCGGTGTAATGCTTTTTTGTGATAAATTGTAAAGAGCTCTCAGTAATGATCTGGGATATGCAGAGTGAATCAGATCAGCATTTGCACAAAAGCAGTTAATACTTAATCTAATGAAATGGATCAGCATTTGCACATAATCAGTTAATACTTAATGTAACAAATTGGCTACATCTTCCTGCATAATATACAATTTGCACAGTAGCAAAAAAAAAAAAAATTCGAAATGTTTCTACAAAATCATATCATGCGACCCCTTCCGTGGAACATGAGTATTGAGCTCATTCCAATGAGGAATCACATGTGGTTATGTTGCAAATTTTTTGAAAAATCAGTTAACCCTCTACCTAACATAACTGATTGGGAACACTTGCAAAATAATTTCTTGATTAAATATTTTCATTTTTAGACTTAAAACAAGACTTACAGTGACCGCCCGGCCACGGATGCCCCTGAACTATGACCTTGATCTGTGACCTTGACCTCCATCGAACAAAAAAAATTTGTGTGCGACACATCGTCTCCCTATAAGCAATATGTATGCCAAGTTTCAACAAAATCCAACAAAGCATCTCAGAGTTATGGAGCGGACACGAAAATCTTCCTGATGGATCGACGAAAATGACACAAACACCATATGCCCCCCCCCCCCCCCCCCAAATTTTTTCAAGGGCATAAAAATATAGCTTTTGACCCATCATTGGAATGTTCTCATTCCAATAAGGGGTCATAAGCTATATTTTGGAGGCAAAGGCTGAAAAAATAATAAAACTTAAAGAGCAGTTCCTGTGAATAGCACAAGCTGAATATTTGGACTATATTAGGTAAAGGGTTAACACTACCCATCTCTATTAACACAATATATATTAATTTCAACTTCAGATGGAAGCCAGATAGGTCAACCAAAAAAGTGAATTTGAATTTCCTGTGATATATATATGTGTGATTATTTGATGAATTTGACAGATACTTGTAAATGATAAAAGATTATATACTGAATGTTTAGACAAATTGTATGATTTGGTTGATGAATCTAACCCTGTGTCAACAATACCTAATATATGTAGTTCTCCAATAAAGAATTCTATATTAAAAAGTTTCATTGTCATTTTTATAAGTGTTATATTATTTAACCCTTTGAGACTTTAATTATCCTGATGTTCAAACGTCATTGGAAATTCAGTTTCTTCAACATTTTTCAAAATGTGACGTCAAATGTTGGAAAGTACAAATAAGATATTTTTCACATTAGTGATTAACTGGTTGAGGGCGAGATTATTTTTGGTGGTCTGCATTTGTTCAAAACTTGTTTTATTACAAATTATTAGAGAGTGCCCAGAGGCACTCCCCAATAATTTGTAATAAAACAAATTTATATAAACAAAATATTTGTGTTTGACTGAATATGAAATATTAGCAAGGAAAGTGTTGGCTTTTGCTCTGCTATCCTCATTTTTTGAAAACCCTGATAGTGGCTTCTTGCACTCAACTGGTTGAGAAGTCTTGACAGCAGGATTATATTAGTATTTTAAGCAGTGATAACATTTGGCTCAATGGTTGTCTCTGAGTACTATTCGGGAGAAAATAGGAATTGTGGTTAAAACTTTTAAAAATCGAAAAATAATAACAAAACAAATGACCAAAAAGTATCAATATGCTGTTTGATTTCGTACGTCAAAAAACGTACAAAAGTATCAAAGGGTTAAGATGGCAAAGGAAAAATCAAGCAAAAACTGTTTCCCTTCCAAGTTTCAAACATAACAAATACAGTGGGATCCACAATTCCAAAACAGGTCTCTCCAAGAATTTCCTCAACATTTCTACAATTTTCCATAACTACTGATGTAATAAACTAGCTTATTTTAAGGTAGACTATTGTTTACCGATACTTTCAATATAGATAGGCGGTATTGGAATTTTGAGTACGGTTTCGGCACTCTTAGAGGTGCACCTCGGTATCACTTCTGTATTCGGTATCAGACTTGACTGATATTTGCTGAGCACGTGCCCTGATCATGTCATCTTATGAGGTCCTGCTGACAATAGACAAAACACTTGGGCTGTGATTTCTATTCAGGTCTTGGCTGCCAAGACTTGACTAGTAATCAATGCTAAGCATTTGAACATGTGCAGGTTGTAGTCTAGTGGGAATTCTGGACAGTTGCCCAGTCCACTGGGGGTTAACCAAACCGAAAAGAAAATCAGTCACTTCTTTCATGAAAATAAACCGTTCAACTGTTATCAAGTCTCAACCGGGGACTTATAAATAGTGAATGTAGGAATATTTGAAAATTCATATGGTTTGGGTATTTAACGATTGGGTCGGTTTGGTTTTTTGGCATCCCCATGATGTCGGTATCGATTTGTTTTTTCGGTGTATTGCCGATCTCTAACTTTCAACAACCTGGGTCATGTCAGGTCGGACAGTTTTACAGGTGAGGGAAGCCAGAGTACCTGCAGTAAACCACCAAGTAACAGCGAGCAACTGTCCGACTCTGCAACTTACTAAAACTGGCACAAGCAGAGTTAGCTGCAGTTAACCCTTTACCCAATGAATTGCCCGCATCCGCCCGCGTAATATGCAAATCCAGTAGTTGAAAAAATATTATTTTTCAAAAAATTTCAACAAAACTATATCATGTGACACCTCGTTGGAATGAGCTCGTTGAGCTTGTTCCAATGAGGGGACACATGATAAGGTTTTGTTGAAATTTTTTGAAAAATTTGAAAAAATTATATTTAAAACAAGAGGCCCCAAGGGGCCTGAGGGCACTCACCTGACATGGTAGCCTAAATATCAACCCAGAGAATTGATTTCAAAAAGTTGCATCTGCTCCTCCTAAGAAAACCTTATACCAAATATCCAAAGATTCTGACCAGTGGATCTAAAAAAAAAGAGAAAATTTTTAAAGAATATTCCTCGCTCACCTGACATGTAGCCTAAATATCAACCCAGAGAATTGATTTCAAAAAGTTGCATCTGCTCCTCCTAAGAAAACCTTATACCAAATATCCAAAGATTCTGACCAGTGGATCTAAAAAAAAAGGAAGATTTTTAAAGAATATTCCTCATATTGAACTAAGTTATAATTCGGGCTCCCACAGGAACTTGGCTTTAACAAACTTGAATCTCACCCCCCTAAGGATGCTGCACACCAAATATCAAAACATTCCGACTGCTGGATCTGAAGAAGATTTTTAAAGAAAATTCCTCATTTTGGACTAAGTTACAATTCAAGCTCTCACAGTGAGTCCAAATATGGACCTAGGGACTTGGCTTGAACAAACTTGAATCTCACCCCTGTAAGCATGGTGCATACCCAATATCAAAAGATTCTGCCTGCTGGATCTTGATAAGAAGATTTTCAAAGAAATTTGCCTGAAATGCACTAAGTTCGAATTCGAGCTTCTATAGTGAGCCCAAATATGAATCTAGGGTGCCGATTTGAACAAACTTGAATCAGATCCACCCCACAATGTTGCATACCAAATATCAAAATATTCTGCCTGCTGGATCTGGAGAAGAAGATTTTTTAAGAAATTTGCCTGAAATGCACTAAGTTCAAATTCGGGCTAATATAGTGAGCCCACATATGAATCCAGGGGGCCAATTTGAACAAAATTGAATCAGATCTACCCCACAATGTTGCATACTAAATATCAAAAGATTCTGCCTGCTGGATCTGGAGAAGAAGATTTCTGAAGAAATTTGCCTGAAATGCACCAAGTTCGAATTCGAGCTTCTATACTGAGCCCAAATATAAACCCAGGGGGAACATTTGAACAAACTTGAATCAGATCCACCCCACAATGTTGCACACCAAATATCAAAAGATTCTGCCTGCTGGATCTGGAGAAGAAGATTTTTGAAGAAATTTGTCTGAAATGCACTAAGTTCGAATTCGAGCTTCTATAGTGAGCCCAAATATGAATCTAGGGTGCCGATTTGAACAAACTTGAATCAGATCCACCCCACAATGTTGCATACCAAATATCAAAATATTCTGCCTGCTGGATCTGGAGAAGAAGATTTTTTAAGAAATTTGCCTGAAATGCACTAAGTTCAAATTCGGGCTAATATAGTGAGCCCACATATGAATCCAGGGGGCCAATTTGAACAAAATTGAATCAGATCTACCCCACAATGTTGCATACTAAATATCAAAAGATTCTGCCTGCTGGATCTGGAGAAGAAGATTTCTGAAGAAATTTGCCTGAAATGCACCAAGTTCGAATTCGAGCTTCTATACTGAGCCCAAATATAAACCCAGGGGGAACATTTGAACAAACTTGAATCAGATCCACCCCACAATGTTGCACACCAAATATCAAAAGATTCTGCCTGCTGGATCTGGAGAAGAAGATTTTTGAAGAAATTTGTCTGAAATGCACTAAGTTCGAATTCGAGCGTCTATAGTGAGCCCAAATATGAATCCAGGGGGCCGATTTGAACAAACTTGCATCAGACCCACCCCTCAATGTTGCATACAAAATATATCAAAAGATTCTGCCTGCTGGATCTGGAGAAGAAGATTTAAGAAATATGCCTGAAATGCACGAAGTTTGAATTCAAGCTTCTATACTGAGCCCAAATATAAACCCAGGGGGGCTGATTTGAACAAACTTGAATCAGATCCACCCCACAATGTTGCATACCAAATATCGAAAGATTCTGCCTGCTGGATCTGGAGAAGACTTTTTAAGAAATTTGCCTGAAATGCACTAAATTCGAATGCGGGCTTCTATAGTGAGCCCAAATATGAATCCAGGGGGCCGATTTGAACAAACTTGAATCAGATCCACCCCTCAATGTTGCATACCAAATATCAAAAGATTCTGCCTGCAGGATCTGGAGAAGATTTTTTAAGAAATTTGCCTGAAATGCACCAAGTTCGAATTTGGGCTTCTATAGTGAGCCCAAATATGAATCCAGGGGGCCGAATTGGACAAACTTGAATCAGATCCACCCCACAATGTTGCATACCAAATATCAAAAGATTCTGCCTGCTGGATCTGGAAAAGAAGATTTTTTAAGAAATTTGCCTGAAATGCACTAAGTTCGAATTCGGGCTTCTATAGTGAGCCCAAATATGAATCCAGGTAGCCGATTTGAACAAACTTCAATCAGATCCACCCCACAATGTTGCATACCAAATATCAAAAGATTCTGCCTGCTGGATCTGGAAAAGAAGATTTTTTAAGAAATTTGCCTGAAATGCACTAAGTTCGAATTCGGGCTTCTATAGTGAGCCCAAATATGAATCCAGGTAGCCGATTTGAACAAACTTCAATCAGATCCACCCCACAATGTTGCATACCAAATATCAAAAGATTCTGCCTGCTGGATCTGGAGAAGAAGATTTTTTTAATCTTTTTCCCATTGCCTACAGTGTTAAAAAGTGCTGACTCAGCACTTTTTCAAAGTCCTGGATAAAAGTAAGCTTTATACAAAATAAGAATTCTCTGTGCCATGTAGTTTTGGAGATATGGGAGTTTTAAGGTTTTTCCTATTTTTAGCTCCCGAGGTTCCCACGGGGCAATGAGAAAAAATTTTTTTGTATCAATCAACTACTTATGACCCATTATCATCTCATATCAAATTTGGTTAAAATCGACCTGACAGTTCTGAAAATAGAAATTTTAGGCATGGCCAAAATTTTTGCCCCTCCCATAACGAAGGCAAATAATGCCCGACAAACTTCTCTTGAACAAATTTGAGTCTACGCCTCAAAAGGAAGCTGCATACTAAATATCAAGTCTCTGCTATTGCTGGTTCTTGAGAAGAAAACTTTTTAAGAATTGGAGCATTTTTGCCCCATCCCTCTGCTCAATATGAGCTGAAACCTAATTTGACAAAAAATCAAAATGCCCTTATATAATCCCAACTCACATGAAATTTCATTAATATGCGGCCAGTGGTTTGGGAGAAAAAGGCCCAAACACCACCTTCACGACGGACGACGGACGAGAGACGCCGGACGACGGACGAAAAGTTATCAGAAAAGCTCACCCTGACTTTCAGTCAGGTGAGCTAATAATAAATTTTGATATCGTCTGGGTTAAAGGCAAGTGAACCATCGACATGTAGTATGCTTTAGTACACAGTTCCACCGTGATTAAGCATCTTGTCCAAGGACACAATGTAGATGGCACAGGTCAGGATCAAACCGTCAACTTTTAGTTTTAAATTCCAATGTACTGAGGCCCCAAAGATTAAAGCTTCTGTTTCTCAGAACATTTTTTGTAAAATTGCATGTGGGCGGGCATTTTTTTTATTTTATTTTTTATTTTTGTAATTATTTCTTTGACATCAAAAGTTCATGTTCTTGGGTTTGTTTTATGTTTTAGACCTCATAATACAGAATAGCATGGGTGGTGATGTATTTCATCCCTTGAATGCAAGAAGGCTTTGCAATGCTAAAGCATTGCAAAGCCTTGTTGCACTCAAGGGACAAATTTATCCATTTTTTTAATTTGGGTAAAATATCAGACAAAAACCATTTAATTTTAATTTTTTTTAAGTTTGCATTGGTTTTACAAAGACAGCATGCAGCAGCCATAAGGACCATGCGGGAAGGCCTGAGAAACAGATTTTTAGCTTTTTTAGGTCTAACCAATGAGCCACCGTGCTCCTTATAATAGGTGATTACAGGCCTGGAAATAAAGAGCATACATCGAAACCCATTAGCAAGTTATGTATAATTAAAACAGTTGTAACAAAAGCAATAACCTAAAGGAAAAAGTACTGTGATGCTTTTGTGCCTTCACTGTTTCTACTATGGCAGTCAAACTGTTTATATCTTGAAGGAATTTCCGCCATAATATACAGCAACAACTCAAGCTTGATCTCACTTTGGCAAGATCTTGAGTTAGTAGTAGTTGCTATCTATTTTCGCAGATATTCTGGTAAGATGTGAAATGCTTGCCCCTCCAATCATATGTGGAGGCAATGCACACCTTTGAATCATACTAGTCCAAATAGCAAAACATTGCAGATTGGGAGTTTTAATTTGCTGTTTTACTTTATCATAACCTGTAGTTCTAAGCCAGTATTACAATTTTGCATTCTGTTTTTTCAAACAGCTCCTGATAGGATTGCGATCTGACTGAGATACATTTTAACCACTAGCTAAGATTTCCTGAATAAAATATTGTTAACCCTTTACCTAACATGAAAAGCTGACGAAACTTGTAAAAAAAATTCTTGAATAACTAATTTTTTTCATTTTTTCTCTCAAAAACATAGGTTGTGACCACTCATTGGAATGAACTTGACAAGCTCATTCCAATGAGGTGTCATAACCTATGTTTTTGAGACAAAAAATAAAAATAATGAAAACTAGAATTACTGTGAGCACTGCTCACTAAAGATACCACCCACTCCAACCAAGAAACATTTCACAACAGTAAAAAAGTATTTAATATACACAGCACATCTGTATGTTCTCCGAAAAAATGAGAGCAATTTTCAATATGAGAAAGGGTAAATATTACAAAGAGCATGCAAGATGAAAAAATAAAAATACCTGAAAGCAGAATAGAAGGTGCACATCTATAATGTATATAAAAGAATGTCTGAGAGTTTCAATGAAATTCGCCCACTGGTATAAGAGGAGTAGCGGATAGCAGGAGTGTACCCCCCTAAAGCATCACAACAATTTGGCTAAGTTCATTTCGCCCTTTGGGAAAGAGTAAAAAATAAAAATACCTGAAAGCAAAATAGGAGGTGCACATCTATAATGTATAGAAAAGAATGCCTGTAAGTTTCAATGAAATCCACCCACTGGTTTAAGAGGAGTAGCGGATAGCAGATGTGTACCCCCAAAGCGTCACGGACGTACGGAAGTACGTAAGTACGGACACCATGAATGCTATATACCGCCCACTTTTTAAGTGGGTGGTATAATTAATTGATGTTTTTTTGAGAATAGCGCTGGCCGGCTTTGGCATTTACGTTGGGTAAAGGGTTAAGTCATGACTGAATCATGCAAAACCCCCAAAATAGCATCCAAGATGCAATCTTTTTGCATTTTTAATTTTATGAGATTCTTCAGTACTGTAGGCAGAAAAGTGGACAGAAAATTTCAACCACCTCGTGACCCAGTTGTGATTCGGTTGAAATTCTCTCTAAGCTTTTGTAATCCTAGAACTGTATGCTTCCCCATGAACAATTTTTCATGAGAAAATAGGTAAAATATGTGATTAGCATCTATGTCAAAAGAGAATGAAAACAGTGTCACTGGAAATGTGCACAGCGCACACTCAGTGCTACAGAAACAAGTGTTTGACCACCGAGGTGGTATTAGTCCCCTATGGCGCTCTTGTGACATAAGGTGTTTTTGTCACATAAGACATGACCACCGTCAGCAGGAGTACCAGACTTGGGGGGGGGGGGGGGGGGGCAGTTTTGGTAAAATAATTGGGGACCGTTCGGCCTGGGGACAGTTCGGCTTGGGGACAATTCAGGTTTCATGACAACAGTCAACAGGAGTGTCAGACCTGGGGGGGTGGTTTGGGTAAAATACAGGTTATCAGACAGGATTTCAAATGTGAATGGAATCTAAAAATTGAGAACTGAGAGAAGTGTAGCTCGAACCATGCTGGTGGGGGTGGGGGGGGGGGGGGTGGGGGTTGGGTGGTAACATAAGAATAGAGAAAAAAAAGCTTAAAAAACACAGCAAAAATGGCCGCCATTCCACCATCTTGGATTTTGAAAAAAAAATATTAAGCGTGCATCATCCTTTCAGAACCATTTATCCACGTACCAAATATGAAAGGTGTAGCTTAAAGCATGTTGGAGGGAGAGGTGGTAACATAAAAACAGACATACAGACAGACGAACAGATCTTAGATTTTGAAAAAAAAATATTGAGCGTGCATAATCCTTTCAGAACCATTTATCCACGTACCATATATGAAAGGTGTTGTTTGAACCATGTTGGAGGGAAGGGTGGTAACATAAAATAGAGAAAAAAGCTTAAAAAACACAAAAATGGCTACCATGGCGCCATCCTGAATTTTTAAAAAAAAATATTGAACGTGCATCATCCCCTCCCAACCCTCTATCCATGTGTCAAATATGCAAAGTGTAGCTTGAACCATGTTGGAGGGAAGGGTGGTAACATGAAAATAGAGAAGAAAGCTTAAAAAAAAACACAACAAAAATGGCCATCATTCCGCCATCTTGGATTTTGAAACGAAGATTTTGAGCGTGCATCATCTCCTCAGAACCATTTATCCATGTATCAAATATGAAAGGTGTAGCTTAAAGCATGTTGGAGGGAGAGGTGGCAACATAAAAACAGAC
The DNA here is from genome assembly GCA_031216915.1 of Pictodentalium vernedei. Classification (NCBI taxonomy): domain Eukaryota; kingdom Metazoa; phylum Mollusca; class Scaphopoda; order Dentaliida; family Dentaliidae; genus Pictodentalium; species Pictodentalium vernedei. The sequence goes on along the minus strand of CM062297.1, from coordinate 437,336,691 downwards.
AGACGGATAGATGGACGGACGGACAGATAGACGGACAGAGTGCAATCCTATAGTCCCCTTACGGGACTAATAATGCAAGGTTTTTCCTGGACTACCCAGTATCGCACAACTATGGGGATACCTTCAGAACAAATGTGCCCTGCTGAATGCATATTGGTTATTAAGTAAGCTCCTGTTCGTTGAATAAAATAATCTTGTAATATGTCGAGAAATTACCGTGACAATCAGTGAATTACCCTTATATTTTGACCAATTGGGTCTCAGTGAATCCAATACAGGTATTTAATCTATTATATCTTATTTGACAGATCTCTATGAGTTGAGTGTCAAACAAGATACTACAGAATAAATGCTCAGTCTATGTCTAAAATACAGCAAAGTTATCCAATCCATGTTAATTAAATACTCCTGTAAATTGATTAATTCTCACAGGCAAAGTGGCTATTCAATTAAAAGGGCTCTACTATATTTTGTTCCTTTTATAGCTCACCTGGCCCAAAAGGCCATGCAAGCTATTGCCATCACTTGGCGTCCGTCATCATCCGTTGTCCAGTCTCCGTCATCATCAGGTAAACTTTTCACATTTTCATCTTCTTGTCTGGAACCCCTGAGCTGGTGTGAACCAAACTTGGCAGGAATGGTCTTGGGAAGGTCCTTTACAAATGATCCTCATTCTGTTCCTGTCGGATGAAAAACATGGCCGCCAGAGACATTCTTTGATTCTGGTTGGTGGATTTTGAAAAATCTTCTCTGAAACTACAAGGCCAAATGTTTTGAAACTTCACATGATTGATGAACGGGACACCCTCTACCAACGGTCCTCATTTAATGTTGATCGGGTTGCAAACATGGTCACAGTTGCAGTTTATAGTTATCATAGAAACAATATGGGAAATCATATTTTCATCTTCTTCTCTGGAACTACTGAGCCAGTGAGAAGCAAACTTGGAAGGAATGGTCTATGGGGGGGAGGGGGGGAGGGGGGGGTCCTCCACAAATGATCCTCATTTTGTCCCTGTCGGTTGAAAAACATAGCTGCCAGAGGCATTCTTTGATTCTGATTGGTGGATTTTCAAAAATCTTCCCCTCTGAAACCACAAGGCCAAATGTTTAGAAACTTGACATGATTGATGACTAGGACACCCTCTACCAACGATCCTCAGTTAATGTTAATCGGGTTGCAAACATGGATGGAAAACATGGCCGCTAGAGGCATTCTTTGATTCTGACTGGTGGATTTTGAAAAATGTTCTCCTCTGAAACCACAAGGACAAATGTTTCAAAACTTCAAATGGTTGATGACAGGGACACTCTCTACCAACGATCTTCATTTAATGTTGATCTGGTTGTTCAAGAAACCCTGTGGGAAATTACATTTTTATCTTCTTATCTGAAACTACTTGGCCAGTGTGAACCAAACTTGGCACAAATAATGTATGAAATGTCCTCTGAAAACAATCATCATTTTGTTTCCCACAGATGAAGTACATGGCAGCTGGCAGCATTCTTTGATTTTGATTAGAATAACTGAGGTATATGTAGTTCTGCCAATTGAGCGATTACAGGCTCTTAAGAGCCTCTTGTTTTTGTTCATTTTCCAGAACTAGCATACAAACTATGCCATACATTCTGGATTTACAATAAATAGTACAGGATAACACAAGTTTGATGTTAACCCTTCACCTAACACAACTTAAGGATGACATTTGCAAAAAAAATGTCCACATATAAAAGTACTTTAACCTGCCATAGCAAGAATTTCAACAGGGGGGTGGTGGAGTCAAGATCTGTCTGGTGGAAAATGTTTTTAAAAATTTGAATCACAGTTTTTGTTTACAGCACTGGGTTACAATGCTGTTACATTAGATGCTGGATTAACCTCCAAAAAATTTCAAACCTGTTCAACTTTTATCAGTGCCAAACACAAAACCAAGCTTGAAAATTTCAAAGATCTCTCAAACAATAGACAGCTTAAAATTATTAGTGTCGAGCAGTAAGATTTTCTTATGGTTAACTAATTCCTTATTATGACTAATACTGTATGACACACATACTGCAAAATCAATTTACTCTATGATGGATTACAATCACAGCAAAAAACCTGTAATAGGGGTGTAATTTTACAAGTAACTACTGATAATAACCTAACTGTATTTTAAGATACACTTTTAAAGAGGAGGAGTTATGGATGGAAAAAACTGATCTGAATGGTAACTGTGTTGAGCAAAGCACTAAATCTCGATTGGACATGTGGGGACACGTTGGCGCTGTGTACTAAGGCATACTGCCTTAGTCTTCAAACTATGCTAACCCTGCTTGTGTGGAGTTAGTATGCTGGGGAATCTGACAGTTGCTCGCTGTTGCTCTGTGGTTCCTTCACTTGTAAAACTCTCTGACATGAGGCGACCCAGACTGTCGAAAGTGTTGTGGAACCCCAATAAATGAATAATCTGGACAGCTTGATGTAAATGGAATTATTATTCTGGCTTGTTGGCTTTATGCAGAATCCACAGCTATATTTCTTCCACAACACATGTAAATAAAGTGCAAATTAAAGTTAGGCCATACAGAAAAAATACATTGTTTCTTTGACAATATTACTGTCTGAAAACAGATCCAGTAGGTTGATTTTTATTTATTTTTTTTGATTTTTAGTTTTTCTATGCATATTTTTCTCTTAACATTTCAACTGCTTTTACTTATATACGAAATAAAATAACTAGAAAAAAAAACACATAAAAAATTAACTACTGTCCTACTATTTCACTTTCAGCATCTATAGCTATACCATGATTTCAACAGAAGTATGAAGTCAAGTTTAGGCAACTATGATGCCCACTTTAGTGTGCTTCCACCTCAGGCACTGGTTACCAGGACAAATTTCACTAGCAAAACCAAACCTGTTTATCACAATAAACAAGCACTGCTCTGCTTTATGGCATTCCCAAACCCTCCAAAGTCATATTATTTTTTTGCTGTTATTTGAAAACAGAACATGGTGAATACCAATTTTTGGCTTGAATCAGATCAAATAAAAGATTTCACATCGATTTAAACTGTGTATTTGTGTAAGAGGTTATTGCAAACCATCACATTTCCATATGAAACCAACTAGCAGCTTACTATAGAAGTGCGATGGAATGCAATAGTCTAATAGACATATCCTATACCATCCATCCCCATGGGAAACCGGGGAAGTGAAGCAGTGGTACACAAACTCTGGTTTTACTGGTAAAATAGGGCAAGGTCACTAATGCCTGGGGTGGAAGTCCCCTAAAATGGGTAACATGGGTATAAACGATTGACTGGACTTGACTTTATATCCATGCAGCGGTAACGATTAACAACTGTGCACAAATATGTGACCTTAAATACCGACAAATAAATAAACCAGAGGCTCAAGTGAGCCTAAAATGTTCACCTGGCTCATGTTGTCAAAAGAGATGAGTGTATCAGTAAATGATCGGCTGCAAAAGCAATGTATCAGTAAATGATCGGCTGCAAAAGCAATTTTTTGATTTGCTATGACACAACCAAAGGCAACTTTTTGGGCCATTCATTTCTGCTGGTCCTAGAAAAGCTTCCTAGCAAGCTCTGTTCTGTGAAGTATTAAAAACAACAACCTAAGACATTTTGGTTTTGTTTTCAACTCCTGTGGTTCTCTCCCAAACTCCCCCCCCCACCCCCCCCCCCCCCCCTCACCCACACTCAAAAAAAAAAAAATTCTGGAATAAATGAAGTACTTTTGACCCAGTTATATACTACATGGAAAATTTGTTTCACATCTGCCCATTGGTTCTGAAAATAAAAATTTTGAGGGAGCCCTAATTTGGGAGCCCAAATTTTGACCGACTGAGTTTCTTGGAAAAAAGAGAATCTGCATCACTAAAGTAAGTTCCATACCAGAAATCTAAGCATTATTGCAAATGGCTTATGAGAAGAGGATTTTAAAAGCATTTTAGGCTTATGGAACATTAACCCCACTCCAAGGAACATAGTAACTTTTTGAGGAAAAACCAGAAGAGTAAACTCCACAAGCCTGAAGATGGCAGCATCTTCATTTGAACAAAGAAGAAAGGGTATACTCCAAAGATGGTCTGTGCCATAAATGAATGAATTTGGCCCAGTGGTTTTAAAGAATAAGAAAAGTTTCAAACTAGAGAAACAGAACTTTACTGCCACCATTTATATTTATTTATTGGTGTTTAAGGTCACATACTTATGCACAATGGCTAATCGTGACCGTGACAGTTTTACGGGTGGAGGAAGCCGGAGTACCCGGAGAGAACCACCGAGCAAGGACGAGGAGCTGTCAGCTCTACAACATCGTAACTCTGAACTCTGCACCACAGCACAGGCAGGGTTAGATTGGTTGAAGACATGCGCACCATCGACGTGCAGTACGCCTCAGTACACAGCGTCATCGTGCCCCCATGTAGGCAATCAGGGTGAAGTGTCTTGCCCAAGGACACAACGCGGTTGCCGCAGGTGGGATTCGAACCGAGGACCTCTCGGCTTGCAGCCTGCACCGCTACCAACTGAGCCACCATGCCCCTTTACTGCCACCAGGCTTATTTTTTGGGGGTAAAATATTTTTAAAGAAATAAGAAGGTTTTCGTTAGAAGTATTTAAAGATATTCATACAGGAATCAGATAAAATTTTTCCAAGAAACTAGAAAAACATGTGCACAGCATTCAAAGGGTTCTATCGAGGAATCAGAAAAGGACATTTTTGGATCTGCAATTTATTTGACTGATGTTTAGAGTAGTAATGTGAGCATGGAAAGGGTTATCATTATTCTCACATAACATGAAATAAATTCTTTGTAACCCACATTAAAGTCTTAAGAGGGTTAAAAGCATTGAATTGAATCATTTATACATTTCCATGTAAAGCAAAGTGATTCTCTCAACTTGACTTGAAAATGAACCTGACATTTGATTAAAATAACAGGTAACATTTCATGTTTGACAGCTAACTCCACTTCTGTACTTGACTGTTCACACAGTAATCTAGTGTGAATAAATATAACAGCTACAGTACAAGTCAAAATAAGTTGTAGCATAACCATAATAAACTAAGTATATAATAAACTAAGTATGCTGCTGCTTCAGCACCGGTAAAATCAGAATCTGACATGCTCTCAGTGAGAGCTTTCCAGAAAATGTTGTCAGATTCTGGTCAGATCAGTGTATGAAGAGAAAGATACATAGTTTATAGTTGTTATTCTACAACTTATTTTGACTTGTACTGTATTGCTTCAGAATAATTTACTGTTACAAGAAATTAGAGGCTGTGAAAACCCTGTGGCCAACTGGGCCATACTCAAGGGCTCCAGCGACTAGAAAAACATAGGTCAACCATAAAAAACACAGAAAAACACCAGAAAACTTGAATCTGACACCACTAGAGATGTTACACACCAAATATGAAAAGATTCTGAATGGTGGATCCGAAGAGGAAGATTTTTCAAGAAAGTTTCTTACATTGCACTAAGTTAAACTATGGGTCCCAATAAAGAGCCCAAATATTAACCCAAGGTCCTGATTCAAACAAACCTGAATCTGAGCCCCCTCCCCAAAGATGTTGTATACCAATTATGAAAATATTCTGACTGGTGGATGTGAAAAAGATTTTTAAGGAAATTCCCTCATATGGTACTATGTTACAATGCACTATGTTACAATTCGGGCTCCCATAGCCCAGGGACTTGATTTGAACAAACTTGAATCTAACCCTCATAGAGATGTTGTATACCAAATATCAAAAGAATCTGACAGGTGGATCTGAAGAAGATTTTTAAAGATAATTCCCCATATTGCAAGTTAAAATTCAGACTCGATTTAAACACATTTGAATCTGACCCCCCCCCCCCCCCCCCCCCCCCCCCCCTCCCCTCTGGAGACGTTGTATACCAAATATGAAAGGATTCTGACTGGAGGATCTGAAGAAGAGAATTTTAAAAGAAATTTTCTCATAATGCACTAAGTTTCACTTTGGGCTCCAATAAAGAGCCCAAATATCAATCCAAGGATCCAAATTGAATAAACTTGAATCTGACCACCTACAGATGTTGAATACCAAATATCAAAAGAATCTGACTGGTGGATCTGAAGGAGAAGATTTTTAGAGATTATTCCCCATATTGCACTAAGTTAATATTAACCCAGGGTCTCCATTGGAACAAACTTGAATCTGACCCCCCCTAGAGATGTTGTACACCAAATATCAAAAGAATCGGACTGTTGGATCTGAAGAAGAAGATTTTTAAAGCTTATTCCCGATATTGACCTAAGTTAATTATTCAGACTCCTTTACTGAGCCCAATTAACTGAAGGGGCTTAATTTGAACATACTTGTATCTGACTCGCCCTCTCCATGGATGTTGTATACCAATTATCAAAAGATTCTGATCAGTGGTTCTGAAGAAATGATTTTTTTCAAGTTTTGCAAATATTTTGACTCAGCATTTTTTTCGATGACCCGTACACAACATCCTGACACAACCGATGGCAATATTTTTTTTTACGATTCCATTCTACTGGGCCTAAGGATGCTTCACATCAAATAACAGTTCTCTGTTCCGTGTGGTTTGGGAAATATGGGCATTTTAATTTTTTTAGCCCGAGATTCCCACGGGGCTGTAAAAAAAATTTTCAGGCAGCAATCAATTATTTAGGTCCCACTTATACCACATGCCAAATTTGGTTCAAATCAGCCCACCGGTTCTTCAGATACAAATTTTTAGCCCAAAATGGATATGCTCCCACAGAGATCCCAAATATTAACTTACCAACTTCCCTTGACAGGGGTTCATACATGATTGAAAAAAAAAACTTTTGAAGGACTTTCACAACTATTTCAAGGATAATTTTTAAGCAGTTTCAAGAGTTTGTATTTAATAATTTACATGTAAATACAAACACTTACCATATTTACAATATATACACAAACATCTCAATTTTAGTCAGTTGGTGTTCGTAAGTGAATTGATGGTAACTTTCATTTCCTACAGCTTTGATCGTTTTTCATTGATACTTTTCCTGTGAGTATTGAATTTTACAATCCATTCTCTGTTACCACTTTCCTTAGCCTTCTGAGTTACTCGAGTTTGCGGCCCCCTCCATCCGCTCAGTTTTGTCACTGCCAGTAACCAGTCGATTCGAAAATACATCCGATAGATCATATGAATCTGCATTGCGTAAATGTCGTGATTTACGTTTTTAGCTCATCTTGACAATGTCAAGCTGAGCTAATCTAATCGCTCTCCGTCTGTCATCCGTCAAGACCATGTTTTAGTCTTCTCCTCCAAAGCCACTGGGCCAATTCATGTGAAAGTTTGTGTGAGTGATGGTCCCATAGGGGCATTGCATTTTGTTCAACTCAACATGCCAGCCCAATAGGGAGGGAGTGGGGAAAAATGCTCCAAAATATTTTTAAAATCTTCTTCAAGAACCAGTGTGTACAATGACTTGATATTTGCTATGGAGCTTGCTTTTGAGGTGTAGAATCAAATTTGTTCAAATGAAGTTCGTGAAGCAATATTTGGCTTTGTAATGGGAGGGGTAAGATTTTTAGCCCCACCCAAAATTTCTATTTTCTGAACCAATAGTCTGGTATGAACCAAATTTGGTATGTGGTATTATTAGGTCATAAGTACTTGACCCATGCATAAAAAAAAATTTCCTGCATCCCCCATGGGAACTCTGGGAGCTAAAAATAGAAATATTTTCAAACGCCCATATTTCCCAAACCACACGGAACAGAGAGCTGTTATTTGGTATGAAGTATCTTTAGGACCAGTAGAATTGAATGGTGAAAAAAAAGCCATTGGTTATGTTAGGGTGTTCTGTAATGGGCATTGAAAAAATACTGAGTCAGCATATTTGCAAAAATTTAAAAAAATCTTTTCTCCAGAACCAATCATCAGAATCTTTTGATATTTGGTATACAGCATTCATAGGAGGGAGGGGAAGGGGGGGGGGGGGGGGTCAGATACAAGTTTGTTGAAATAAAAGCTCATTGGTTCATATTTGGGCTCACTAGAGGAGCCCGAATTTTTAACATAGGGTAATATGGGGAATATTCTTTAAAAATCTTCTTCAGAACCACCAGTCAGAATCTTTTAATGTTTGGTATACATCATTGCTATGAGGGTCAGATTCTAGATTGTTCAAACCAAGTCCCTAGGTTAATATTTGGGCTTCCTACAGAAGCCCAAATCCTGACTTTGTTCAATGTGGGGGGTAATTTAAAACAAGAGGCCCCAGGGGGCCTGAGGGCGCTCACCTGACATGGTAGCCTAAATATCAACCCAGAGATTTGATTTCAACAAGTTGCATCTGCTCCTCCTAAGAAAAGCTTATACCAAATATCCAAAGATTCTGACCAGTGGATCAAAAAAAAAGGGATTTTTAAAGAATATTCCTCATATTGGACTACCCTAAGGATGCTGCACACCAAATATCAAAACATTCTGACTGCTGGATCTGAAGAAGAAGATTTTTAAAGAAAATTCCTCATTTTGAACTAAGTTATCATTCAGGCTACCACAGTGAGCCCAAATATGAACCCAGGGACTTGGCTTGAACAAACTTGAATCTCACCCCCTTAAGCATGGTGCATACCAAATATCAAAAGATTCTGCCTGCTGGATCTGGAGAAGAAGATTTTTTAAGAAATTTGCCTGAAATGCCAAGTTCGAAATCGGCTCCTATACTGAGCCCAAATATGAACCCAGGGGGCCGATTTGAACAAACTTGAATCAGATCCACCTCACAATGTTGCATATCAAATATCAAAAGATTCTGCCTGCTGGATCTGGAGAAGAAGATTTTTAATGTTTTTCCCATTGCCTACAGTGTTAAAAAGTGCTGACTCAGCACTTTTCCAAAAGTCCTGAAAAAAGTACCTTGTGATCAAACCGATAAAGATTTTTTTTTAACCATTCTATTCTACTGGATAAAAGTAAGCTTTATACAAAATAAGAATTCTCTGTGCCGTGTAGTTTTGGAGATATGGTAGTTTTAAGGTTTTTCCTATTTTTAGCTCCAGAGGTTCCCACGGGGCAGCGGGGAAAAAATTTTTGGCATAAATTAGGTACTTATGACCCAATAAGCCCTCACATAAAATTTGGTTCAAATCGGCCCCTCAGTTTGGAAAACTTAAATTTGGGGTGGAGCCAAAATTCTTGCCCCTCCCATAAAGTCGCCAAATATTGCCCCTCAAACTTTTCTTCAACAAACTTGAGTCTACACCTCAAAAGGAAGCTGCATACCAAATATCAAGTCTCTGCTACTGCTGGTTCATGAGAAGACGATTTTCAAAGATTTTGGTGCTCCTTGGGGGGCGTGGCCCCACCCAGGAGGAGGAGCAACTTCATTTGAACAAATCTGAATTGACATTAGGTAATAAACATTTACCCAACATTTGAAAAATATTGGGCCAGTGGTTTCTTCGGAGAAGTTGGTTTTGTAAAGTTTTTGCCGGACGACGATGGACGGAAATGATTAGTAAAGCTCCCCTTGAGCTTCGCTCAGGTGAACTAAAAAATCTTCTTCAGATCCACCAGTCAGAATGCTTTCATATTTGGTATGCAACATCTCTAGGGGGTCAGATTCAAGTTTGTTCAATTTGAGTACCTGGGTTAATATTTGGGGCCTTTTGGGCTCCATATGGGAACCTGAAATTTAACTTAGTACAATATGAGGGAATTTCTTCAAAAATCTTCTTCTTCAGATCCACTAGTCAGAATGCTTTCATATTTTGTATAAAACATCTCTAGGGGGGTCAGATTCACGTTTGTTCAAATCGGATCCATAGGTTAATATTTGGGCTCGCTATGGTAGCCCAAATTTTAACTTAGTGCAATATGAAAAAATTTATTTAAAAAAATTTCTCTTCTTCAGATCCAACAGTCACAATGCTTTCATATTTGGTACACAACATCTCTAGGGAAGACAGATTCAACTGTGGTCAAATCGAGAGCCTGGGTTAATACTTGGGCTCCCTATGGGAGCCAGAATTGGCCATTTTGTTGAAGAATTACAAATTTTGTATTCAGTACCCTCTAGAGGTGTGTAACTAAGATTAATCCACATAGGTTGTATCAAGGGGATTCATATGGGAGCTCTACATTTTACTTTATGATCAACTGAAGAAAAGGCATTATGCCCGAATTATTTTTGTCACTCCTGAGGGACTCAAGGATTGACAGTGTAGCCTATGGAGATGGCTTGCTTAATGTACTCATTCTTGGACTCTGTTTATATTGTGTTCTGTTCAAGATGAGTGCTTCAGGCCCCGTGGGGCCTCTTGTTTTCAGTTCATTCAGACTACATTCGCCCATATTTGCAACACTGAATGATTGGCAGCACAATTTGCATCTTGCACTGTTAATGTCCATATCCAGTAACAACCATTCAGAGTATTCCTTAATATGAAGCCACGCGTTTTAAACTTACATTTTTCAGGCATAGCTGAATTATAATTGTTATTGAACTACTTACTAAGAATAGAATCATTCAATTGAAAACAAATGGTGCACTTGTGATTCAGTTTCGAACATCCAATCAGAAAATGTGTCACTGTGTGAAAACAGTAACAGCGTTTCGTCCTTCAACTTTGGTACCCCCAATTTTGTGTTCTTATAATCATTACACTCATTATCTGTTAAGTATTTAATATCGGTTTAAAATCGATTAATAATAATGTTTTTATAAGACCACTTTAGGCACACAGATGGCATATAATCAGCTCCCATGTTCTTCAGAGAAATTTAAAGGACCTTTTCAAGGACCCCACCAAGAAAACCCCCATTTTTCCAGGTATTCCAGGCCTTGAAAAAGTGAGGACAAAATTCAAACACTTCAAGGACCTGTGCCTGCCCTTGAACAAACTTTAATCTTCAATGCCAGAGGATGCTCCATACCAAATATGAAGGCATTCTCTCTGGTGGTTCATGAGAAGATTTTTAAAAATATTTTTAGCCTTTTAGGGCATTAACCAGAGCCTGAAGATGGCAGCTGCTTCATTTGAACAAAATAGAAAGGGTATACTCCATAGATGGTCTGTGCAATATATGTTTGAATTTGGATAAATGGTTGTGAAGAAGAAGACAAGTTTCAAAATGTTAACGGACGATGGACGCCAAATGATGGCAAAACCTCACACTGACTTGCAGTCAGGTTATCTAATAAATAAATATTTTATACCAAATGCCTCTTTGGACAATGACAAGTATCAACAGAATTTTTTTTTTGACAAGAGCTCCCTTTCTTACCTCATATTGATGGCATTATTAGAGGTATGTTGCGTATCAAACTGTCATAAATACCATGACCATCTGTTGGGTAAAGACTACATACATCTATTGGTTAATGAGATTATATAGTTATTTACTTATTATACCCCCCCCCCCCCCCCCCCCCCCCCCCACTCTCAGGAATATTGGGGGTATAATGAATTATACATGTCCATCCATCCATCTGCCTGTCTGTTTGTTTGTTTGTCCGTCTCTCCATTTGTCTGTCTGGATCCAGATCTCAGCAGTGAGTGGATGGATTTTAAAAAAATTTGGTACGCGGAGAGGTGGTATGCAATGGTGGGGGAATACACCGGGGCGAGGCACAGCTCTTGTTTATTAATGTTTTTTACTGAATGTTTTATGACATTTCCAGAATATCTGGCTGTATCATGACAAGTCAAATTCAGTAAATTGTTTATAATTATATTGATTCTTCACGAGACTCACACCCCAGGCAAAAAGTACAAGAGTCCTATTCACTGATCTCTATACAACTGGATTACTGGAATGCAAGAGAAAAATGTCATCACACCAACTGCCCCACCCTAAGATAGCATCAAGTCAAGCAATGCAATACCTCCTCCCGAGCCATGACATTTGGTGATGTGAAGGCTGTTGCACTGTGGCGTAACAGCTTTTACTTCATCAAATGCCTTTATCAGGCATTTATCTTTCATGAAAAACTAATAACAGTATATCAAGTTTCCATTTCTGCATTTGTTCTTTGTCAATAATAACTATAATATTATGTAAATATTTAATTTGCATTGCCAGGAATAATGTGCACATCATCAACCTATTCATTTTCTGCATGCATCAATGTACATTCCTTTAACCCTTTATCAAATATTGCGGCCAAAAATTACCAGGAAATTAACCAAAATAAGCCTAAGGCAGCCTAAAATATCTTACAAATGCCTTGATAAAACCATCCAAATATGGATATCATTAGAAACGGCTCGTTGAGCCAGTTCTAATGATATCCATATTTGTATGGTTTTATTGAAAAATTGTGAAAATTTTCGAAAAAATGTGAAATTTAATTTATTTTTTTTAAAAAGCTGTGTTAGGTAAAGGGTTAAAAAGTGATCAGAGATTGTGAGGTGCACCCTCCCTCTTTCTCCTTGGATGGCAGTGGTGGAAACACTTTTCAGTGTGTGACTTAAGCGCATCCCAACAATTCAGTTGCATGGAGACCAGTGGTCCTATTATTCCAGTAAACCAAAACTTCTCTTCTCTGCTAAAAAGCACTGCTCTACTTCCCAGTGTTCCTACGGGGAAAATAAACAAAACTTGAATAACTGTGAGCACTGCTCACTAAATGATACCACCCACTCCCACCAAGAAACATTCTACAACAGTAAAAGTGTGTTTAATGTAGACGGCACAAACATTGACACCCCCCCCCCCCCCCCCCCACATCCACCCCATTGCTTGAATTGACAAAGCCCATTTTTCAATATGTGAAACTGTAAAAATGAAAATATCTGAAAACAAAATAGGAGGTGCACATCTTCAATGTATGTAAAAGAATGTCTGAGAGTTTCAATGGAATCTGTTCACTGGTTTAAGAGGAGTTGCGGATAGCAGATGTGTACATCCCCAAAGCGTAATGGATAGATGGACGGACGGACGGACGGACGGACGGACGGACGGACGGATGGACGGACGAACGGACGGACGGACAGACATCGAAATATGAAAACATCTGAAAGAAAAATAGGAGGTGCACATCTTCAATGTATGTAAAAGAAGGTCTGCGAGTTCCAATGGAGTTTGTTCAATGGTTTAAGAGGTATAGCGGATAGCAAATCTATACCCATCCCTACTATAACCTGAATTGACAAAGACCATTTTTGAATATGCGGAACTGTAAATATGAAAATATTTGAAAAGAAAATAGGAGGTGCACATCTGCAATGTATGTAAAAGAATGTCTGAAAGTTTCAATGAAATCTGTTCAATGGTTTAAGAGGAGTTGCGGATAGCAGATCTGTACAGAATGTCAATTGAATTTGACAAAGTTCATTTTTCAATATGGGAAACTGTAAAAATGAAAATATCTGAAAAGAAAATAGGAGGTGCACATCTTCAATGTATGTAAAAGATTATCTGAAAGTTTCAATGAAATCTGTTCAGTGGTTTAAGAGGACTTGCAGATAGCAGATCTGTACAAAATATGTACAAATTTGTAAATATGTATAAATTTGACAAAGTTCATTTTTCAATATGGGAAACTGTAAAAATGAAAATATCTGAAAAGAAAATAGAGGGTGCACATCTTCAATGTATGTAAAAGAATGTCTGAGAGTTTCAATGAAATCCGTTCACTGGTTTAGGAGTTGCAGATAGCAGATGTGTACCCCCCTAAAGCATAACGGACGGATGTATGGACAGACCAAGTGAACACTATATACCTCCCACTTTTCAAGTGGGTGGTATAAAAACACACAGTTAGTTATGTAGAGTGCATTATTCACCTCACCACTTCCCACACTATAAATTTAGATTTCAACCAATATACTAGATATTGATTGAAACTATAGTTCGAATTGTTGACTTTGTAGCTTCGAAACTGCAGCAATAAACATTATTATCCAAACCAGACTGATAGACCTGATACCTCACCTTTATCACATGTTTTCTTGGAAAAAAACTTGTTTCAAACTGGATTGACTCCATTCGGTTTTGAAGCCATTTATTTTAAAATAAAAATGCGGAATGACTAAAACGAAATGATAATTCAACGCCGAATGGGGCCGTTCCGCTTGTAAATTAAAGCCTGCTCTACTTCTGTTTATATAATACTCAGTGGTATTTTTTTTAGAAAACCGATGCTTTTGACAATGTATCCAATAACTGTGATCGAACAGAACAGTACTCAATATAACATAATGTGATCATGTTGTGAAACAAATCATTTATTGAAATTGAACAGCTGAATAACTTTTTAAAGTTCAAAACTTTTTATAACTGGTCACTGGTCATAATGCACAATACATTGAAATGAACAGTTGTAGTGGTAATAGTGTTTGTAGCAATGTAGTTACAACTGCTGTACAGTTGTAGCTGCATCACTACAAACACTGTAACCGCTACAAGTACGTCAGTTATGTTTCTACTCAGAACAATACTCAATGTAAAATAATGTGATCAATTACAATCTGTAAACATTCACGGTTATGACCGAAGTATATTCGAAAATATTCGAATTTCCAATTTTGAATCAAATCGTATATTGACTTTTGAATCGAATTCCAAATCAAATTTTCACAGGAGCCTACTTGTTCCACTCAAGGGGCAATTAGTGGTTTCAGTTTAGTTTTATTTTCTTTGCAGTAGTAGTGGTGGTGGAAACGAAAGATATTCAGGGTGCAGGGGAAGATACACTTGGCCATCCCACCCCCTATCTACCCAACAGGGGGAGGAAAGGGCGTGGACTGGAATATATTCTCTGGGAAGATAGATATCACGGCAAAACTCTTTTACCGCTGTAAATAAGGATCTTTGTCTTGAAGTAGCTGGTGGTCACAATATGACACACCACTGCCATGATAGAAACCTCAATTTTCTGTCAATAAACAGCAACATGCACTTGTAATGTGGAACCTGTCTTAGCCTCAGAACCAATCACAGAAAGAATTAAATTACCACAGGACTTTGATGTTGCACATGATAGTGCCAGGGCTACCAATGAGCCATCTATTGATTTAATGCCAAGACCCAGGCAGTTGAAATAACAGAAGAATGCATTGATATCATGACCATTCCAATCTCATGTTAAAAATCACCTTTTCATGATGGGATTGTTTCCCACCAATATTCCTGGAAGACAGTTTAACACTTTATTAATATCTGGCCAGCACTATTGTGAAAAGTCAACATTCAAGTCTTTCTTTCATTTTCAAATCTTTCAATTAACCCCTTGCACTCTGGTAGTGATACAGAATTTTCTCCAATCACTCTGTTTTTCTCTTGTTTAACTTTGAATTTAACCAATTATAGCTTGTTTGACAGAGCTCACTGTCAAACAATATCAAACTGCATTATGCGAAATATTTGCTGTTGAAAAAACTTTGCCATTTTGACATCAGAGTGCAGAGGGTTAACACTTCTATTATCGACAGACAGGTCACTTGACAGGTGTTATCTTGATACAGTGGAGACCACCCAATTGGATATCTTATGAAAAAATCCTGTTAACTGAATATATCTTCCAAACACAAAACCATTTGGCATACCTTCAGCACAAATTTGACCTTTTTTTTTTAAATTGGGATTTAACAACTCTTTTGAAAAGCAGGGTCACCTCATGTTGGACATTCTTATGGATGGAGGAAATCAGAGTATTGGGAGAGATCCAGTGAGCAGCAGTGAGCAACTGTTAGTACTATTCCCGAACGCTCTGCAAAAGCCCAATGACGCAATGCAAGTCCCCTCCCCCCGCAGTGAGCCACCCATTGTAATAATTTGTCCATGACAGCAGATCTTTAAAATTTGAATATAACAGTAAGCTGAAATGTAAGCATCAGAGAAGCAGGCGGTGAGTTGTGGTGGCGATCGGAAAGTACATGTTGCATGTCCATAACACGGTTATCAATCATATGCTGGTTGTCAAATCTGGAACCTTTGTTCAAGTTATGTTAATAAGTTCAGAATTTGTAAAAATAATTAAGGCGTATAACTCTGTAATGAAAAATCAGGCCGGGCCAGTTTTCAAACTTGCTTGAGATATTATTGCAGAAGACCTGTATGCCACAGATTAGTCAAAGTTATTGCGATAACGAGCTCAAAATTTGTAAAAATTGACTAATTAAGGCCCATAACTCTGTAACAAAACATTGGACAAGGCCACTTTTCAAACTCGCTTGAGATATTATTGCAAAAGACCTGTATGGCAAATATTAGTCAAAGCGGAGAAGGTTTGTTCAGGTTATTGCACTGACAGTGCGAGGACACCCACCGAACATCACCAAACCATTGGTCCCGATAGTTAATATAACTCAACCAAAAAACAAACATATGAATGTTCGTCCAGAATATTCAGTGCCAAAGCACTTGAGTTTTTATTTTTGCATTTGTAGAATTGTTGCTTCAAAAAATCTTTGAACGTCAATTAAATTACGAAAGGCTCATTTCAGACTCTCGTTTTCTTTTCAAGCAAGAATTAATGGGCAAACTAACGGTATTGAAGTAATCTAGTTAATTACATGCTACACAGTGTGCAAGATTCAGGAAACTAATAGAAGGACTTGTGCTGGATTGCGGAAATGTTTTTATTTTAAAGTGAGTTTCAAAAATGAAAACATATTCTATTTTCAATTAATTGCTTTTTTTAAGGTACTCTATGCTGATTGCAAGTGGCTTTGATATGTGATATTATTACCACTTTAACAGACATTTTCTAGTATGTTAACTGAGTTTATAGTGAGGCAGCAAAACTTAGTAATAAATGGCGGCACGCAAATTCGATGTGGGCGGCAGGCCATTAATGAAAACAAAATTCATCAATGGCCTACCACTCGCTTCTGGTCATAGTTATAACATGATTTTGTCAGGTGTCCTGGTTTATTAACTTTTTTCTTGAGGACTGAATAACAGCCCTCTGGCTTCTTAATAGCCTGCAACTTCGCCTCGAGCTGCTAATAAACCCTTGGGCTGTTAACTATTCCTCTCAGGCCATTAATAAACCATAACACCCTCCAAACTCATGTTATTGTCATAGTGTTATATTTACAGTTGCCCTTTAAAACTACTAATCCAATTTGGGAACTTATTAATTTATTTTGCCTCGGGTGGAAAAAAAACAATTTACCAAAATATTCAAAACAAAACACACCCTGTCATGCAATATTGTTAAATGTATCAGCCCTGCAAATAGCTATCAAAGTTCAAGACCATTCATTGATTCCAGAAACCCAGGACAAAATTGATGAGATGAAATTGAGTTCTATGTTGATGAGCTGCTGTGAAGTAATCATGGAACAGTGCATCTCTGAACCAAAAGAGTCCTGGCAACTCCAATTAGATCATCTTGCGAGACTGAATTAATGTCTCATTATACTGAATTAATTGATTCTCTCTGCTCTTGGTGGCACACAACACTGGGTTTGTCCATAATCTTACAGCAATCAATTTGGATTATTTGTTTTGGTTGGAAAAATCTATAGCCTTATTGTACTCAAGTGATACAAATTTCACACTTATCAATAGTCTTTGGGCATCACACTATACTGTTAACAACAGCATTGGTCAAAATCAACTGAAGATCAAGCGTTTTAGTGTTAAAAGCAATCTGAATTACACAAAAGATTACTTCAAGAATTTCTCCTGCTAACTCTGAATCGACTAATGTTGTTCAATACACAAAATTTACCATTTAACTGGTTGAATGCTAGAAGCCACTATCATGGTTCTATAGAAAAGTGCCAAAAAGCCACTTTAATGGCTTTACACTTTATGCAATTACTTGTTGTTTGCTCAGCAACAGAATTTTGTTTTATGTGTAAAATTGTTTTGCTACCAATTATTGGAGTGTGCCAATAGGCACTCTCCAATAAATGGTAAATACACAGAACGACACACGCGTGCAAATGGGTTAATCGATATGGCACGAGTGCCAGCCCAGAAGGATAAAACAAGAGGCCACAGGCCTAAAGTTTTATCCTATCGCGATGACACAATTGCAATATCGATTAGCCCATCAACACCCGTGTGTCATTCTGTGTTATTATTTATTTATTGGTGTTTAAGGTCAAACAATTATTAGAAGGGCACTCAGCAATTCATTTGACAACTATCAACAAAAAGAACACATTTTATTGCCAAACCAAATTTGCAAGGGGAACCTGTGTTACTATTTCATCTCCTGAGTTCCACTGTGTTCCATGTGACTACTGGCAGATAGAAGATATTGCAACTCAGGTTCGATTTAAAATATTCATGTTGAAAATCACATTTGAAACATAATTCAGCACTCCACTAGTTATTTATTTATTTGTGTTTAAGGTCACATATTTTTGCACAACTCCACTAGTTAAATCTATTTAATTTATTGGGGTTTGATGACACGTTTGACCACGAGGGTCACCTTGTGTTGGAACTAGTTAAATCTGGTAACTTTAAAATTTTGGCCTCTCAAACATAACTTGAGAGTCCTCATTGGAACAAGCTCTTCATAAGCAATATTTTGGGGCAAAATATAGAAATCAAGGTGAATTACTAAGATTTACATTTGAATAAAAGGCTGCTCGTCTCCTGAAAAAAAATTGTGCAATTCGAGGTATTGAAAAAAATTGAATTTTTTAAAGTCGAAAAAGTGACATAACTCTGGCAAAAATTTTGGACAGCACCCCAATTCGAACTTTACCTGTATTTTATCTGCCGAAAAATGTTTCGAAGGACAAAAAAAATCCACAGAAATCTACACAGCATGATGATTAAAAACTGTTGTGATATTCCTAAACAAGGCACAAAAGCCATGGGGCTATGTGATTCCAAGAAAATGACCAAAACGAAAATCATTACCACTTAAACTTACTAACAATTTTTTAAATTTTTATTTAAAAATATTAAATTAACAAGAGGCCCCAAGGGGCCTGAGGGCGCTCACCTGACATGATAGCCTAAATATCAACCCAGAGAATTGATTTCAACAAGTTGCATCTGCTCCTCCTAAGAAAAGCTTATACCAAATATCCAAAGATTCTGACCAGTGGAGCTAAAAAAAAAAAAAGAAGATTTTTAAAGAATATTCCTCATATTGAACTAAGTTATAATTCGGGCTCCCACAGTGAGTCCAAATATGGACCTAGGGACTTGGCTTGAACAAAGTTGAATCTCACTCCCTAAGCATGGTGCATACCAAATATCAAAAGATTCTGCCTGCCGGATCTTGAGAAGATTTTTAAAGAAAATTCCTCATTTTGAACTAAGTTACAATTCAAGCTCCCACAGTGAGTCCAAATATGGACCTAGGCACTTGGCTTGAACAAACTTGAATCTCACCCACTAAGCATGGTGCATACCAAATATCAAAAGATTCTGCCTGCTGGATCTTGAGAAGAAGATGTTCAAAGAAATTTGCCTGAAATGCATTAAGTTCGAATTCGGGCTTCTATAGTGAGCCCAAATATGAATCCAGGAGACCAATTTGAAAAAACTTGAATCAGATCCACCCCACAATGTTGCATAACAAATAACAAAAGATTCTGCCTGCTGGATCTGGAGAAGAAGATTTTTTAAGAAATTTGCCTGAAATGCACTAAGTTCGAATTTGGGCTTCTATAGTGAGCCCAAATATGAATCCAGGGGGCCGATTTGAACAAACTTGAATCAGATCCACCCCACAATGTTGCATACCAAATATCAAAACATTCTGCCTGCTGGATCTGGAGAAGAAGATTTTTTAAGAAATTTGCCTGAAATGCACTAAGTTCGAAATCGGGCTCCTGTACTGAGCCCAAATATGAACCCAGGGGGCCGATTTGAACAAACTTGAATCAGATCCACCCTACAATGTTGCATACCAAATATCAAAAGATTCTTCCTGCTGGATCTGGAGAAGAAGATTTTTTAATCTTTTTCCCATTGCCTACAGTGTTAAAAAGTGCTGACTCAGCACTTTTTCAAAGTCCTGAAAAAAGTACCTTGTGATCAAACCGATAGGGATTTTTTTTAACCACTCTATTCTACTAGATAAAAGTAAGCTTTATACAAAATAAGAATTCCCTGTGCCGTGTAGTTTTGGAGATATGGCAGTTTTAAGGTTTTTCCTATTTTTAGCTCCCGAGGTTCCCACGGGGCAATGAGAAAATTTTTTTTTGCATCAATCAACTACTTATGACCCATTATCACCTCATGTCAAATTTGGTTCAAATCGACCTGACGGTTCTGAAAATAGAAATTTTAGGCGTGGCCAAAATGTTTGCCCCTCCCATAACGAAGGCAAATAATGGCCGACAAACTTCTCTTGAACAAATTTGAGTCAACACCTCAAAAGGAAGCTGCATACCAAATATCAAGTTTCTGCTATTGCTGGTTCTTGAGAAGAAGATTTTTTAAGAAATGAAGCATTTTTGCCCCATCCCTCTGCTCAATATGAGCTGAAACCTAATTTGACAAAAAATCAAAATGCCCTTATATAGCCCCTGCTCACATGAAATTTCATTAATATGCGGCCAGTGGTTTGGGAGAAAAAGGCCCAAACACCACCTTCATGACGGACGTCGGATGAAAAGTGATCAGAAAAGCTCACCCTGACTTTCAGTTAGGTGAGCTAAAAATATCCATTGAAAAGGTATTACAGCATAAGGATTAAATACGGCTGTGATTATCGTAAACATGACATAAATGCAATACAAAGGCCATGGGACTATTTGAATCAAAGAAACCGAGCTAAATCTGAGCACTTACAAAATATACAAAAGTTTGGCTAAACAGAAATTCAGGGATTCTTTTACACTCTTTGAGAAAGGGTCCTGGGGCTGTACTATTGGGAAAATTCATGTTGCAATGGGTCCAATTGGGAATTTGTTCTGGAGGAGAGGATATATACAAAGAATAAGAAATATTACCTTTGAAGAATTGTGTAGATTAATACAGAAGTAGTTCAGCGATCTGAACGTAGTGGCTACCCCTCTACGTTCAGATTCTTCCCATTCAATCCTATGGAAAAAGTTCTCATCAAGTTTTTATAGGAACTCAAAACTCGAAAATAGGAATATATATCAAGCTTTCGGCCTTATTATTGGCTGCAATCGATAATATACGTATTTCCTTACATTTGAGCAGAGTTTATTGATCCAAACTATGTTTTATCCTTTAATTATCGTCATTTGAATGTTCGCGAGGCGTCAACGAATGTTTCGGAATGTCCATGTTTTTGTATAAATATAAAACAGTGAAAACAATAACCCGATAATGGCGCCAAAACGAATTGACCTTTTCATCGATGCGAAATCAGAAATTCGATCGCATTTGCACAGAGGGGGTTGATAACCTCCTCTGTGCGAATGAGATCGAGTTTGATAACCTCCTCTGCACAAATGAGAATGAGATTCCGATTCCGCATCGATGAAAAGGTCTACTCGTTTCGGCGCCATTATCGGGTTATTGTTTTTACTGTTTTATATGAAAACAAAAACATGGACGATTTCGAAACATTCATTGATGCCTCGCGAATATTCAAATGACGATAATTAAAGGATAAAACATAGTTTGGATCAATGAACTCTGCCCAAATGTAAGGAAATATGTGTACTATCGATTGCAGCCAGTAATAAGAGCGAAAGCTTGATATATATTCCTATTTTCGAGTTTTGAGTTTCCATAAAAACTTGATGGGAACTTTTTCTTTTGGATTGAATGGGAAGAATCTGAACGTAGAGGGGTAGCCACTATGTTCAGATCGCTGAACTAATACAGAAGCTACCATGTATATGTAGTAAGTTTTATAACAGTCACGTGAAATAATGTTCATTACAGTCTCTGTCGTCGCAGAACCTGTTCTTATATTATTAATTAAAGAATAACCTGTTGTTTGACCCTGAATTTAGATTCTTTCTTCACTTCGTCTGGAGGCAATTACTGGTTTTCTTAGTGTTATGGACGCTCAATTCAGGAAACCAATTATGAATTAACTTGAGGTAGAGATGGAGAATTTTGGGGGTGAAAATTGGGAAAAATATTGTGAAAATGCCATTGCAAAAGATCCCATACTCAGCCACTAGAGACCCTCCAAAGAATACTTGAAATTCTCACACCTAGAAATTAATAGTGTTCAACCAATTATCAAATAGGGCTGCTGACCGATTGCGGGTTGAGCTCACACTTGGCTGATTCTGATGCTGATTCTGACGAGTCGAGGCTTGAAAGAACTACATTAAATTGAACATATTTCACAGTGTTAAACGTCACTGACGGGTCGCAGTAAAATGACCAGACGCGCATACTTGGGCCATATATACTCGCCCAAAAAAAAAAGTGTGCACTGCAGAAATTGATAAAACTCCAAAAAAATAATTTCGTAGGTGTAAAGAGTGTTAAACTGTTCATGAATAAGTTATATTGAACACAAAAACAGCTTTCCCCGTTAAAATTGCATTAACGTTAAATGACGTGCTGCACGTTTGTGAAAAGGCATGTTTTGCACGTGGAGAGTCTGAAAATTCATGCAGCAGTGTGAATCCTTGGGTATTTAAACACTAAAGTAAGGCCTTCCTATCGTTCACATTCAAACTTGCGCTGCTGTTAAAACGACTCCACATTAGCATGCCAAGATTGACAATGAAT
This sequence comes from Pictodentalium vernedei, assembly GCA_031216915.1. Taxonomy (NCBI): domain Eukaryota; kingdom Metazoa; phylum Mollusca; class Scaphopoda; order Dentaliida; family Dentaliidae; genus Pictodentalium; species Pictodentalium vernedei. Next base: position 437,314,093 of record CM062297.1, on the reverse strand, counting down.
CAACGTCTCCTTGACCTGGGTATGATGACAGCTGGCAGAACACACAGAGAGGTTGCCCAGCATTTGAACTGCCACCGTAACACTGTAGACAGGCTAGTCCATTGACATGCACAACATGATGACGTTCGAGACCGACCCCGCTCCGGGAGACCCCGAGTTACCACCCCTGCACAAGATCGGTATATCCGTGTCGTCCATCTCCAGAACCGGCAACAAATGGCAACGACAGCCAGGAACATCCCTAACCTGTGACGGATACATCCTCAAACAGTAATCAACCAGCTGAGAGAATATGGCTTACGTCCTCGAAGACCTGCAATTCGTTCGATTTTGACGTTACGTCATCGTCGTGCTCGACTGTAGACATCTCAGGCATCCCTTATACTGGTGGCGACGTGTTTTATTCACAGATGAATGTCGTTTCCATCTTTCATCATCAGATGGCCGCCAGAGAGTGTACAGACGTCGAAACGAATGCTACGCAGATCCATGTGTCGAGGAGCGAAACCGTTATGGGGGAGGGTCTCTCATGGTGTGGGGTGGCATCACTGCCCGTAACAGAACTGAGCTGGTCATTATTGATGGCAATGTCAATGCAGCCAGATATCGTGATGAAGTGCTTACACCTGTTGTTGTCCCATTTCTGCAACGTCATGTCCCCGGTGTCATTCTACAGCAGGACAACGCCCGACGCCACGCAGCTCGTGTTGTTCAACAGTATCTGCAGCAACAACAAGTGGGTGTTCTTCCCTGGCCCGCAAATTCGCCCGATATCTCACTCATTGAGCACGTATGGGACGAAATGAAACGTCAGCTACGCTGGCTTCCCCATGCACCGTCAACGCTTGTGGAACTCCAAAGACAGCTTATCAGAATATGGAACAACATCCCACAACACTTCCATGTTAACTTGTTTGCTTCCATGAGGCGTAGATGCACAGCAGTAGTCGATGCAGACGGAGGCCATACCAGATATTGAGTGTGTGACTTTTGTGTTTGACCCTTAGTGTCTTTGGCTCTCCATGGCACCAAGAGTATTCGTCGTAGCGTAATGAAATTTCTCGTGTTGATCACAAATTGATTCATCTGTGATTGAATAAAATTTCCATAAATGAAAATGATATATATCTTTTTTCAGTGTTATTTTTTAGCATGCACACTTTCTTTTTTGGGAGAGTATAGTTTGAAACCTTACAACTTGACAATATGCACACCTTTGGTATATGTATATGCACATCTTTGGTATATGTATAAATACCCTGTCAAATAAAAAGGTTCTAGCTTGAAAACTGTGGGAGGAGTTAGGCAGACAAACCTTGTATCCTATATTCAAAATTTCACAAAAATTTACTAAGTTCAACAACCCATAATGTTCCAGCTTGAAAACTGTAAGAGGAGTAAGGTGGGCACACCTTGTATCCTGTATGTGGAGAAAGGACGAATGGATGAAAAGAAGGATGGACAGGGGTAAAACAAGATGCACTCCCCCCCCCCCCCCCACCAACTTTTAGTCAAGAGGGCATAAAAAATAATTCGACAGAAAAATAAACAGCATAAGGGCAAAGTAGTTTTCTGAAAGTCCAAAACAAGACACTAATCAAGCCAGAAAATAAGCAGACTGTCATCTGAATGAAAGTGTCAATGACACTGTAGCTTAACTTGACTGTGTGTAGTGACTGAAGAAAATGTTCAAAGTTTATGAAAGGATTATGAAATAAGACAAGAATTGTGATAAAAGAGAATACTTTAATTTCTGTTCCCTAAATGCTATGTTTTCAATAAGAATAATTTGAGGTGAAGACTTTACTAAAGAATTGAGGCCTGGGTTGATGTGGCCCCCCACAGTTAATGTATGTCAGCCAAAGTTACCAAGTTACAGTAAAATCATTCCAAAACAAGTCATCTTACCAAGTTACAATGAAATGTCTTCAAAATATAACACATTGACTTTGTTAGAGGAATCTAGGTCACGTGATGGTTCAGCAGTCATGGTTGACCGATCATGACAAAAATAGGAGTCTCATCTAGCTATGATACCAAGTTATCCTACCAAGTTACAATGAAATCCCTTCATAACAACAACCTGTAGACAGTGCTGAAGGAATCTAGGTCACTCATCTAGACATCATAGAGAGTTATCCTTCCAAGTTACAATGAAATCGCTTCATAAATATGAACTGTAGACTGTGCTAAACAAATCTAGGTCATATGCCTGTGCGGCCATCATGGTTGACCGATCACGACCAAAATAGGAAGTTCTCATCTAGACATTATACGGAGTCATCCGACAAATTTGCAATGAAATCTCTTTATAAATGCAAGCTGTAGACTGTGCTAAAGGAATCTAGGTAACGTGCCCGTTGCCGTCACGGCTGACAGAGCCTGACCAAAATAGGATGTTCTCAGCTAAGCATTATACAGAGTCATCTTACGAAGTTACAATAAAATCCCTTCAATAATATGACCTGTACCCTGTGTTAAAGATTTTCAGTTTCTGGGCTTGTGCAGCTGTCACGGTTGACTGATCATGGCCAAAAAGGGACTTTCTCATCTAGACCTTATACTGAGCCATCCTACCAAGTCACAATGAAATCCCTTAATAAATACGACCTGTAGACTGTGCTAAAGGTTTTCGGGTTCTGAATCTGCGTTCCGGGCATGGTTGACCGATCGCAACCAAAAGGGGCCGTTCTCATCTAGACATTATACAGTCATTCTACCAAGTTACAATGAAATCCCTTCATAAATATGACCTGTAGACTGTGCTAAAGGTTTTCAGGTTTTGGGCTCGTAGCCATCACGGTTCACCGATCGCGACCAAAAGGGGACATTCTCATTTAGACATGACCTCGAACCTGCATATGAAATTTCATGATGATTGTATAAGAACTACAGGGTGTAGCTTGTGCTAAAGAAAATGTGAACAGACTCACAGACTCAGACTTCCACACGCATGATAGCAATAGCTAACTAGAGGCTCTAAAGAGCCTGTATTCGCTCACCTAGAACTACATATAAAAATGTGATTTCCCATAGGCTTTCCATGGTAACTATGAGCTGCAACTGTGGCCATGTTTGCAACATTACATCAAAATTACATGAGGAATCATTGGTAGGTGTCCCAGTACTTTAGTTTCAGAGGGGAAGATTTTTGGAAAATCCGTCAATCAGAATCAAAGAATGTCTCAGACTGGTGGCCATATTTTCCAACCAACAGGAACAAAAAGAGGATAGTTTGTAGGCCATTCCTGCGATGTTTGGTTCACGTCGGCTCAGTAGTTCCAGAGAAGAAGATGAAAATGTGATTCCCTATAGGGTTTCTATAGTAACTACAGGGTTCGTACCCCGAATCAAGGTTGAAATTCAAGAACTTTTCCAGGACTTTCAAGGACCAAAAATGTGAATTTCCATGACCAACATTTGTATCTGTAATAACAAAAAATATGCGATATATTTACCACACATGGCTAATCAGTGCTGACTCGACGAAATTTCTTCGTCGAACGACTTTACACACGCTCGACATTTTGTCCTATGTTTGTCTTGAGAATCACTCGTAATCCATTCTTTATATTCCTTCTTATCGGTCCATTTTTCTTGAAACACACACTTTCCCAGTATTTTAATATCAAAATGAATGACTTCACAAGCAAACACAAGATAATTGTTTTCCAAAATGCACAGAAAAATACGACAACACGCGACCGGAAACAAAAAAGCAAGCAGTGAATTGGAGAATGTTCGATGGTGCCCCTAAAAGTTTGACCGGGTTTTCCAGGACTTTCAAAATGTTCGTTTTCCATGACTTTCCAGGCCTGGAATTTAAAACTGCCAAATTCCAGGACTTTCAGGAATCCTGTAACTATAAGCTGCAATTGCGGCCATGTTTGCAACATGATCAACATTAAATGAGGATTGTTGGTAGAGGGTGTCCCAGTCATCAACAATGCAAAGTTTCAAAACATTTGGCCCTGTGGTTTCAGAGGAGAAGATTTTTCAAAATCCACCAATCAGAATCAAAATGAAAGTGTCAATGACACTGTAGCTCAACTTCTCAAGACAAAGACATGTACATGTATAGTATGTGACACAGCAATGACAAACATCTAGGTAATGACCTGATAACAAAGGTACATATAAAGTATTGTAACGGTCTGTACATAAATACTGACCGTTGCCTGTAACAAATGTATAGGTAAAGTATTGTAAAGGTGGGTGACAGTCAGATGCTAAACTAGAAAAGAAATCTTTGAGTCCCAGAGTGGGTCTGACTGAACCACAAAATATTTGTTCTCACAGCACAGTGATAACAAAGGCACCCCAAAACACACTCGTTCCTGTCCCAAGGTGAAAACAAAAGTACTCAAGAAGTTTTGTGAAGATCAGTTCATAAATACGAGCTGTATAGAACTTGTGACAAAAAACTGATTGGACCTAATTTCGGTACAAAATGGCCACTGGCAGCCATCTTGAATTTTGGACCGTACCCAGAAACACTCATTCTCATCCCAAGGAGATAACAAAGGTACCCAAGAAGTTTTGTGAAGATCGGTTCATAAATACAGCCTCTACCCTGAGCCGTATTGACATGTGTGCTTACATTGTGTAAGTAGCACTGAATAAATCAAAGTTCATCTAATTTGTATAATTTCTGCACGAAAAAACCCCCCTTACAATATGTGATGTTTTCCATGTTACTAAACATTCATACAAAAATTTATTAAAATCAGAACTTTCATACAGAAGTTCTATACAAAAGACTGATTGCACTAATTTTGGTACAAAATGGCTGCTGGTGGCCATCTTGAATTTCGGACCACACCCAAAAACACTCGCTCTCATCCCACGGTGATAACAAAGGTACCCAAGAAGTTTCGTAAAGATTGGTTCATAAATATGGCCTCTAGTCTGAGCTGTATAGAAGTTGTGTACAAAAAACTGATTAGACCTAATTTCGGAACAAAATGGCCACTAGCAGCCATCTTGAATTTTAGACCGCACCCAGAAACACTCGTTCTCGTCCCAAGGTGATAACAAAGGTACCCAAGACATTTCGTGAAGATCAGTTCATAAATACAGACTCTAGTCTGAGCCGTATTGACATGTGTACTTACTGTGTGTAAGTCGCACTGAAAAAATCCAAGTTCATCTAATTTGCATAATTTCTGCACGAGAAAAAAACCCGTATTATATGTGATGCATCCCATGGTACTAAACATTCACACACAAAAATTATTCAAATCAGGGCTTTCATATGGAAGTTCTGAGCAAATATCTGATAGCACCTAATTTTGTACAAAATGGCTGCCATCGGCCATCTTGAATTTCGGACCGGACCCCAAAACACTCGTTCTCGTCCCACGGTGATACCAAAGGTACCCAAGAAGTTTCGTAAAGATCGGTTCATAAATACGGCCTCTAGCCCGAGCCGTATTGGCATTTGCACTTACAGTGCTGAAAGTAACACAAAAAAACATCAAAATTAGTCTAATTTGCACAATTTACGTACGAGAAAAAAACCCGTATTATATGTGATGTATCCCATGGTACTAAACATTCATACAAAAAATTATTCAAATCAGAGCTTTCATATGGAAGTTCTGTCCAAAAAACAGATTTCTGCATCGTCGGTACAAAATGGCAGCTGGCAGCCATCTTGAATTTCGGACCGCACCCAAAAACACTCGTTCTCGTCCCACGGTCATAACAAAGGTACCCAAGAAGTTTCGTAAAGATCGGTTCATAAATACGGCCTCTAGCCCGAGCCATAGCAGCTTGGCACTTACAGCTCTGAAAGTAACACTAAATAAATCAAAGTCAGTCTAATTTGCATAATTTACGCACGAGAAAAAAACCCGTATTATATGTGATGTATCCCATGGTACTAAACATTTATACAAAACTTTATTCAAATCAGAACTTTCATACAGAAGTTCTGTACAAAAAACTGATTTTTGCATCATCGGTACAAAATGGCCACTGGCAGCCATCTTGAATTTCGGACCACACCTAAAAACACTCGTTCCCGTCCCAGGGTCATAACAAAGGTACACAAGAAGTTTCGTAAAGATCGGTTCATAAATACAACCTCTAGCCCGAGCCATAGCCAATTGTTGACGTACGGACAGATGGATGGACGGACGGACGGACAGACGGACGACGGGCCATGACAATAGCTCAAATTTGACTTCATCAAAGTTGAGCTAAAAATGCTCCTGGCAGCCATGTTTTTCGATGCACAGTAATAAAATGAGGAGCGTTTGTAGAGGACCTGCCATTGACTATCCCTGCCAGGTTTTGTTCACATCAGCTCAGTAGTTCCAGAGAAGATGAAAATGTGATTTCACATAGGGTTTCTATAGTAACTATAAGCCACAATTGCAGCCATGTTTGCAACACGATCAACATTGAATGAGGATCACTGGTAGAGGGTGTTCCAGTCATCAACCATGCAAAGTTTCAAAACATTTGGTCTTGTGGTTTCAGAGGAGAAGATTTTTCAAAATCCACCAATCAGAATCAAATGAAAGTGTCAATGACACTGTAGCTCAACTTGTTTAAGATATGTACATGTATAGTATATGACACAGCAATGGCAAACATCTAGGTAATGACCTGATAACAAAGGTAAATGTAAAGTATTGTAAAGATCGGTTCATAAATACAGCCTCTAGCCTGAGCCATATAGAAGTTGTGTACAAAAAACTGATTGACCTAATTTCGGTACACAATGGCCACTGGCAGCCATCTTGATTTTGGACCGCACCCAGAAACATTCATTCTCGTCCCAAGGTGATAACAAAGGTACCCAAGAAGTTTTGTGAAGATCGGTTCATAAATACAGACTCTAGACCGAGCTGTATTGACATGTACACTACAGTGTATAAGTAGCACTGAATAAATCAAAGTTCATCTAATTTGCATAATTTCTACACGAGAAAAAAACCCATATTATATGTGATGTATTCCATGTTACTAAACATTCATACAAAAGTTTATTCAAATCAGAACTTTCATACAGAAGTTCTGTACAAAACCTGATTGCACTAACTAATGTACAAAATGGCTGCTGGTGACCATCTTGAATTTTGGACCGCACCAAAAACCACTCGTTCTCGTCCCACTGTGATAAACAAAGGTACTCAAGAAGTTTCGTGAAGATCGGTTCATAAATACGGCCTCTAGCCTGAGCCGTATTGGCACTTGCAGTTACAGTGCTGAAAGTAACACTAAATAGATCAAAGTTAATCTAATTTGCATAATTTATGCATGAGAAAAAACCCTGTATTATATGTGATGTATCCCATGGTACTAAACATTCACACACAAAATTATTCAAATCCGAGTTTTCATATGGAAGTTCTGCACAAAAATCTGATTGCACCTAATTTTGTACAAAATGGCTGCCAGCAGCCATCTTGAATTTCAGACCAGACCCAAAAACACTCGTTCTCATCCCACGGTGATACCAAAGGTACCCAAGAAGTTTCGTAAGGATTGGTTTATAAATACGGCCTCTAGCCCGAACCGTATTGGCATTTGCTCTTACAGTGCTGAAAGTAACACTACATACATCAAAGTTAGTCTAATTTGCATAATTTACGCACAAGAAAAAAACCCGTATTATATGTGATGTATCCCATGGTACTAAACATTCATACAAACTAGAGTGATGTCACGCATGCAGCCCGACTGTCCCAGCAATTGCAATGCTTAGATGCAAAATAGTCGGAGCCATTTTTTGTTAACTGTTTACCTAACGAATCTGCCATATCTGCACTCGTAATATACAAAATTTGCTATTCAAATTTTATTTTTTCATTTTTCTATTTCAAAACATACCTCATGACCTATTAATGGAACAAACTTGATAAGCTTGTTCCAATAAGGACTAATAAGCCATGGTTATAAGTAAATGAAAGTGTCAATGACACTGTAACTTAACTTGTGTGTTGTGTTTGATGAAAAGGATAATGTTCAATGTTTATGAAAGGATTATGAAATAAGACAAGAATTGTGATAATTGGGAATATGTTCATTTCTGTTCCCTGTATGCTATAGTTTTGATAAAAATAATATGAGGTGTACACTGTACTAAAGAGTTGAGGGGTGGGTTAATGTGACCTCGCAGTTAATGTATGTGGCTCTCACAGTTAACGTATATCAACGAAAGTTACCAAGTTACAGTGAAATTATTCCAAAACGAGTCATCCTATCAAGTTACATTGAAATCCCTTCATAAATATGGCCTGTAGACTGTGCTCAAGGTTTTCGGGCCCCTGTAGTCATCAGTTTTCCAATTGCGTCCAAGGGGGACGTTCTCATCTAGACATTATATGAAGTCAACCTACCAAGTTACAATGGAATCCCTTCATAAATATGACCTGTAGACTGTGCTAAAGGTTTTTGGGTTTTGGGCTTGGGCAGCCATCAAGGCTGAATGATCGCGACCAAAAGGGGACATTCTCATCTAGACATTATTTGGAGTCATCCTACCAAGGTACAATGAAATCCCTTCACAAATATCACCTGTAGACTGTGCTAAAAGTTTTTGGGCTTTAGGCCCCTGTAGCCGTCACAGTTGCCTAATGGTGTCCAAAAAGGGGGGGGGGGGGGGGGGGGGGCTGTTCTCATCTAGACATTATATGAAGTCAATCTACCAAGTTACAATGAAATCCCTTCATAAATATGACCTGTAGACTGCATGTGCTAAAGGTTTTCGGGCTTTGGGCTCGGGCAGCCATCATGGTTGAATGATCGCAACCAAAAGGGGACATTCCCATCTGGACATCATCTGGAGTGATTCTACGAAGTTACAATGAAATCCCTTCATAAATATGACCTGTACAGTGTGCTCAAGATTTTTGGACTTTGGGCACCTGTAGCCATCACAGTTGACCAACCACAACCAAAAGAGGATGTCATCATCTAGGCATTATATGGAGTCAACCTAACAAGTTACAATGAAATCCTTCCATAAATACGACCTATAGACTATGGCTAAAGGTTTTTTGGGCTCGGACAGCCATTAAGGCTGAATGATCACGACCAAAAGGGGACGTTCTCATCTAGACATTATTTGGAGTCATCCTACCAAGCAACAATGACATCCCTTCATAATTATGACTGGTAGACTGTTCTAAAGGTTTTCGGGCTTCGGGCTCCTGTAGCTGTCACAGTTGCCCATCGTGTCCAAAAGGGGACGTTCTCATCTAGACATTATATGAAGTCAACCTACCAAGTTACTATGAAATCCCTTCATAAATATGACGTGTAGACTGTGCTAAAGGTTTTCGGGCTTTGGGCTCTGGCAGCCATCATGGTTGAATGATCGCAACCAAAGGGGACAATCTCATCTGGGCATCATCTGCAGTGATCCTACAAAGTTACAATGAAATCCCTTCATAAATATGACCTGTAGACTGTGCTCAAGGTTTTTGGGCTTCGGGCACCTGTAGCCCTCACAGTTGACCAATCACGACCAAACGGGGATGTCATCCTCTAGGCATTATATGGAGTCAACCTAACAGGTTACAATGAAATCCTTCCATAAATATGACGTTTTGCCTCTGCTAAAGGCTTTTGGGCTCGGGCACCCATCAAGGCTGAATGATCACGATCAAAATGGGACGTTCTGATCTAGACATTATTTGGAGTCAACCTACCAAGTTACAATGAAATCCCTTCATAAATATGAGCTGTAGACTGTGCTAAAGGTTTTCGGGCTTCGGGTCCCTGTAGCCGTCACAGTTGCCCAATCATGTCCAAAAGGGGACTTTCTCATCTAGACATTATATGAAGTCAACCCACCAAGTTACAATGAAATTCCTCAATAAATATGACCTGTAGACTGTGCTAAAGGTTTTCAGGTTTCGGGCTCGGGCAGTCGTCATGGTTGGCAGATCATGCCCAATGGGGAAATTCTCATCTAGACAACATAAGGAGTCATCTTACCAAGTTACAATGAAATCCCTCCATATTAAACATGACCTGCAGACTGTGCTAAAAGTTTTGGGTTTCGGGCTTGGGCAGCCATTACGGTTGACAGATCATGCCCAAAAGAGGACATTCTCATCTAGGCATTATACAGAGACATCCTACCAACTTACAATGAAATCCCTTCATAAATACGACCTGTAGACCGTGCTCAAGGTTTTCGGGTTTTGGTCTCGGGCAGCCATACTGGTTGACCGATCGCGACCAAAAGAGGACATTCTCATCTAGACATGACCCCAAACCTGCATATGAAATTTCATGACGATCAGACAAGAACTGCAGAGTGTAGCCCGTGCTAAAGGAAACAGACTCACAGACTTCCGCACACGTGATGGCAACAGCTTATCTTGACTTTGTCAAGTTAAGCTAAAAATGAGGACCCAGAGGGTGAATTTACCCTCTGTGAACCTCGATTTGAATCAAGGTCTCAGGTCTGAACAGAAAGAGGTATCCACAGGGTAAACTGGCCCACTGTTTGGAATAGCAGCAGAAAATTCACCCCTTGGGACGTCATTCTGCATATGACAGATTGCTTATTTTCAGGCTTGACACTACTCCAATATAAAGGGCATGGGGGATTTGTGATTCCAAGAACTGAGCTACACATAAGCTCTTACGAAATATACAAAGCTGACTTCAACCGAAAAATTACAACTAGTCATTTCTGCCAAATGAGAAAAAAGCCATCAATACCTTGATTATAAAGGTTAATAAAAGTGATCACGAGCCAAAACATCTGAATTCATTAATAGCCCAGCAATAGGAGGGCTCGACTCATACAGTACAGCTGTTGTGGACTGGTCACTTTTCACAAAAGCAACAATATCAGATTGCAAACACTAATTACAGGAATAATCATCTAAAATTTAATTAATGTAACACCTGGTACAACCTAAATTTAGGTATTCCGCAGTTTTTTTGTATCTGTGGACCGCTATTATAGTCTTTCTCATAGTTAACAGTAAATTTAAATATTTATTTATTTATTGGTGTTTAAGGTCACATACTTCTACACAATGGCTAATCATGACCACAACATGGTGATAAAGTCAAGGTCAGTCGTTTATACCCCATGTTGCCTATTTGAGAGGAGTCGCACCCCTAGCATTAGTGACTGGGTCCAATTTTACCAGTGAAACAGAGCTTGTTTACCACATTATTCCCGCGGTGGGGGGGGGGGGGGGGGGGGAGGGGAGGGGCAGTCAATTAGTCAATAATTAACTAATTTGACTTGGGCTGATTCAGGGTTTAAATTCATGTGAGAATCAGAATCGATTCTCAAATGATTCTCACAAGGCAAACAATGAGAATATAGGCTTTAATTCTAGCAAAATGTTCATTTGATTCTTGTAATTGATTCACAAAGTGTCCTTAAATGTCTGGAGAATTCTACTTATTTTTGGCTCCCTCATAAAAAGCAATACTTTCACTTGGTAGTGGTGTCTGGTGAATTCTTGGCTGCCTACATTAGCAGCCAAGACTTCACTAGAAATCACTGTCGAGGAACTGTAACTTCCTTCATCAGGACCACTAAAAGCTTGTATGTTGGAACATGTACATATAAGACAAGAAAACTCACTGGACTTGCAACTAGACCCTCAATGGTTAAACTCTAGTAAATATATAAATATGGGGTGTATTTTTGTCACTATGAAATATGTACTGGTTGCACTCACAAGGGTGTAAGAGTACTCTCAAATTCTAACTTATTTAAGAATTTAAAAACTTGCTCATCGCAGTAGGAGTTTGCAAGAATCAAAACTGATTCTTGCAAAATGGGACAAATTTAAAGGCCTGTGATTCTTTAGTGCTTGCAGCATGAACAAGAACTATTGCTGAAGGCAGTTCATACACCCGGTACACTGATGGACTGATGAAGCATAAATGAACAAGGTGCAATGCCACTGGTATCCCCCTCTAAGAAGTGGTTTACTAAAAGGGGACAAAGTTGAAAAAAGTGGGAAAAGGCCCATAACTCTACAAAAAACAAGAGCTGGACTGTCGTCCGGTGCATACACCCACGTGGTGTACTGCCTAGTGTGGTCATACCCATGACCAACAAATATTATAGAAAATAATAATTTACTAAAGTTATGAATAATATGAATATTCTCGGACGGACTCACATACGGACGGATGCACGGACATTCTTACAAATGGCTACTTATGTGGCTATTTTATGGACATGTCAGGTGGCTAACCTAAAACACATGTCCAACGTAATAAAACAAGTTTTTTGGGAGAAAATATTTGGGGGGTCAGCTAACCCCAACCCTACCCTTTACTGACCCTAACCCTAAACACCCCTAACCCAAAACTAACCTTAACCACATAACTCTAACATCCCTTCACTGACCCCCACCCCACCCTAAACCCCACCCCAGAATGCCCTAACCCTACTCAACATTTATCCAACCCCCCCCCCCCCCCCCCCCACCCCCACACACACAATAAGAGATTCTGTTACCTGGCTAGCCACGTAACAGACTTTAACCACATAAGTATCCTGTTTTACTAACTTGTAGCCACATAAGTAGTCATTTGTGTGTGCGGACACACAGATGCACAGACGGACGGACACATGTAATCCAGTGTTTGGTGTTTGGAAGTTTTATGCAATGAGACAGAACCCTTTGACATAGGCAACTGCCTGCCATATTTCAGTGAAATCCGATAACCCCAATCCAGTATACCCCCCACCTCCTCCCCCCATTTTCTTCGAAAGTTTTCAACAATTTCTAAGTCAAAAGGTATGGTAAATTGTTTGGGGTTTGGAAGTTTTATGCAATGAGGCAGAAGTCTTTATCATAGGCAAACTGCATGCCATATTTCACTGAAATCCGATAACCCATACTTGAGATACAGACTGAAGAGACAAATAATGTCTATTTCCTACAATTTCTAAGTCCAAAAAGGGAGGTAACTCTAAAAAGGAGAATGTGAGAAATATCGTTGAATCCTTTTTTTAAAGCCTATACCATAAGCAGTGTTCACGGCAAATTTCATTGCAATAGAACATTCGATACCCGAGATACAGGCTGAACAGACAAAATTTGGCTCGGAGGGACACAATTTTTAAGTGAACAAGTTAAAAAAAAAAAATAACTAGTGTGGGTATGCCTATGACCAACAAATATTATAGAAAATAATAATTTACTTAAGTTATGAATATTCTCGGACGGACTATGAAAGTTATGTTGTTTTTCACATTGGCCTCTCAATTTGGGAATAAAAATTTTGATTTTACCATAGTGAGTTCAAATATTGACCTAGAAACTTTCGTTGGACAAATTGGAATTTTGGGTACCAAAAGAGATTGCATATCAAAGCACTCTGATCTGTGGTTAAGGAAAACAAGTTGTACAAACGGAATGCAGGTTTTTAGGCATCAGGGATCAGAACCACAGAGACAAAAAATTTTTTAGTGTACTTACTTATTGGTGTTTAAGGTCACATATTTATGCACAATCGCTAATCGTGACAACATGGAGATAAAGTCAAGTTTTGTAAATCGTTTATACCCATGTTGCCCATTTTAGAGGACTTCCACCCCAAGCATTGGTGACTGGGTCCTATTTTACCAGTGTAACCGAATTTGATTACCACAGTAAACAAGCACTGCTGCACTTCCCAGAGTTCCCATGGGGGAGTAATAGTGTATGTTAACCCAAATAATTTTGGATACTAAATGTAATTTTTTAGTGTTCTGTGATTTGAGAATAAATGGGGAATGGGAAGGCTATGGGTATTGAATTTGTTTCTATTTTTTGCTCCTGGGGTTCCCACTGGGCACAAAAAATGCCCGCTGAACAAACTTGAATCACACCTCCCTAAGAATGATATACACCAAATATCAAAAGATTCTGACTGCTGGATCTGAACAAAGAGATTTTTAAAGAATATTCCACATATTGAACAAAGTTACAATTTGTGTTAACCCTAATAATTTTGGATACTAAATATAATGTTTTAGTGTTCTGTGATTTGAGAAAAAATGGGGAATGGAAAGACTATGGGTATTCGAATTTGTTTCTATTTTTTGCTCCTGGGGTTCCCACAGGGCACACAAAAATGCCCCCTGAACAAACTTGAATCACATCTCCTTAAGGATGATATACACCAAATATCAAAAGATTCTGACTGCTGGATCTGAAGAAAGAGATTTTTTACAGAATATTCCTCATATTGAACAAAGTTACAATTTGGGCTCCCGTAGCGAGCCCAAATATGAACCCAGGGACTTGGCTTCAACAAACCTGAATCTCCCTTCCCTAACGATGCTGTATACCAAATATCAAAAGATTCTGACTGTTGGATCTGGAGAAGAAGATTTTTAAAGTATATCCCTCATATTGCACTAAGTTGAACATTTGGGCTCCTGTAGAGTGCCCAAATATGGACCCAGGGGTTAAATTTCAACAATCATGTGAATCAATCTTCCATAGATGTTATATTTGAAATAGGAAAGCTTTTGGAGCAGTGGTTGGGGAGAAAAAGATTATTTTATATTTTTCCCATTACCTTCAGTGTTAAATAATGCTGACTCAGCATTTTTTCAAAGTCCTGAAACTGTACCTTAGGACAAAACCAATAGCGATTTTTTTTCACCATTCCTTTCTATTGGTCCTAAGGAAGCTTCACACCACATAAAAAGTTTCAGTGACATGCAGTTTTGGAGATATGGGCGTTTGAATTTTTTTCTATTTCTAGCTCCTGAGGTTCCCACGGGGCAGCGGAAATTTTTTTTGGACATGAATCAAGTACTTAGGATCCAATAATACCTCATAGCAAATTTTGTTCAAATCGGCCTCTCGGTTCGGAAAATAGAAATTTTGGGCGGGTCACAAAATGGGGATCCTCCCGTAGCGAGCCCAAATATTGACTGAGAAAATTTCTTTGAACAAACTTGAATCTTGAGTACCAAAGGAGCTTACATACCAAATATCACAGCATTCTGACTGGTGGTTCATAAGAAGATTTCAGGAGAAACTGATGCTTTTGGGGCATCACCCCCACCCCAAATTGGAAAGAGGATACCCCCAAAATATTGTATGTCAAATCTGTTTGGGTTTGGGCTAGTGGTTTTGATGGAGAATACCGAGTCATGAAAGTTAACGGACAACGGACGCCAAGTCATGGCAAAAGCTCACACTAACTTTCAGTCAGGTGAGCTAAAAAGTGGACAACTTTTTTTATAACAAAATTTCACTGAAATCCATCCACTCGCTGGTAAGATATTGCTGCGGATGGATGGATGGACAGATGTATGGATGGATGAACAGATCGATGCATGGATGAATGGATAGACACATGGATGGATACATGTAATCCAGTACACCCCACCCCTTCTCTTCAAAAGAGGGGGTATAATTAACACCCCTCAGTGTCCACTCCAAGTCATTGATATTTCAAGAAGGTTTATACACGACCCCAACATTTAAGGAGTTTCAAGGTTCCAGGAATTTATTTTTTCAAATTCAAGAGTTTCCAGGATTTTGAGGAGTCATGAAATCTTGAATATGATGAGTTACCTATGACTTTCCTAAAGTCTGTCATGAACTATAATGATTTGGCAAACATACTACCCTTGTGAGGTTATTTTAATTCACAGTTATTCAAAAACCAAATATTGGTAGTGCCCAGTGAAACAAGGTTAAGAGATTCATCCAATGACATTGACATTTGTGTGGTTATGTTAAAGAGGATTTTATACTAAATCTGGAAAGCTGAAATTCAGTTCCGATAAATTCCTGAGGATATTGTATTGAATCAGTTATTAATTAAGGCTTCCTTGTCACAAGCCTTGATAAATACTGGCAAGTGACAAGTCACTAGCCTCTAATTTACATGTGGAGAGGCCTACAGCACTATCAAAATCTGAGTGACTCATCAGATAAGTCTGACAGAATGGTCAAAGATTACTATGTATATATATATACGGAACAACATCATCAGTGATATCGACAGTAGAGTACACTGGAAAGAAACCACTGTCTAGACAGAAGCTTGAATATCCAATTTGACAGTAAAACATCATTAGATTTTCTGAGATAACAGATGGGAGAAAATGTGTGTTTCTACCTCCAACTCTTAAATTACTTTCACTTCCACATCAGCATTTTATCTTTCAACACTGCAATTTTTCAATAAGAATGGCACCATAGCGGCCTCTAATACATTAGCTTCTCACTTTCTGACTCGTTAACCCTTAAGGGCCTAATTCGGACTTCGATCACTTTTGCTGCAACAGATCTAGACCAGGTGCCCCAACATGCTGCCTCAGGGTAAACTCACAAGTTAAATTCTAAATTTGTTGGCAGTTGTTTTTTGGCTAGTCTTGGCTGCCTATATAGGTGGAGGAAGCCAGAGTACCTGGAGAGAATCACTAAGCACATAAGCAGGGTTAGCATTTGTTGAAGACAAGTGCACCAACAAAGTGCTGTATGCCTTAGTACACAGTGCCACTGGCAATCATGATTAAGTGACTTGCCCAAGATCACAATGCAGTTACCCCTGGCAAGGATCGAAAAGTTGATCTTTCGGTTTGAAGTCCAATTCAGTGCCGACTGAGCCACCGCACACCCGTCCGTAAGGGTTAAATGCTCAGATTAATTTTTACGATAAAAACTACCATATTTGCATGTATGCAGTTGCAGATGACTTTAACTGGTAGAGTGCTGGAAACCCATATTAGGGCTTTATTCTGAAGTGCAGGTACCACAGCTTGAAGGCTCAGATTCAGTGCCTGTGCTTTGTATTATCTTTGAAGTGATATTATTTAGTCTATATGGGTTTGGCATGTTACAATTTATGGGAGAGTGCCCTTAGGCACTCTCCCGTAAATTGTAACAAGGCAAAGACATGTGTACAAGGTTTGATGGCCAAAAATAATTTAGCACTCTAACAGTTAAAGTGTTTATAAATCATTTTTGGCTGTAAGGCAGACTACAATGATGCAAAAACATTGTCAAGATAAATGCTGCCTACTGGTAGAATTATCAAGGGAAAATACGCTTGGAAGCAACTTTTTCCAATATAATAGTGGCAGTTTGTGGCAGTATGGGAACTAATGGGTTTACATTTATATGAGATAAAATTCAGATCCATCAGCAATAGATTAAGAACAAAACAAAATAACAGTTCAATACACACTTTCTTTTTTTTTTTAAATATATACCGAGCCAAAAAAGAAAGTATAATAGAAACAAATGTGAAAAAATAGCATAAAGGATGAAATCTAATAGTTCTAATGTTGCATGTTTGTGGACAAGAAGTCGTGCAAAGAGTTTAATGACATGTTGTTGTTGTCCACCCAATCGCATACAATTTTGCTACGGATTTCAAAATAGCACGTGCTACCCGAGAATGTCAAAGTGAATGGGTGACCGACGATTTTCTTGTGTGCTAGAGCGCCTGGGTTATTGAGAAAATAAGCTAGTTTTTGTCTTCCAACATTTTAAAAAATGCCAAGGTTAACCGAAAATAAGAGTTTGCTGGCCATTGGTAGGCATGAGGCTGGGATACCTCCAGATGAGCTCGCTGTTGAGTTTGGAGTCACTTTGGCCATTATTTACCATCTCATTGGAAGGTATAGAACCACTGGATTTACTGCTGACTAACAACAGCATTCAGGTCGACCAAGAGTTACGACCCCTGCACAAGGCCGACACATCAGGACGTCTCACTTGCGGGATCGCTTCCTTCCAGTGACGAGGACAGTAGCAATTACTCCTGGTAGAACTAACAATAGAATCAGTGCACAAACTGTCCGCAACAGACTTGCTGAACATGGCATTCGCAGTTGGCGTCCATACCATGGACCAATCCTTACCCAATGTCATCGTACCGTCAGAATGGAATGGGAACGTCAGCGTGTTCGCTGGACTCAGCAGCGTTGGAGCACAGTTCTTTTTATTGATGAATCACGATTTTGTCTACGGTGCGCTGATTGTAGGGCAAGAGTGTATCGACGACGAGGAGAACAGTTTTCTGATGTTTGCGTGCGGGAATGCAACCGTTTCAGCAGGGGTAGTGTAATGGTTTGGGCAGGAATTCCCTTGCACCATCGAACGCAGTTGATCTTCATCGATGGTAATCTGAATGGACAGCGATATGGGGGCAAAATTCTTAACGCTGTTGTTGTACCGTTGTTCAACACCAACGTCAGATTGCAGTTATGTTATTCCAGCAAAACAATGCCCGATGGCACATGGCGCGTATCTGTCGTGACTTTTTTGAGGAGCAGAGCCCCACTTTCGCCAGATTTGTCACCAATCGAGCATCTTTGGGATCAATTGGACTGTCGGGTATGACTTCATGATCTTCAGATGTTAGGCGATTTACGTAATGTTCTAACGCAGGAGTGGAACGCAATACCACAGAGTAGTATCCAGAGACTTACCAGGTCCATGCGCCGTCGATGTCTTGCCATCCAAGAGGCAAATGGTGGGCATACATACTATTGACTGCATGTGTGAACTTTTCATTTCATATACTAAAAAATTGCTCCTCAAAGTTTATTGTACTTTCTTTTTTGACTCGGTATAGTTATATTTTTTTATTTATTGGTGTTTAAGTTCGCATACTTCAGCGTAATAGCTAATTGTGTCCGTAATATGGATATGAAGTCAAGTCCAACCAATCATTTATACCCATGTTGCCCATTTTAGAGGACTTTCACCCTAGGCATTCGTTACCTATTTAACCAGTAAAACAGAGCTTGTTTACCTCAGTAAACAAGCACTGCTTGACTTCCCATATTTCCCACGGAGATTTAAATATAATTAATCAGCACAAAAGAACCCTGGAAATCAATCTAAAGGTCACATACGACTTTGAGATTTAGTGTGTGATCATATTACCAGATGAAAATCTGAATT
This sequence comes from Pictodentalium vernedei, assembly GCA_031216915.1. NCBI lineage: Eukaryota > Metazoa > Mollusca > Scaphopoda > Dentaliida > Dentaliidae > Pictodentalium > Pictodentalium vernedei. The sequence continues at coordinate 437,295,218 of CM062297.1, read as the reverse complement.
TACCCTTAAAGGTATAGAGATTTTTATAAATTTTGACAGTCTACAGCAGTGACTTTGCAGTTGTTTCTAAGTAAGATTTAGCTGCTTATAAAGGCTGCAAAGACTTTTCTGGAAACAACTGCATGTAGAGATGTTCAATATACCGTAAAACTGAACTGATATTGATATCAGGGGGATCCTAAAAACTGAGCTGAACCGAACCAATCATTGAATAACGAAACCATCTGTATTTTCAAATTTTCCTACATTTGCTATTTATAAGGCTTTGTTGAGGTGTGATAACAGCTCAAGAGTACATTTTCTTGAAAGAAATGATTGATTTTTGTTTCAGTTTTGTTAACCCTTTAGGGCCTGGGCAATTGTCCTGAGTTCCCGCTTGACATGTACATGTCCACTTGCTTAGCAGTGATTTCAAGTCAAATCTTGCAGCCAAGACTTGACTAGAAATCACTGCCCATGTGATTTGTTTATTGTCCATGAGACCTCCTAATGATGGCATATTAAGGGAACATTTTTTGAGATCATAAAAGCCTGAAATAAGCCTTTAAAGGTTAAGGTGCATTTGGAACAAGTCACAAAATTACTGTATATATGATTTGTGTTGGAATGAGAATGTCAATGCTGAGCTCATTGGTAGTGGCATTTGTGGTACTGCGGTAGAATGAATGAAAGTGTCAATGACACTGTAGCTCAACTTGTCAAGACATGTACATGTATAGTATGTGACACAGCAATGACAAACATCTAGGTAATGACCTGATAACAAAGGTACATATAAAGTATTGTAACGGCCTGTACATAAATACTGACCGTAGCCTGTAACAAATGTATAGGTAAAGTATTGTAAAGGTGGGTGACAGTCAGATGCTAAACTAGAAAAGAATTCTTTAGTCCCAGAGTGGGTCTGACTGAACCCCAAAATATTTGTTCTCACAGCACAGTGATAACAAAGGCACCCCAAAACACACTCATTCCTGTCCCAAGGTGAAAACAAAGGTACCCAAGAAGTTTCGTGAAGATCAGTTCATAAATACGAGCTGTATAGAAGTTGTGACAAAAAACTGATTGGACCTAATTTCGGTACAAAATGGCCACTGGCAGCCATCTTGAATTTTGGACCGCACCCAGAAACACTCGTTCTCGTCCCAAGGTGATAACAAAGGTACCCAAGAAGATTTGTGAAGATCGGTTCATAAATACAGCCTCTAGCCCGAGCCGTATTGGCATTTGCACTTACAGTGCTGAAAGTATCACCAAAAAACATCAAAGTTAGTCCAATTTGCATAATTTACGCACAAGAAAAACCCCATATTATATGTGATGTATCCCATGGTACTAAACATTCATACAAATGAAAGTGTCAATGACACTGTAGCTTAACTTGTGTTAAAAAGGTACCCAAGAAGTTTCGTAAAGATCAGTTCATAAATACGGCCTCTAGACCGAACCGTATTGGCATTTGCACTTACAGTGCTGAAAGTAACACTACATACATCAAAAATAGTCTAATTTGCATAATTTACGCACGAGAAAAAAACCTGTATTATATGTGATGTATCCCATGGTACTAAACATTCATACAAACTAGAGTGATGTCATGCATGCAGCCCGACTGTCCCAGCAATGGCAATGCTTAGACCCAAAATAGTCGGAGCCATTTTTTGTTAACTGTTTACCTAACGAATCTGCCATATCTGCACTCGTGATATACAAGATTTGCTATTCAAATTTTATTTTTTCATTTCTCTACTTCAAAACATACCTCATGACCTATTAATGGAACAAACTTGATAAGCTTGTTCCAATAAGGAATAATAAGCCATGGTTATAAGTAAATGAAAGTGTCAATGACACTGTAACTTGACTTGTGTGTTGTGTTTGATGAAAAGGATAATGTTCAATGTTTATGAAAGGATTATGAAATAAGACAAGAATTGTGATAATTGGGTATATGTTCATTTCTGTTCCCTGCATGCTATGTTTTTGATAAAAATAATATGAGGTGTACACTGTACTAAAGAGCTGAGGGGTGGGTTAATATGACCTCACAGTTAATGTATGTGGCCCTCACAGTTAACGCATATATCAACGAAAGTTACCAAGTTACAGTGAAAGTATTCCAAAATGAGTCATCCTATCAAGTTACATTGAAATCCCTTCATAAATATGGCCTGTAGACTGTGCTAAAGGTTTTGGGGCTTCGGGCCCCTGTAGCCGTCAGTTTCCCAATTGCGTCCAAAGGGGACGTTCCATCTAGACATTATATGAAGTCAACTTACCAAGTTACAATGAAATCCCTTCATAAATATGACCTGTTGACTGTGCTAAAGGTTTTTGGTCTCTGGGCTCGGGCAGCCATCATGGGTGAATGATCGCAACCAAAAGGGGACTTTCTAATCTGGGCATCATTTGGAGTGATCCTACGAAGTTACAATGAAATCCCTTCATAAATATGACCTGTAGACTGTGCTCAAGGTTTTCGGGCTTCGAGCCCCTGAAGCCGTCACAGTTGACCAATCACGACCAAAAGGGGATGTCATCATCTAGGCATTATATGGAGTCAAACTAACAGGGTACAATGAAATCCTTCCATAAATATGACCTATAGACTATGCTAAAGGTTTTGGTGTTTTGGGCTCAGGCAGCCATCAAGGCTGAATGATCGCGACCAAAAGGGGACATTCTCATCTAGACATTATTTGGAGTCATCCTACCAAGGTACAATGAAATCCCTTCATAAATATCACCTGTAGACTGTGCTAAATGTTTTCGGGCTTCAGGCCCCTGTAGCCATCACAGTTGCCTAATGGTGTCCAAAAGGGGTTGTTCTCATCTAGACATTATATGAAGTCAACCTACCAAGTTACAATGAAAATCCCTTCATAAATATGAACTGAAGACTGTGCTCAAGGTTTTCGGGATTTGGGCTCGGGCAGCCATCATGGCTGAATGATCGCAACCAAAAGGGGATATTCTCATCTGGGCATCATCTGGAGTGATCCTTCAAAGTTACAATGAAATCCCTTCATAAATATGACCTGTAGACTGTGCTCAAGATTTTCGGGCTTCGGGCACCTGTAGCCATCACAGTTGACCAATCACGACCAAAAGGGGATGTCATCATCTAGGCATTATATGGAGTCAACCTAACAAGTTACAATGAAATCCTTCCATAAATACAACCTTTTGACTATGCTAAAGGTTTTTGGGTTCGGGCAGCCATCAAGGCTGAATGATCGCGACCAAAAGGGGTGTTCTCATCTAGACATTATTTGGCGTCATCCTACCAAGCTACAATGAAATCCCTTCATAATTATGACCTGTAGACTGTTCTAAAGGTTTTAGGGCTTTGGGCCCCTGTAGCTGTCACAGTTGCCCAATCGTGTCCAAAAGGGGACGTTCTCATCTAGACATTATATGAAGTCAAACCTACCAAGTTATAATGAAATCCCTTCATAAATATGACCTGTAGACTGTGCTAAAGGTATTCAGGCTTTGTGCTCGGGCAGCCACAGTGGTTGATCGCAACCAAAAGGGGACATTCTCATCTGGGCATCATCTGGAGTGATCCTATGAAGTTACAATGAAATCCCTTCATAAATATGACCTGTAGACTGTGCTAAAGGTATTCAGGCTTTGCGCTCGGGCAGCCACAGTGGTTGATCGCAACCAAAAGGGGACATTCTCATCTGGGCATCATCTGAAGTGATCCTACGAAGTTACAATGAAATCCCTTCATAAATATGACCTGTAGACTGTGCTCAAGATTTTTGGGCTTCGGGCACCTGTAGCCATCACAGTTGACCAATCATGACCAAAAGGAGATGTCATCATCTAGGCATTATATATAGTCAACCTAACAAGTTACAATGAAATCCTTCCATAAATACGACCTATAGACTATGCTAAAGGTCTTTGGGCTCGGGCAGCCATAAAGGCTGAATGATCGTGACCAAAAGGGGATGTTCTCATCTACACATTATTTGGAGTCATCCTACCAAGCTACAATGAAATCCCTTCATAAATGTGACCTGTAGACTCTTCTAAAGGTTTTCGGGCTTCAGGCTCGGGCAGCCATCATGGTTGAATGATCGAAACCAAAGGGGACAATCTCATCTGGGCATCATCTGGAGTGATCCTACGAAGTTACAATGAAATCCCTTCATAAATATGACCTGTAGACTGTGCTCAAGGTTTTCGGGCTTTGGGCACCTGTAGCCATCACAGTTGACCAATCACGACCAAAAGGGGATGTCATCATCTAGGCATCATATGGAGTCAACCTAACAGGTTACAATGAAATCCTTCCATAAATATGACCTTTTGCCTATGCTAAAGGTTTTTGGGCTCGGGCACCCATCAAGACTGAATGATTGCGATCAAAATGGGACGTTCTCATCTAGACATTATTTGGAGTCATCCTACCAAGTTACAATGAAATCCCTTCATAAATATGAGCTGTAGACTGTGCTAAAGGTTTTTGGGCTTCGGGCCCCTGAAGCCATCACAGTTGCCCAATCACATCCAAAAGGGGACTTTCTTTCTCATCTAGACATTATATGAAGTCAACCCACCAAGTTACAATGAAATTCCTCAATAAATATGACCTGTAGACTGTGCTAAAGGTTTTCGGGTTTTGGGCTCGGGCAGTCATCACGTTTGGCAGATCACACCCAAATGGGGAAATATTCATCTAGACATCATAAGGAGTCATCCTACCAAGTTACAATGAAATCCCTCCATATTAAACATGACCTGCAGACTGTGCTAAAAGTTTTTGGGTTTCGGGCTTGGGCAGCCATCACGGTTGACAGATCATGCCCAAAAGGGGACGTTCTCATCTAGGCATTATACAGAGGCATCCTACCAAGTTACAATGAAATCCCTTCATAAATACGACCTGTAGACTGTGCTAATGGTTTTCGGGTTTTGGGCTCGGGCAGCCATACCGGTTGCGACCAAAAAGGGACGTTCTCATGTAGACATGACCCCAAACCTGCATATGAAATTTCATGATGATCAGACAAGAACTGCGGGGTGTAGCCCGTGCTAAAGGAAAATGTGAACAGACTCACAGACTAACAGACTAACCGACTTCTGCACGCATAATGGCAATAGCTTATCTTGACTTTGTCAAGTTAAGCTAAAAATTATTCAAATCAGCACTTTCATATGGCAGTTCTGCGCAAAAATCTGATTGCACCTAATTTTGTACAAAATGGCTGCCAGCGGCCAACCTGAATTTCGGATCGGACCCAAAAACACTCGTTCTCGTCCCATGGTCATAACAAAGGTACCCAAGAAGTTTCGTAAAGATCAGTTCATAAATACGGCCTCTAGCCCGAGCCGTATTTAATTGTTGACAGACAGACGGACGAATGGTCATGGCATAAGCTCAAATTTGGCTTTGCTAAAGTTGAGCAAAAAATTTAAAAAAAAAACAAAAACAAGAAAAAACAAGCGAATCGATTTGAACAAACTTGAATTTGACACCTCTAGAGATGCTATATACCAAATATGAAAGGATTCTCACTGGTGGATCTGAAGAAGAAAAATTTTCAAGAAATTTTCTCATATTGCTCTAAGTTAAACTTTGGGCTTCAATAAAAAACACAAATATTAACCCAGAGACCTGATTTGAACAACCTTCAATCTAACCCTCCCAGAGGTGTTGTTCACCAAATATCAAAATAATCTGACTGCTGGATCTGAAGGAGATGATTTTATACAATAATTCCCCATATTGCACTAAGTAAATATTTGGGCTCCCTTCAGGAACCCAAATATTAACCCAGGAACTCGATTTGAACAAATCTGAACCTTACACCTTTAGAGATGTCACATACTAAATATGAAAGGATTCTCACTAGTGGGTCTGAAAAAGAAGATTTTTTTAAGAAATTTTCTCATATTGCACTAAGTTAAAATTTGGGCTCCAATAAAGAGCCCAAATATTCATCCAGGAATACCATTTGAACAAACTTGAATCTAACCCCCCTAGAGATGCTGCATACCAAATATCAAAAGAATCTGACTCGTGGATCTGAAGAAGATTTTTAAAGATTATTCCCAATGTTGCACAAAGTTAATATTCAGGCTCCCACTGGAAGCCCAAATATTAACCCAGGGACTCGATTTGAACAAATTCAAATCTTACACCTCTAGAAATGTCACATACCAAATATGAAAGGATTCTCAATAGACGCTCTGAAAAAGAAGATTTTTAAAGAAATTTTCACATATTGCACTAAGTTAAAATTTGGGCTCCAATAAAGAGCCTAAATATTCATCCACGGATCCCATTTGAACAAACTTGAATCTAACCCCCCCTAAAGATGCTGCATACCAAATATCAAAAGAATCTGACTGGTGGATCTGAAGAAGAAGATTTTTGAAGATTATTCCCCATGTTGCACCAAGTTAATATTCGGGCTTCCATGGGAAGCCCAAATATTAACCCAGGGACTCGATTTGAACAAATGCAAATCTTACACCACTAGAGATGTCACATACCAAATAACACCCCTAAAGATGCTGCATACCAAATATCAAAAGAATCTGACTGGTGGATCTGAAGAAGAAGATTTTTAAAGATTATTCCCCATGTTGCACCAAGTTAATATTCGGGCTTCGATGGGAAGCCCAAATATTAACCCAGGGAGTCGATTTGAACAAATGCAAATCTTACACCACTAGAGATGTCACATACCAAATATGAAAGAATTCTTACAAGTGGTTCGGAAAAAGAAGATTTTTTAAGAAATTTTCTCATATCGCACTAAGTTAAAATTTGAGCTCCAATAAAGAGCCCAAATATTCATCCAGGGATCCTATTTGAACAAACTTGAATCTAACCCCCCTAAAGATGCTGTATACCAAATATCAAAAGAATCTGATTGGTGGATCTGAAGAAGAAGATTTTTAAAGATTATTCCCCATGTTGCACCAAGTTAATATTCGGGCTTCGATGGGAAGCCCAAATATTAACCCAGGGAGTCGATTTGAACAAATGCAAATCTTACACCACTAGAGATGTCACATACCAAATATGAAAGGATTCTTACAAGTGGTTCGGAAAAAGAAGATTTTTTAAGAAATTTTCTCATATCGCACTAAGTTAAAATTTGAGCTCCAATAAAGAGCCCAAATATTCATCCAGGGATCCTATTTGAACAAACTTGAATCTAACCCCCCTAAAGATGCTGTATACCAAATATCAAAAGAATCTGACTGGTGGATCTGAAGAAGAAGATTTTTAAAGATTATTCCCTATATTGCACCAAGTTAATATTCAGGCTTCCTTAGGAAGACCAAATATTAACCCAGGGACTCAATTTGAACAAACTTCAATCTGACCCCTGTAGAGATGTTGTATACCAAGTATCAAAAGAATTTGACTGTTTGATCTGAAGAAGAAGATTTTTAAAGCTTATTCCCCATTGTACCCTAAGTTAATTTTTTGGGCTCCTTTGTTGAGCCCAAATATGAACCGAGGGGGTCGATTTGAACACACTTGTATTTGACCGTCCTATGGATGCTGTATACCAAATATCAAAAGATTCTGATCAAAAGTTCTGAAGAAAAATCTTTTTTCAATTTTTGTAAATATGCTGACTCAGCATTTTTTCAAACGCCCTAACAGAACACCCTGACACAACTGATGGCCGTTTTTTCTAAAAATCCATTTTACCTGTCAAAAGGATGCTTCATACCAAATGACAGTTCTCTGTTCTGTGCAGTTTGGGAAATATGGGCATTTGAATTTTTTTTCTATTTTTAGCCCCTGGGATACCCACGGGGCAATGAAAGAAAAAAGTTTTGGGCATCAATCAAGTACTTTGGACCCACTTATGCTACATACCAAATTTGGTTCAAATCGGCCCATCGGTTCTTGAAATAGAAATTTTGGGCGGCGCCCAAAATGGGTATGTCCCCACAGAGAGCCCAAATATTGATCTACCAACTTCTCTTGAACAAACTTTAATCTTCAACACCAAAGAGTGTTACATACCATATATCAAGGCAATCTCTGGTTCACGAGAAGAAGACTTTTAAAGATTTTTAGGCTTTGGCATCATTGCCCAGAGCCCAAAGAAGGCAGCCGCTTCATTTGAACAAAATAGAAAGGGTGTATACCAGGGATGGTTTGTGAAATATATGTTTGAATTTGGCTGAATGGCTGTGAAGAAGAAGCCAGGTTTGCAAAAGTTAACAGACGATGGACACCAAGTGATGGCAATACCTCACCCTGGCTTGCAGTCAGGTGAGCTAAAAATAAAAGAAACAAGACCAATACCGGGTCTGGACCTGCGTCGCTGCATGCAATTGATTACAGAGATGAACAGACTTCAAAGTATCGGCAAACAGGAAGTGGCCGCACGGCAGATCTGAAAATTAGATACACGATACAACTCATCATTATGAAGCAGCAGACCAAATATAAAATCATTCCCTTTCATAGAAGCCAAGAAAACTTTTGACGGATGATTTGTTTCGGACGGACTGACGGACAGAGTCAAGCAGTAGATCTGAAAATTAGATACACGATACAACTCATCATTATGAAGCAGCAAACCAAATATAAAATCATTCCCTTTCATAGAAGCCAAGAAAACTTTGATGGAAGATTTGTTTCGGACGGAGTGAAGAACGGAGTCAAGAGGTTACTAGACCTGCTCTGCCGCTGACGACGCAGGTAAAAACACCTTCCCACATGCAAGTTTACAAAAAAATGGCCAGAGAAACAGAAAATCTAGTTTTGTGGAGCATAATGAGACTTTTCTTTGTTCTTTTTTCATCTCATTGCCTGTGAGTCACATTCAACTGTCTTGAACACGGGAAAAAAAAAAGAAGGCCAAATCAATCCTTCATGTTAATGACAACAATGTTCATGCTGGCCCGAAACAGTCTGGTGCCGAATTTTTATACTTTCTGGATATTTTAGTTCCAAACAAAGTGTTTTGGTGCCAAAACGCTAATTGGAGAGGATGGGATGTTTTTTCATTGTCTGATCCAAATAGACTGGTCAAGTGTTGAAAAATGAACTGGCAAGTATTTCAAAAGTGAACCACAATTGGTCACAGGTAAATTCTGACAGTTCTAAGGAAAACCTTGGTAAGCAAAAAGGGTGGTCACCTAAGCTATATAATAACAGATTAATCGCCAAATTACTGTTAATCCACTGAGATTAGCAGATCGTAAGTCTTTACAAAAGGCATCATTTAATTAGATTTAGATAAATACTTCGTGTTCTTGCAAGTTACGAGCGATGGTATGAAGTATTTATCTAATCAAGTGTTACCTTTTGTTAAGTTGATATGCTGCAGGTGTTTTACTGAAGAAACAAGAGGCCACAAGGGGCCTGAGGGCGCTCACCTGACATGGTAGCCTAAATTTATATCAACCCAGAGAATTGATTTCAACAAGTTGCATCTGCTCCTCCTAAGAAAAGCTTATACCAAATATCCAAAGATTCTGACCAGTGGATCTAAAAAAAAAAGATTTTTAAAGAATATTCCTCATATTGAACTAAGTTATAATTCAGGCTCCCACAGGGAGCCCATATATGAACCCAGGGACTTGGCTTTAACAAACTTGAATCTCCCCCCCCCCCCCCCCCCCCCCCCGCCCCAAGGATGCTGCACACCAAATATCAAAACATTCTGACTGCTGGATCTGAAGAAGATTTTTAAAAAAAAGTCCTCATTTTGAACTAAGTTACAATTCGAGCTCCCAGTGAGTCCAAATATGGACCTAGGGACATGGCTTGAACAAACTTGAATCTCACCCCCTAAGGATGCTGCATACCAAATATCAAAACATTCCGACTGCTGGATCTGAAGAAGATTTTTAAAGAAAATGCCTCATTTTGAACTAAGTTATAATTCGGGCTACCACAGTGAGCCCAAATATGAACCCAGGGACTTGGCTTGAACAAACTTGAATCTCATCCCCCTAAGCATGGTGCATACCCAATATCAGAGGATTCTGCCTGCTGGATCTTGAGAAGAAGATTTTCAAAGAAATTTGCCTGAAATGCACTAAGTTCAAATTTGGGCTCCTATACTGAGCCCAAATATAAACCCAGGGGGCCGATTTGAACAAACTTGAATCAGATCCACCCCACAATGTTGCACACCAAATATCAAAAGATTCTGCCTGCTGGATCTGGAGAAGAAGATTTTTTAAGAAATATGCCTGAAATGCACTAAGTTAAAATTTGGGCTCCTATACGGAGCCCAAATATAAACCCAGGGGGCCGATTTGAACAAACTTGAATCAGATCCACCCCACAATGTTGCTTACCAAATATGAAAAGATTCTGAAGCTGGATCTGGAGAAGATGATTTTTTAAGAAATTTGCCTGAAATGCACTAAGTTCGAATTCGAGCTTCTATAGTGAGCCCAAATATGAAACTAGGAAGCCGATTTGAACAAACTTGAATCAGATCCACCCCACAATGTTGCATACCAAATATCAAAAGATTCTGCCTGCTGGATCTGGAGAAGAAGATTTTTTAATAAATTTGCCGGAAATGCACTATGTGCGAATTCGGGCTTCTATATTAAGCCCAAATATGAATCCAGGGGGCCGATTTGAACAAACTTGAATCAGATCCACCCCGCAATGTTGCATACCAAATATCAAAAGATTCTGCCTGCTGGATCTGGAGAAGAAGATTTTTGAAGAAATTTGCCCGAAATGCACTATGTTTGAATTCGAGCTTCTATAGTGAGCCCAAATATGAATTCAGGGGGCCGATTTGAACAAACTTGAATCAGATCCACCCCGCAATGTTGCATACCAAATATCAAAAGATTCTGCCTGCTGGATCTGGAGAAGATGATTTTTTAAGAAATTTGCCTGAAATGCACTAAGTTCGAATTCGAGCTTCTATAGTAAGCCCAAATATGAATCTAGGGAGCCGATTTGAACAAATTTGCATCAGATCCATCCCACAATGTTGCATACCAAATATCAAAAGATTCTGCCTGCTGGATCTGGAGAAGAAATTTTTTTAAGAAATTTGCCTGAAATGCACTAAGTTCGAATTCGAGCTTCTATAGTGAGCCCAAATATGAATCTAGGAAGCCGATTTGAACAAACTTGAATCAGATCCATCCCACAATGTTGCATACCAAATATCAAAAGATTTTGCCTGCTGGATCTGGAGAAGAAGATTTTTTAATAAATTTGCATGAAATGCACTAAGTTCAAATTCGAGCTTCTATAGTGAGCCCAAATATAAACCCAGGAAGCCGATTTGAACAAACTTGAATCAGATCCACCCCACAATGTTGCATACCAAATATCAAAAGATTCTGCCTGCTGGATCTGGAGAAGAAGATTTTTTTAAGAAATTTGCCTAAATGCACTAAGTTCGAAATCGGGCTCCTATACTGAGCCCAAATATGAACCCAGGGGGCCGATTTGAACAAACTTGAATCAGATCCACGCTACAATGTTGCATACCAAATATCAAAAGATTCTGCCTGCTGGATCTGGAGAAGAAGATTTTTTAAGAAATTTGCCTGAAATGCACTAAGTTCGAAACGGGCTCCTATACTGAGCCCAAATATTAACCCAGGGAGCCGATTTGAACAAACTTGAATCAGATCCACCCCACAATGTTGCTTACCAAATATGAAAAGATTCTGCCAGCTGGATCTGGAGAAGAGGATTTTTTAAGAAATTTGCCTGAAATGCACTAAGTTCGAATTTGGGCTTCTATAGTAAGCCCAAATATGAATCCAGGAGGCCGATTTGAACAAACTTGAATCAGATCTACCCCGCAACGTTGCATACCAAATAGCAAAAGATTCTGCCTGCTGGATCTGGAGAAGAAGATTTTTGAAGAAATTTGCATGAAATGCACTAAGTTCGAATTCGAGCTCCTATAGTGAGCCCAGATATGAATCTAGGGAGCCGATTTGAACAAACTTGAATCAGATCCACCCCACAATGTTGCTTACCAAATATCAAAAGATTCTGCCTGCTGGATCCGGAGAAGAAGATTTTTTAAGAAATTTGCCTAAATGCACTAAGTTCGAAATCGGGCTCCTATACTGAGCCCAAATATGAACCCAGGGGGCCGATTTGAACAATCTTGAATCAGATCCACCATACAATGTTGCATACCAAATATCAAAAGATTCTGCCTGCTGGATCTGGAGAAGAAGATTTTTTAAGAAATTTGCCTGAAATGCACTAAGTTCGAAACGGGCTCCTATACTGAGCCCAAATATTAACCCAGGGAGCCGATTTGAACAAACTTGAATCAGATCCACCCCACAATGTTGCTTACCAAATATGAAAAGATTCTGCCTGCTGGATCTGGAGAAGAAGATTTTTTAAGAAATTTGCCTGAAATGCACTAAGTTCGAATTCGGGCTTCTATAGTAAGCCCAAATATGAATCCAGGGGGCCGATTTGAACAAACTTGAATCAGATCTACCCCGCAACGTTGCATACCAAATATCAAAAGACTCTGCCTGCTGGATCTGGAGAAGAAGATTTTTTAAGAAATTTGCCTGAAATGCACTAAGTTCGAATTCAAGCTCCTATAGTGAGCCCAAATATGAATCTAGGGAGCCGATTTGAACAAACTTGAATCAGATCCACCCTACAATGTTGCATGCCAAATATCAAAAGATTATGCCTGCTGGATCTGGAGAAGAAGATTTTCAAAGAAATTTGCCTGAAATGCAGTAAGTTCAAATTTGGGCTCCTATACTGAGCCCAAATATAAACCCAGGGTGCCGATTTGAACAAACTTGAATCAGATCCACCCCACAATGTAGCATACCAAATATCAAAAGATTCTGCCTGCTGGATCTGGAGAAGAAAATTTTTTAAGAAATTTGCCTGAAATGCACTAAGTTCGAATTCGAGCTTCTATAGTGAGCCCAAATATGAATCTAGGAAGCCGATTTGAACAAACTTGAATCAGATCCATCCCACAATGTTGCATACCAAATATCAAAAGATTTTGCCTGCTGGATCTGGAGAAGAAGATTTTTTAATAAATTTGCATGAAATGCACTAAGTTCAAATTCGAGCTTCTATAGTGAGCCCAAATATAAACCCAGGAAGCCGATTTGAACAAACTTGAATCAGATCCACCCTACAATGTTGCATGCCAAATATCAAAAGATTATGCCTGCTGGATCTGGAGAAGAAGATTTTCAAAGAAATTTGCCTGAAATGCAGTAAGTTCGAATTCGAGCTTCTATAGTAAGCCCAAATATGAATCTAGGGAGCCGATTTGAACAAATTTGCATCAGATCCATCCCACAATGTTGCATACCAAATATCAAAAGATTCTGCCTGCTGGATCTGGAGAAGAAAATTTTTTAAGAAATTTGCCTGAAATGCACTAAGTTCGAATTCGAGCTTCTATAGTGAGCCCAAATATGAATCTAGGAAGCCGATTTGAACAAACTTGAATCAGATCCATCCCACAATGTTGCATACCAAATATCAAAAGATTTTGCCTGCTGGATCTGGAGAAGAAGATTTTTTAATAAATTTGCATGAAATGCACTAAGTTCAAATTCGAGCTTCTATAGTGAGCCCAAATATAAACCCAGGAAGCCGATTTGAACAAACTTGAATCAGATCCACCCCACAATGTTGCATACCAAATATCAAAAGATTCTGCCTGCTGGATCTGGAGAAGAAGATTTTTTTAAGAAATTTGCCTAAATGCACTAAGTTCGAAATCGGGCTCCTATACTGAGCCCAAATATGAACCCAGGGGGCCGATTTGAACAAACTTGAATCAGATCCACGCTACAATGTTGCATACCAAATATCAAAAGATTCTGCCTGCTGGATCTGGAGAAGAAGATTTTTTAAGAAATTTGCCTGAAATGCACTAAGTTCGAAACGGGCTCCTATACTGAGCCCAAATATTAACCCAGGGAGCCGATTTGAACAAACTTGAATCAGATCCACCCCACAATGTTGCTTACCAAATATGAAAAGATTCTGCCAGCTGGATCTGGAGAAGAGGATTTTTTAAGAAATTTGCCTGAAATGCACTAAGTTCGAATTTGGGCTTCTATAGTAAGCCCAAATATGAATCCAGGAGGCCGATTTGAACAAACTTGAATCAGATCTACCCCGCAACGTTGCATACCAAATAGCAAAAGATTCTGCCTGCTGGATCTGGAGAAGAAGATTTTTGAAGAAATTTGCCTGAAATGCACTAAGTTCGAATTCGAGCTCCTATAGTGAGCCCAGATATGAATCTAGGGAGCCGATTTGAACAAACTTGAATCAGATCCACCCCACAATGTTGCTTACCAAATATCAAAAGATTCTGCCTGCTGGATCCGGAGAAGAAGATTTTTTAAGAAATTTGCCTAAATGCACTAAGTTCGAAATCGGGCTCCTATACTGAGCCCAAATATGAACCCAGGGGGCCGATTTGAACAATCTTGAATCAGATCCACCATACAATGTTGCATACCAAATATCAAAAGATTCTGCCTGCTGGATCTGGAGAAGAAGATTTTTTAAGAAATTTGCCTGAAATGCACTAAGTTCGAAACGGGCTCCTATACTGAGCCCAAATATTAACCCAGGGAGCCGATTTGAACAAACTTGAATCAGATCCACCCCACAATGTTGCTTACCAAATATGAAAAGATTCTGCCTGCTGGATCTGGAGAAGAAGATTTTTTAAGAAATTTGCCTGAAATGCACTAAGTTCGAATTCGGGCTTCTATAGTAAGCCCAAATATGAATCCAGGGGGCCGATTTGAACAAACTTGAATCAGATCTACCCCGCAACGTTGCATACCAAATATCAAAAGACTCTGCCTGCTGGATCTGGAGAAGAAGATTTTTTAAGAAATTTGCCTGAAATGCACTAAGTTCGAATTCAAGCTCCTATAGTGAGCCCAAATATGAATCTAGGGAGCCGATTTGAACAAACTTGAATCAGATCCACCCTACAATGTTGCATGCCAAATATCAAAAGATTATGCCTGCTGGATCTGGAGAAGAAGATTTTCAAAGAAATTTGCCTGAAATGCAGTAAGTTCAAATTTGGGCTCCTATACTGAGCCCAAATATAAACCCAGGGTGCCGATTTGAACAAACTTGAATCAGATCCACCCCACAATGTAGCATACCAAATATCAAAAGATTCTGCCTGCTGGATCTGGAGAAGATTTTTTAAGAAATTTGCCTGAAATGCACTAAGTTCGAAATCGGGCTCCTATACTGAGCCCAAATATGAACCCAGGGGGCCGATTTGTACAAACTTGAATCAGATCCACCTCACAATGTTGCTTACCAAATATGAAAAGATTCTGCCTGCTGGATCTGGAGAAGAAGATTTTTTAAGAAATTTGCATGAAATGCACCAAGTTCAAATTCGAGCTTCTATAGTGAGCCCAAATATGAATCTAGGAAGCCGATTTGAACAAACTTGAATCAGATCCACCCCACAATGTTGCATACTAAATATCAAAAGATTCTGCCTGCTGGATCTGGTGAAGAAGATTTTTTAAGAAATTTGCCTAAATGCACTAAGTTTGAAATCGGGCTCCTATACTGAGCCCAAATATGAACCCAGGGGGCCGATTTGAACAAACTTGAATCAGATCCACCCTACAATGTTGCATACCAAATATCAAAAGATTCTGCCTGCTGGATCTGGAGAAGAAGATTTTTTAAGACATTTGCCTGTAATGCACTAAGTTCGAAACGGGCTCCTATACTGAGCCCAAATATTAACCCAGGGAGCCGATTTGAACAAACTTGAATCAGATCCACCCCACAATGTTGCTTACCAAATCTGAAAAGATTCTGCCTGCTGGATCTGGAGAAGAAGATTTTTTAAGAAATTTGCCTGAAATGCACTAAGTTCGAATTCGGGCTTCTATAGTAAGCCCAAATATGAATCCAGGGGGCCGATTTGAACAAACTTGAATCAGATCTACCCCGCAACGTTGCATACCAAATATCAAAAGATTCTGCCTGCTGGATCTGGAGAAGAAGATTTTTGAAGAAATTTGCCTGAAATGCACTAAGTTCGAATTCGAGCTCCTATAGTGAGCCCAAATATGAATCTAGGGAGCCGATTTGAACAAACTTGAATCAGATCCACCCTACAATGTTGCATGCCAAATATCAAAAGATTCTGCCTGCTGGATCTGGTGAAGAAGATTTTCAAAGAAATTTGCCTGAAATGCAGTAAGTTCAAATTTGGGCTCCTATACTGAGCCCAAATATAAACCCAGGGTGCCGATTTGAACAAACTTGAATCAGATCCACCCCACAATGTTGCATACCAAATATCAAAAGATTCTGCCTGCTGGATCTGGAGAAGAAGATTTTTTAAGAAATTTGCCTGAAATGCACTAAGTTCGAAATCGGGCTCCTATACTGAGCCCAAATATGAACCCAGGGGGCCGATTTGAACAAACTTGAATCAGATCCACCCTACAATGTTGCATACCAAATATCAAAAGATTCTGCCTGCTGGATCTGGAGAAGAAGATTTTTTAATGTTTTTCCCATTGCCTACAGTGTTAAAAAGTGCTGACTCAGCACTTTTTCAAAGTCCCAAAACTGTACCCTATGATAAAACTGATGGCAATTTTTTTTTACCAATCCTTTCTGTAGGTCCTAAGGAAGCTGCACACCAAATAAAAATTCTCAATGCCGTGTAGTTTTGGAGATATGGGCGTTTTAAATTTTTTCTATTTTTAGCTCCTGCGGTTCCCACGGGGCTGCAGGAAATTTTTTTTTTTGCATAAATCAAGTACTCATGACCCAATAAGCCCTCACATAAAATTTGGTTCAAATCAGCCTCTCGGTTTGGAAAATAGAAATTTTGGGCGGGGCAAAAAATTTTGCCCCTCCCATAACGACGCCAAGTATAGCCCCACAAACTTCTCTTGAACAAATCTGAGTCTACACCTCAAAAGGAAGCTGCACACCATATATCAAGTCTCTGCTACTGCTGGTTCATGAGAAGAAGATTTACAAAAATTTTGGTGCCCCTTGGGGGCGTGGCACCACCCAGGAGGAGGGGCAACTTCATTTGAACAAATCTGAATTGGCATTAGGCAATAAACATTTAGCCAACATTTGAATAAAATTGGGCTAGTGGTTTAGGAGGAGAAGTCGATAATGTAAAGTTAACGCCGGACGGACGACGCCGGACGCTGGACAGAAAGTGATTAGTAAAACTCCCCTTGAGCTTTGCTCAGGTGAGCTAAAAACAATGTGTCATTACCATGCACTGACAATTAACATTGAAAGTTTGCTCAAACACTATTTTTATCACTGCATTTGGGTGTGTTTCATGACATTCAGATCTTTGTTTCCACCTTGCTACCTGACAATTTCCTTTTACTAGACATAATAAAATATTTGTTCTTGTGTATTTTGTCACTGATCACACTCTTTGCTGCTGCAATAGGCTTTCCTACACAAGTGAAAGGAACTTTTCTTGTGCCAAAATTTTAGCCAACAAAGATTTTTTGGTGTCAAAATCAGAAGTTTTAGTGCAGCTGATTAAATTGGCACCTGACAGCATGAACACCGATTGACATATTATGTGAACAATTGTCTGAATTTCGAAGACTTTGGTTTTGATTAATTTATCAGAGTTTGAAATAACTTTCGACATCTAAGTCTGTTGTGATTGCAACACTAGTATGAAATCAAGTTTGGCAAATTGTTTACAATTATGTGGAACACATTAAACCCCTGCATACTGATGTCACAATGCTAAAATTACAATTAATTAAAGTGGTTAAATTTCTGGTTACATTATGGGGAAAATTTGCAGGTTGAAAATTTAATATTTTGACATCAATTTTAGAAGTTAATGACTCAGACTCCAGGCATTGGTTACAAGATTCCAAAACAGAATATTTCTACCACAAAAATATACCGGCAGGTCCTTACCTTGTAGTTTTATTGAGACTGTTCGCTGACCAATACAAATTAAATCATAACTGTTGGTCCTTCAGGGATTTCAGCATCAGGCTCCACATAGTCCAAACTCAAGACAATAAGATCGAAAGTGTTTGGTGTGTTACATCCTCTTTAACTCTTTCCCTGCTAGTTATGTCTATAGTAATCATGGCATCATGCTTCATATTCCATGATGTAGTATAAACCAAGCAATAGAATTTCTTAAAATAAAGAGGTAAAAGGATGAGCAATATAAAATTTCAAATCCCCTGCTCAATGATGGGGGGGGGGGGGGGGGGGGGGGGGAGGAGGGGGGGGGGGATCTGAAAATTATATTGCTCACCCATTTATTTTTATAATGGGCTTTCCTATCATGCACAAGATTGTATAGTTGGACTTCACTCTTTCGCTGCCAATACAGCACCACTGCAGTACATGACACTGCCATGCACCCAGTGGAATAGCACACTATTAATACATAGTTTGGATATAGGGGAATAACCTTTTTATTTAGAGGAATATCTTGCAGAATCTTGGTATGCTTGTAGGTATTGGCTCGGATGCTGAATTGCATATGATATTCGGTCATAAAAGGTCACATTTACAAACACCAGAATATGGCGATATTTCCTTACTTTGGTGTGGTGGCCATCTCGCCATATTCTGGTGTTTGTGTGATGGAGTCCAACTATTTGTAGCCAAATAATGGATTTTTATACTAAATGTTGTATTACTATTGTTATTATAGTACAAACTGATCAGCAGATTTGAAAAAAACCCATTACAGATAGTCCTCATATTGATTTGGGAAGGGCATATTGAAAACCAAGGTGCCTTGTCGAAGTCAGTATGGCTAAATCCATCAAATGGATCTTCTAAACCATATATTTGCCAGTCAAAACTAACTGGGTCATTTGCTGACTTTGACGACTCTTATACCTCAAATCCTCCAGAATTTCCAAGAGCACCATTTTGAACCAATTCTTGGCCTTGAGGGGTTAATATGTCTAGATCACAGCCCGTATCGTTGCAAGATTCCCCATCTTCAGTTTCAGAACCAAATTCGCCAAGTCTTGAAAAATATGCTCTATAACGTCACTTGTCTAGAAAGGTTTCTAAGTTGAATTCCTTGCAGACATTTTATCTGAAAGTCGTGCCAAAACAAACCAACACAAGTTTTGAACCAAGCTGTATTCTGATCCATGTTGTTGTGGCATGAAATTCAACTTGACCTCTTTCAGATCGAACATAAACAGAACACCACAATATTGTAAAATGCAATGAAAGTGTCAATGACACTGTAGCTTAACTTGTGTGTTGTGTTTGATGAAAAGGATAATGTTCAATGTTTATGAAAGGATTATGAAATAAGACAAGAATTGTGATAATTGGGAATATGTTCATATCTGTTCCCTGTATCCTATGTTTTTGATAAAAATAATATGAGGTGTACACTATACTAAAGAGCTGAGGGGTGGGTTAATGTGATCTCATAGTTAATGTATGTGGCCTTCACAGTTAACGTATATCAACGGAAATTATCAAGTTACAGTGAAATTATTCCAAAACAAGTCATCCTATCAAGTTACATTGAAATCCCTTCATAAATATGGCCTGTAGACTGTGCTAAAGGTTTTCGGGCTTCAGGCCCCTGTAGCCGTCAGTTTCCCAATTGTGCACAAAGGAAACATTCTCATCTAGACATTATATGAAGTCAACCTACCAAGTTACAATGAAATCCCTTCATAAATATGACCTATAGACTGTGCTAAAGGTTTTTGGGCTTTGGGCTCGGGCAGCCATCATGGTTGATTGATCGCAACTAAAAGGGGACATTCTCATCTGGGCATCATCCGGAGTGATCCTACGAAGTTACAATGAAATCCCTTCATACATATGACCTGTAGACTGTGCTCAAGGTCTTCGGGCTTCGGGCCCCTGAAGCCGTCACAGTTGACCAATCACAACCAAAAGGGTATGTCATCATCTAGGCATTATATGGAGTCAAACTTACAGGTTACAATGAAATCCTTCCATAAATATGACCTGTAGACTATGCTAAAGGTTTTGGGCTCGGGCAGCCATCAAGGCTGAATGATCGCGATCAAAAGGGGACGTTGTCATCTAGACATTATTTGGAGTCATCCTACAAGGTACAATGAAATTCCTTCATAAATATCACCTGCAGACTGTGCTAAAGGTTTTCAGGCTTCAGGCCCCTGTAGCCATCACAGTTGCCTAATGGTGTCCAAAAGGGGCTGTTCTCATCTAGACATTATATGAAGTCAACCTACCAAGTAACAATGAAATCCCTTCATAAATATGACCTGAAGACTGTGCTAAAAGTTTTCAGGCTTTGGGCTCAGGCAGCCATCATGGGTGAATGATCGCAACCAAAAGGGGACATTCTCATCTGGACATCATCTGGAGTCATCCTACCAAGTTATAATCAAATCCCTTCATAAATATGACCTGTAGACTGTGCTAAAGGTTTTTGGGCTTCTGGCTCGGGCAGCCATCATGGCTGAATGATCGCAACCAAAGAGGACAATCTCATCTAGACATTATATGAAGTCAACCCACCAAGTTACAATGAAATTCCTCAATAAATATGACCTGTAGACTGTGCTAAATATGACCTTTTGCCTATGCTAAAGGTTTTTGGGCTCGGGCACCCATCAAGGCTGAATGATCGCGATCAAAATGGGACGTTCTCATCTAGACATTATTTGGAGTCATTCTACCAAGTTACAATGAAATCCCTTCATAAATATGACCTGTAGACTGTGCTAAAGGTTTTCGGGCTTTGGGCCCCTGTAGCCATCACAGTTGCCCAATCACGCCCAAAAGGGGACTTTCTCATCTAGACATTATATGAAGTCAACCCACCAAGTTACAATGAAATTCCTCAATAAATATGACCTGTGGACTGTGCTAAAGGTTTTCAAGTTTTGGGCTCAGGCAGTTGTCACGGTTGGCAGATCAAGTCCAAATGGGGAAATTCTCATCTAGACATCATAAGGAGTCATCCTACCAAGTTACAATGAAATCCCTCCATATTAAACATGACCTGCAGACTGTGCTAAAAGTTTTTGGGTTTTGGGCTTGGGCAGCCATCACGGTTGACAGATCATGCCCAAAAGGGGACGTTCTCATCTAGGCATTATACAGAGGCATCCTACCAAATTACAATAAAATCCCTTTATAAATACGACCTGTAGACTGTGCTTATGGTTTTCGGGTTTTGGGCTAGGGCAGCCATACCTGTTGACCGAACGCGACCAAAAGGGGACATTCTCATCTAGACATGACCCCAAATCTGAATATGAAATTTTGTGACGATCAGACAAGAACTGCGGGGTGTAGCCGTGCTAAATGAAAGTGTGAACAGACTCACAGACTAACAGACTTCCTCACGCGTGACAGCAATAGCTTATCTTGACTTTGTCAAGTTAAGCTGAAAATTAATAGTGCTACTTCTCCTAGAACAGTCATACTGCTCTCTGGTTTCAAATTTCGACTTCAGTCACGATCGGCAGTGAGTGGGTAATTCAACCTTAGTCACATTCGGCAGCAATAGAGTTTGGAAAGGTAGGAGTTAAGGACGTATCGAACAAAAAATTAACTTATGGACTAACTGTTCAAGTCTGGGCTAAGTTCTGCCCATCGCAATGTATTTCAGAAGATGCTCTTGAATGCCAAATTTTTTCTTCAAGCTCCTCTGCCTAAGTGGACTATGGAATAACATGTTGAAGTTGAACACCATCTACCTTGCTGTTAGTATTGAAACAACTAGGGAATTTCGTAGTCGATTAGTTGGTGGCCATTAGTCGATGACTAATCAACTAATCAACACCCATCACCACAACACTATTGTATAGGGGCAGGTAGCAACTATCGTTACACCCAACCTGACGATAAGATACTAGGAACATTCTTTCTTTGCGGTTTCCTTTTCTTTTGTTTCTTTTAGGTGGCAATAATGTGCGATACACCAGAATCAACCGCTAAATGTCTTCTCACATATTTTAACTGTTCATCGATAATCAAGCCGCTATTAAGCTGACAAAATTTACAGGAATACTTCGAGAATCTTGTCATAAACCAATTGAATCAAGAGTCTGTGTTGTATGATTATTTTTTCAACAATTTTGAGTCAGAAAAATCTGTAAAATTTCTGGCCGTGATCATTGTTTTATGAAAAATTTCCAGAAAAAAAATGTTAGGATTGTCTGCATTTTGAAATACTATACTCGATATAATTGCAACATAGTGAGTGATATTTGATAATAAATCATTGTTCAGTGGTGTTCTCCATATTCACTATCACCTTTTTTTGAATGTCAATAAAAGAAAATCACAGTACCCATGCACAATGTATATACCAGTCTTGTCATTCAATCATGTGTCAAGAAATAAGCATAAGAACACAGCTGCAAAAGAACCGCAACAAATCAAAAGCCAGCCAAAGTGTTGTTACTCCAGTGAAATGGAAATGAACAAAGTGCCCTACTTCTGTTCAGATTAAATAACATAACTTATTCTTGACAATGCTTTGATTCTTTAACGTAAGTTTTCATCTAGTGAATTAATGTCAGACGGTTGAGTGATAATCAATATCAAATCAAAGTGACAAAAATTCAAGCTCAATACAATAAACAAGACGTTGTTCACTCCATTAATCTCTAGTTGTTTATTTTCAACAAAACATATGGTCTTAGATGTAAATTCAGTTTTCTCTTACCAACGTAGCAGTTCCTGGAATTATAGTTTGTTTTAAAATGCCGACTTGGGTCTCCCTTGGCCGTCATGTTTCACAATTCCCAGAAACATCCTACCCAGAACATCTAGCCCTTCTCCAACAAACATTGAACACCTTGGATAACTGCGGACTCATGGAAAGTACGATTAGAGGAGCATTACAGAGTGTCAGCAACCACTATCTGCACACTATTCCAGAGAGCTCTGAATAGACCATACCAACCTAGTCAGCCCTCCATCACCTCTCCTTCTACACCACAAAAGGAGGTATCACCATTGCAGCCACCTCCTCCAAAAAAGAACAGAAGGAAACATAGACAGCGCTGAGTACCTGTTCCAACTTCCTCCTTTACCACGTTCAGACATTCAACTCATACAGTTAATGAGGGTCGAAAGGGGCTTGCCCCATACCGTCCCTGCACGCCTTAGGCGCGTGAAACCATTTCATCCGATTTTTTTTTTAATGATAAAAAGCAATGCTATCAACATCTGCTGAGTATGAAAATAATTTGTCAGACATAATCTGGTTTGGATTACCTCTGCTGGTGATGGCCAGGCCAGCTGTTTCAATGAGTTTGATGGCATCAGTCTCAACTTGGTCAGAGCTGTGACAATGAGGTGTTGATGACCTGACATGATGAACCAGAAGGTCTATAGTCACTGTTCCTGTACAAGATTCACTTATACCTGAGTGAAGAATGAACATCTTACATCGAATTTAGATTCTGACTGGTGGATCTGAAGAAGATTTTTAAAGAAATTTTCTCATATTGCACTAAGTTAAAAAATTGGGCCCCCATAGGAAGCCCAAATATTAACTGAGAGACTTACTTCGAACAAACTTGAATCTGACCCTCATAACAATGATGTGTACCTAATTTTAAACATTCTGACCAGTGGTTTTGAAGAAGATTTTTAAAGCTTATTTCCCATATTGCCATAAGTTAAGATTTGGGCTCCTGTATTTAGCCCAAATATGAGCGTGAATATAAACCCAGGGACTCGATTTGAAGAGACATGAATCTGAACCCCCCTCCCCCCCCCCCCCTCCAGCGGGGACTCGATTTGAACAGACATGAATCTGACCTAAATTAAGATTTGGGCTCCTGTATTTAGCCCATATACGAGCCCAAATATAAACCCAGGAACTCGATTTGAACAGACACGAATCTGACCCCTCTAGAGATGTCGTATACCAAATATGAAAGGATTCTGACTGGTGGATCTGAAGAAGATTTTTAAAGAAATTTCCTCATATTACACTAAGTTAAAATTCGGGCCCCCATAGGAAGCCCAAATATTAACTGAGAGACTTGCTTCGAACAAACTTGAATCTGATCCTCGTAACAATGTTGTTTACCCAAGTTTAAAACATTCTGACCAGTGGTTCTGAAGAAGAAGATTTTTAAAGCTTATTTCCCATATTGCCCCAAGTTAAGATTTGGGCTCCTGTATTTAGCTCAAATACGAACCGAGGGGCTTAAATTGAACACACTTGTATCTGACCAATGCTCGAACCAATGAGTGCTCCCTACTTCAGGGGCTATCTTCACAAATTTACATGGTAAGTTTATGTTACTGGAGCCTAAACACCAAAGATATTAATGAATTCTTAGTCAAAACTGGTTGTTATTTTTTCCTCTTATAACCCTTTCACATTATACAAATGTCATGATTTGTGCTGAAAAATCAAATATTTTACAATTGAAAGACTTGCCATGCAGATTTTATTTCCAATATCAAACTCATCTTTGTCATAAAAACACAGCCCGCAATTATTCAGTGAAAAAGTTTGTGAAGGTTGTTCCAATTAGGGTCTGTCAACTTTATGCTGACACATTCTCCTTAAATAGTTGGTGGCTTTATTTTTATCAAAGGGGGCTCTGAACAAACAATGATATAAAAAAATGTGAAAATCTTAATCTTTAAACTGAAGAGTTGATTAAATAGAGGATCTCTGACAGGTGCCCAGTTTGTATGAAATTTACTTAACTAGTTCAATAAATTAGGTCTGCATCAAGCCTTTGGTGTGGTCAAGACCTAATTTAATGGATTGGATGAGTTTCATAAATTTCATTATAAGCTGGGGATGAGCTGAAGATTCCAGTTATCACTCAATACAAAACCTGCTAAATGATGCCTTGATGGATTGACAAACCAACAGTGCTTCTGAAAAAACCCTGAAGTATGTTGCTGAAAACAATACATTGTTTGGCACAGAGTTCACTACTAATGATATACAAATTCTGAGGCATTCAGTGATAGAATTTTATTGAAACAATGGTTCAAAACAGTTTTACCGATGGAAGAAGCCAGAGTAACTGAAGAGGACCAGCAGCAAGCAACTGTCCGACTCCCCAATGTACTAACATTGCTTATGTAGGGCTTGCATTGGTTGAAGGCAAGTGCACCATCGATTTGATGCACAGTGTGCCTTAGAACACAGTGTCACCATGGCTCCATGTCGACAATAAGGATTAAGTGCTTTTCCAAAGGACTCAATGCAGTCACAAATGGCAGGGATCGAATCAGGACATCTCAGTTTGAAGTCTGATACTACAACTACTTAGCCACCGTGATCCCTGGATAAATAATTAGAATTAATCTCAACTTTGAATACGGAGTGTACTATCTATGCACATATCACTTTATTTAGATTTTCAAATCCATGAATCTTATTTGTACAAATGGTATCTGGTTCTTTGAAACGTATTTCCTTTTAATAGTGATTTTTCACCTGATATTAAAAAAAATATTGAAAAATGACTAATCAAATTTTGTTTGACCAAGCTTTCGGTGCTGTCAAAACGTAATTGGTTGAATCCTCAATACTGATGATGAACAATAATCTTAGTTCAGAGGAAGTTACGAATTCAATGTAAAACAGGAGAACCTACATTCTGTCATAATTTTAGGACAAAAAGAAAAAAATTTATGAACTAAATTTTCCACAAACAGGAAAAAGATCAACTACATTCAATAAAAAAAAAAAAGATGTGGTAGATATTTTACAGCATGATGGAGTCCTGTTATTGAATAATCACATTGCCAGTGGAAAATATTCATTGAACAGGACTATTGAATTAACAGGACTTCTGTCAATTTCCTGTACTTTACAGTACTGCTATTGTGGACTGATCGGAATCCACACATGGGCAGTGATGTCCACACATGCATTTACCAGGTAATAAAAAGCATCATCAACAAAATTTTAATTAATGAATCACCAAGTTGTTCCCAGTGCTTCTTTAATTCATTTTTTGATGATTACTCCTATAATTAATGTTTGGAATCTAATATTTTTGTGTCTGTGGAGATATTGCCCATGCATGGAAAGTAACCAGTCCATGGCGGCAACACTGTAATGATAAACTTTGTATTTCTTGTAGTAAATCTTATTTGACAAGAGCTAACATCCTTATATTGATTGTACAGAATCAGAATAGGCTCTAATAGAAATTCTTTGACAAATCACAAGACTTTGTATTCAATTAACAGTTTACATTATAACATAAATGCAATTATCAGATCGAATTGATACTGAAGTATGGTAAGTGGTTTGGAGATTGGAAGTTATATCAAGAAACATCCAATTCTGTGAGCTCCACCGAACAAATGACATTAATTTTTCCAAGACTTACTTGTCTTTAAATCATCTTCTACCTGTGATATTGAAAAGTTATCAATTAAATTTCATTGACAAAGCTTTTTAAGCCTTGTCAAAGTGCAACTGGTTGACTTCTCAACAGTGAATAAGATGTACAATACTTCTCATTGCAGGATGAAACATATCCTTTGCAGAAAATAGAAAAGAGGAAATCCACTGAAAATAGGAGAACTACCAAAATTTCTTCTAGATTACAAGAAAAGTTAAAAAATTTATAGTAATTTAAATATTTTTTATACTTACCAATGACCCAGACTTAGCTGTGCTAACTCTAACAAAACCAGGGCCAAACACAAATTTTGCCCCCAATCCCCAAAATTTGCATCCAAAACAAAAAGAAATCATGTCCTAAAGGACCTCCATACTACGCCTCTACTGCACATGCGCAGTGACGCAAACGTCCCGAAATTGGCGCCAATTATCATTCTTACTGGCAGTGCCTGGTCAGCGCTATGTACTCAGCGGGGAGGCAAGAGTTCCCAACTCAAGAGAGGGCCATCCCCGTCTGGGTCATTGGTAAGTATAAAAAATATATAAATTACTATAAATTTTTTAACATTTTTATACTGTACCAATGACCCAGACTTAGCTGAATAGTAAACAGGCTGGAGGGCCTAGAACATAGAGGAAAATCCAATAAGCTCAACTATATAGTAAAGAGGTAACCCCTTAAGGAGAAAAGGAGTATTAGGCTTTACATGTATCTTTCTTATTTAATATTAAATTAGAAAGATACACTACCCTTAATAATTGAGCACAATAACATTCATGTTCTCTATTAACATCCAGTATATCCCTTATACTAATAATTTTTAAAGCAAGCCAATAAATAAAGTAGTCCAGAGAATTGAGACTCTTTATAGTCATTTAAAAGTGTCCGAGTATTGTATATTAAAGCCCGTTTGACACTTGACATATACAAATGCTTCACACCGAGCTACACTTTAAAAATAAGACATGAATGAATTTAACATTAATATTACACTTTAAAACCATCCCGGAAGTGACTCAGAAATACTGACTTGGAGGAGGCATTCCCTTGCTTTTCACTATAAAGCAGGTGACCTAAGGGAACACCACCCCCCCCCCCCCCTCCCCTTCCCCTTGCCCTGGGTCAAATAGCCCAGAGCGAAGAGGGCAGCCATACGGAGTCACTGCCGGAACAGAAAGCCTGCATAACTATAGTTGCAACTGTTTAGTGGATGACATTCTGAGCAACAGATAACGGACCTAAACAATGCAGGTCTCCAGAAATGGACTCAATATTTCTGAGATAAAAATTCGTAAATGTGGATGGCTGAGACCAATAAGCAGCCTTCATTAAATCTGTAATAGCAACACTATTAGCATAAGCCCAGGAAGTAGAAAGAGCTCTTACTTCATGAGCAGAAATCTTAAGCACAGACTGCTGAGAAGATAAATCTTCATAAGCAGTACGGATAGTTAATTGAATCCATCTAGCAATAGAATGGACTGAAATGTCCTTTCTATTAGGCATCAAAGACAGAAAGAAACGTTTCCGTCCCTTTCTGATAAACTGAGATCTCTGTTTATAGATACGTAACGCTCTAACAGGACAGAGTAAAGGCCTACGCCCATCTGAAGACGGAAGAGCCTTAATAACAATAGGTTCCGGATATTTATTAGGAGCCTGATTCTTAGCTAAAAAACCCACATAAGTAGTGAAGGTGATAGTGTTCCCAACACTACGATAATGAGAATCATCCACTGACAGTGCATGAAGCTCACTAACTCTTCTAGCAGAAGAGAAAGCTAAGAGAAAAGCTGTCTTATAAGATAAGAATTTGAAATCTACTGTCCCAAGAGGTTCAAATGGCTTTTCCTTCAATTCAAGAAGAACCCAAGCTAAATTCCACTTAGGAATTAATCTAAGAGTTCTGGGTCTATTTATCGAAAAGTTTCTAACCAACTTAGATAAAGAGACATTAGATCCAATTTGTAAACTATCATGATGTGCATAGGTATCAGATAACATAGATCTATAACCCTTTATAGTAACAGGCTGCAGTTTGATTTCGTCAAACAAGTATACTAGAAAGTTTGCAATGTCTGGTATAGAGGGATCGAATATATCTACAGAATGATCCCTACACCAACGACGAAAAACCTTCCACTTAGCCGCATAGTTTAGTGAAGAGGAGGTCCTCCTACAGTTAGAAATCGCGTCCACTGCTCGTCCTGTAAAGTGTTTGCCATGCAAGAAGGACCGCACAACGGAAAAACGTGAAGGTTGAGACCTTGCGGGTTGTGATGGAGTAGGCGCGATTTCCCCTGCGAAAGAAGATCCTCCCGTGGAGGAAGCTTTCGCGGTAGGTCCCACAACAGACACCTGAGTAGATTTATCCACGGTCTCTGTGGCGACAGAGATGCTACCAACAGAATCTTGCATTGAGATTGTTTTATCTTTAGCAATACTTGTTGAATTAACGGCGCTGGAGGATACGCATATCCTATCATTCCGTCCCAAGGGATCGACAGAGCGTCTACTGCAAATGCTCTTGGATCCGGACACGGAGACACATACGCCTGCAACTGATTGTCGAGATGTGTCGCAAATAAGTCTATCATTGGCCGTTCCCATTGGTAGCAAATCTGATTGAATACTTGTTTGTTGAGAGTCCACTCCGACGGCAACAAGCGACCCTTTCGTGAAAGGGAGGCTGCTAGCACATTCAGATGACCCGGTATCTGACGGACCGAAAGAAGAACGTGATGTTCTAGCGCAAACAGAAGGATTCTTTCCGTTAGATTGAACAACGGAACTGAATGAGTGCCTCCCTGATTCCGTATATACGCCACTACTGTTGTATTGTCGGATAGGATTTGGACATGAGCATTGTGAATAATGTCCATCCAGTGACGTAACGCAAGCCAAATTGACATCATTTCCTTGATGTTTATGTGCTTGCACAGGAATTGCGGATCCCAAAGACCCTGGCATCTCGAATCCGTTGGGATTAATGATGCACCCCAACCTGTTTGACTGGCATCCGTCATAATGGTAAAACTCGGATCCGGCAACTGCAGCGGAACTCCCTGAGTTAACCACTGAATGTTTGCCCAAGTCTGAATCTCTTGTTTCACTTGATCTGACAAGAGAACGTCTACATCGAGCGAATGAATTTTCACACTCCAATTCTGAGTCAAGAAAATTTGAAGAGGACGTGTGCGTAACCGCCCCATCGGAATGAGATCCGCGGCGGCTCCGCACAGACCTATCAGTCTCATAAATTCTCTCGCCGTGACTTTGTCTGCGTGCAGACAATAGCGAGCGTAACAACTGACTAATTTCGCTCTGGTTAACGGCAGACGAACGAGATTGTTGTGCGTCTCGAAGCTCATTCCCAGATGAGTGAATGACTTGGACGGCACCAGATCCGACTTCTCCTCGTTTACTATAAAACCGAGACGTCAGAGCAAAAGAAGATTCTGAACATCGTTCTGAAGCGTTAACTCGTTGCCGTACCTCTGAAGAATGTCGTCCAGGTAGGCCGACGTTACCGCAGACGAATGAGCTCGGAAATAGATCATTACCGAGTTCATTACCCGAGTGAAAGCCCAGGGTGCTAGATTCAATCCGAAGCACATCGCCCGGAATTGATACACCACTCCTAGGACTACGAAGCGTAGGTACTTTCGGAATGTCGGATGTACCATGACGTGAAAGTACGCATCTTTGACATCTATGCTTGTTGCATAATCATTCACCCGAATACTCGCTCTGACCGATCGAATCGTCTCCATATAAAACTTCGGAGCGACGATCAGCTTGTTTATCCAGCTCAAATCTATGACTGGACGGAACGAGCCGTCTGGTTTCGGAACCAGAAACAGATGGCTGTAGAATCCCGGAGATTCCTGGTTTTCTACGACCTCTACCGCATTCTTCATTAAAAGAGACTGCACCTCTGATAACAGAGCGTCTCTTTTCTGCGGATTTGACGGAAGATGAGTCCACTTTGGACTTCGAGTTAATGGAGGCTTTCGTTTGAAGGATATCTTTAGACCTTCCGAAGTCACTCCTCTCACCCAAGGGTCGTCCGTAATCGACGCCCATTCTTGTGAAAAGCTCGACAACCTTCCGCCAACCGGTACGCGATAGAGGTTTAAGCCATCACCTCCTGGACCTGCGAGGCCTGTGGTAGGAGAAACCACGTCCTCCACGGCCCGCACCTCGCCCCGTCGACCTCGGGCGTCTGACCGATTGTCCCGGCCTGAAGGACGTCCCGAACGAGAGTCGCTACCCTGACGGTCTCTCGAATAAGACCAAGAGGACGCACCGGAACCTCTATAGGAACCTCTCTTGGGCGCATTAGACCCAGAAGTGCCTGTCTTATTCGTGTCTGCTGTAGCCGACTTCTTAGGAGCAGATTTGAACAACAGAGAATCCTTAGCTTTCTTTGTAATTTTATCATAAATAGCAGAAAGATTGCCAGCAAAGAGAAGTTCTCCTGAGACCGAAGCGACTCTAAGAGAGTTCTTCACCTTAGTATCCACTAGTGTGGATGTAGCTAGGGCTGCGTCACATCTAACCAACTCCAGATTTGCAACTGAAAGGGCGGAGTTACACGTGGAATAAGCTACTGCCCTTGAAAGAAGTCTTAAAGAGGATTGTATATCCTGAAACTCTTTCCCCTGAAGGCGCAGTGATAATGCCTTAGTAAGGTGATCTGCGTAAGATAAGGCATCTAAATTGGCTCTGTTAGACGCAATAGCTGTTTCCAACACCGCGGTTGGAATAGAAGCCGACGACGGTAATGATAGCTCTAAGTCTTCCGCCTCGTTGTCCATACGCAGAGGAACTCTCGGTATACCCTGTCCTGCCGTATCGAATATATTCCTCACATTAATGAAAGGCAGGTTGAGAGTATTAGCGGACAAGAAACCTGCTTTCCCCGTCCTGGAAGCAAGTTTAAATATAGCGTCGTTCAATAATTCAAATGTTCTTGCAACATTATTGGATTGCGACGGAAACTCGGGAGCGATGTCCCTGAACCGCTCAAAAAATTCAGAGTCCAATGACGCTATAATTCTCTTGTCCGGAACTGCAGCAGTCTGGCCCGATGGAACAACTTGAGGGAGAAAGTGCCGGATGAAGTCCACGGCAGCTTTATGTTGTTCCGAAAGGGATAGCTCCAAGTCATCCGTATCCCTTTCACCATCCGGTCGGACCTCATGATGTTCCCGGTCGTCCGCCCCCGATGCTTCGGCAGAGCGTACCGACCCAGCGTCGTCGGATAATTCTCGATCCGACACCGTTTCTGTCGGCTGCTGGGATGCTGCGATAAGCTGTGCTATCTGCACGAGAATGTCCAGCGTCGAGACCTGCGGAGGCGTAGTCTTTCGCTGCTTCGCCGAGGGCAGCTCCGCATCAGATGGCTCCCACATACTTTTCCTATGCGAACGTCCGGAGTCCATCGGTCTCGAATCCCTGGCTGCCGGATGGTGTGACCTGGTCGCCGAAGAATCCTTGATCGGCGAAGCTGGTAATATATCGGCGGTCACGCAGCCAAGGTGCGGTCGTGTGCGCTGACGAGAAGAGGAAGCCTTAACAGTCTCCGCGGACTGCTTATACAACGGAGCGTCCCGAGCGACGGACGTATGCTCCGCTAAAGACACATTTTGTACCACAACATCTGGTCCCAGATGTTGTTGTACGAGAGAGGGGACTCGCTCGCTCGCGGCCCGGCTGGACCTGGACGAGCTAGGAACCGGACTCAAAGGCTTCCTCCGTTCTCGCTTACTATCCACCGTCACTGGGTGTGCATCTATTATGTTTATAGTGCTCGCATCACCTAAAATTTCCTCCTGAACCGCATCGGACCAACCCGGCTGCCGAACCATTCGGTGAATGGACGCTACACCGGGCGAGCTAGCGGACGACATTTGTCTAATCTCCATGAGCACTTTTGCCGCTAGCTCTGAATTCATTTGTGACGACGGACGCACACTTGTAGAAGATAACATGGAAACATCACCCTGTTCTGGTTCCTCTGAAATAGAAACTGAGAGAGTAGAGTGACCTTGCGGAGAAAGAGCCGGCATAGCCCTTTCTCCAGAAACAACATATCGTGACACACGTTTCCAATGTTTCTCATCCCAATATTCACATATAGGACAGGGATTAATGCGAGAACACTGACTACAATTAATACAATGATCATGAAAGTCAGAGGAAGATTTCTTCCTATTACAATTTGAACAATGTCCCTTCATTGTGAAAGAACAACAATAAGTCCTAGTTACTCGCAAAAACCCCTGACACAAAGATACATAATAATATGATCCATTAATAAATGAAAAAACAATTGCAAATCAAAATAATTTTGAAAAAATATTTTTTCAGCGAAGCCCAAGTTGCTGAAAAGTAACGTTGAGCCCCGATGGATCCGATGGCAAAGTGTGGTCAAAAATTTTAAAATTATATTAAATAATTAATGAGACACTTACGGATAATATAAATGTATCTTATAGTGAGATAAACTACAGCAAAGGCAAACAGCCCCCCTCAAAAAAGGCTGTTGCCAATGTAAACAAACAGTGTAAAAACACCAGAAAACATGACTCCAGGCACTGAAAAAACTGGCCCGGAATCAGTCATCAAATTACACTCTATCTGATGCAAAACAGAGACTCCCAGGGGAGAATCTGCAGAACATCAGATGGAAGATGCAGAACATAAACGTTATACACCCATGGGTGAAAACGTAACTATGGGGAAAATAACAGAAAACATTCTGTAACCAAGCAACTCTCCCAGGAAATTTTAGAAATGAAATTTCTCAAAAATATGCCAAAAGCATGGGAGAATTGCAAGGGGGGACTTTAGAAGGCTAGGGGAGAGGAAACACTGAATAAGCAGTGCAACATTTAGCAAGAATGACAACAAGAGGCCCATGCCTCGAAAATAGGCAACTTAACATAATTTCATCAAAAAATTTTAAGTACAGCCCTTATTATTTTTTGTCACTTCTTTTTCCTCTCCTCCTTCTATTCTCCTTAGAATCACATTTTCTCCAAATATTACGTGTCTGGCATCCTTAAAACTGAGATTTACAAGCACAAAGATCAGTGAGATGTTGACTGATGAAGGGCCAAACAGAGAATGATAATTGGCGCCAATTTCGGGACGTCTGCGTCACTGCGCATGCGCAGTAGAGGCGTAGTATGGAGGTCCTTTAGGACATGATTTCTTTTTGTTTTGGATGCAAATTTTGGGGATTGGGGGGCAAAATTTGTGTTTGGCCCTGGTTTTGTTAGAGTTAGCACCAGCTAAGTCTGGGTCATTGGTACAGTATAAAAATATATTTTAACAAGTTATATTTCCAAATACAAACTCGGAAACTGTCAACTACATTCAGTGAAAAAGAAACACTGTAAACTCAATAGCCACTTAAGATAGTGAAAAATATAGTGGAACCCTGTTAATTGAATAGCCACTTTGCCAAAAAAAAAAAAAAATTCAATTAACAGGAGTATTCAATTAACAGGGATTGTCACTTTTCTGTATTCCAGAGATAAACTTAGCACTTATTCTATTATATCTTGTTTGACAGAGCTCCATGAGCTCTGTCAAACAAGATAAAATAGATTAAATACTTGTATTGGATGTACTTAGGCCAAATAGATCTATAAACAGAGGGAAATTGGGGAGAGGCAGGGTAATTTCTCGACAGGTTTCACGATTTTTTATTCATTTAATAAGAGTTTACTCTATAACCTATATTCAATTAACAGGTCAAATTTGTACTGGAGGTATGGTAAATGGTTTTGTGTTGGGAAATCATATTTAATTAACAGGGTTATTCAGTTGAGAGATATCCAATAAAATGGGCCCCACTGTATTCAATTAACATGAGAATTCAATGATTCTACTGATAAACTGAACATATTTTCTATTATATCTTGTTTGATGGAACTCACAGAGCTCCGACAAATGAGATATAATGGATTAAATGTTTGTATTGGATGTACTGAAGTAGAATAGGTCTATGGAATTTATTGGCTGTTGGGAGTAATTATTCAATAAATCACATGACCTTTGTTCCAATTACAGGAGTTTACACTGAGACCTAAATGCAACAAGAGCTGAGCCACGGCCCTGTGCATAACTCCATGGTGGCATGCCGACTCGCCGCATACTGAATTTCACTGAAATCCATTCCTTCACTGAAGAGATATGGATCTGGATGGATGGACAGATGGATGGATGGATGGATGGCCAAGTGAATGAACAGACAGATAGACAGAAGGCAAAATGGACTGTCCATGTCCAATGCATGTAATCCAGCATCCCAACAAACCCTTTGAAAGTTGGGGTTTAATTACTAGATCAAATTTGTACTGAAAGTATGGTAAATGGTTTGGGGTTGGGAAGTTAAATGCAATTACAAAGATTCTTCAATTAACTGGTTGAGTGTTAAATTATTTTTCAAAGGGGATTTGAAACATGAGCATTTTTTTTCAAAGATACAATGCTACTAACAAGGGTAGTCTTAATTCAGCAAGATTTTGTTCCTAAATCATTGTTTTGTTAATATTTATTGGAGAGTGCATGTTGGCACTCTCCAATAAATGGTAATAAAACAATTTTATACAAACATTTTTTTCCTACCACTGCACAAATAACAAGACATTGCATACAGTGTAAAGCCACTATAGTGGCTTTCAGCACTTTTCAGTAGAGCCATGATAATGGCTTCTAGTACTCAACAGTTAAGAAATATTCAATCATGTGGGCTTATATTCTACAAAAAAATCAGCTCAAAACATTTTCCAAACAATGGCAAACATTAAAATTTTTATTTTAGTAGTGGGTTAGAGAAATGATGCCTTACCTTGGCAGCAGTTCTGTTCCATATTGTGACTTCATGACCAGACCTAAGCAGGTTCATCACCATGCCTTGACCCATGATTCCCAATCCCAAAAAACCTATCCTCATTGGAGTGGGTATGACAGATTTGGAAAGTTTTGTAAGTATTGATTCTTGTATTTGTGTTGATGATGTTGATATATGAGAACCTGGCGGAGATGCTACTTCTCCCTGCAATGGAAAAGAGAAAATTACATGACACTAAGTTTTTAAATGAAAGTGTCAATGACACTGTAGCTCAACTTGTTTAAGACATGTACATGTATAGTATGAGACACAGCAATTGACAAACATCTAGGTAATAACCTGATAACAAAGGTACATGTAAATGCTGACTGTAGCCTGTAACAAATGTGTAGGTAAAGTATTGTAAAGGTGGGCGACAGTTAGATGCTATACTAGAAAAGAAATCTTTGAGTCCCAGAGTGGGTCTGCCAGAACCCAAAAATATTTGTTCTCATAGCACAGTGATAACAAAGGCACCCCAAAACAATCGTTCCTGTCACAAGGTGTTAACAAAGGTACCCCAAGAAGTTTTGTGAAGATCAGTTCATAAATACAGACTCTAGCCCGAGCAGTATTGACATGTGCACTTACTGTGTATAAGTAGCACTGAACAAATCAAAGTTCATCCAATTTGCATAATTTCTGCACGAGAAAAAAACCTGTATTATATGTGATGTATTCCATGTTACTAAACATTCCTACAAAAATTTATTCAAATCAGAACTTTCATACAGAAGTTCTGTACAAAAAACTGATTGCACAAATTTTGGTACAGAAAAGTTGCTAGTGGCCATCTTGAATTTTGGACCGCACCTAAAAACACTCGTTCTCAGCCCACGGTGATAACAAAGGTACCCGAAAAGTTTCGTAAAGATCGGTTCATAAATACGGTCTCTAGCCTGAGCCATATAGAAGTTGTGTACAAAAAACTGATTGGACCTAATTTCGGTACAAAATGGCCACTGGCAGCCATCTTGAATTTTGGACCGCACCCAGAAACACTTGTTCTCATCCCAAGGTGATAACAAAGGTACCCAATAAGTTTCGTGAAGATCGGTTCATAAATACAGACTCTAGCCCGAGCCGTATTGACATGTGCACTTACTGTGTATAAGTAGCACTGAATAAATCAAAGTTCATCTATAGCCCAAGAACATTAGGTTTCACTAGGGAAAAAAATCGGAGAAAGCTGATTTTTTCAGGGAATGTCGAGTACATGTCACTGAACGATTAGACAAAAGTCCCCTAAAATCCCAGTTCTGCTTTTTTTTCCTCAGCCTTTTTTCGAAAACGCGTTTGAAAAAAATTAAAAAAAATCGCACAAACTTTGTAACCTCAAATTGATCCAACTGTATTTTTTGTTTACGCGTATTTCGAGCTACATAATGTCTAATATACATTTACCTAGAGGAAAATGTGCATTCTGTGACAATTTCTGCGAAAAATTATTGAAAATTCACAAAAAAGTATCGGATTTACGCAAAAAATGACGATTTTCCTAACGGATTTGCCCAAAGGGTCGTAGTACAGAACGGGATGTTAGTTGGACAGACGATAAAAAATCCACCACCATTTGAAGACTTTTATCATTGCTTACAAAATAGACATTATGGAAGACCCCCTCTGCTTCTGGCCGAGTTCCCCTTTTGGCATAAAATTCGTCAGCATGAGAACTCAACTATTTTCGGGCATGGGACCGAACAGACACGTCTGTGTCTGGCAGCATTAGATCAATAAATAATATTTACAGAATGTACAAAAATCAATAAATAATATTTACAGAATGTACAAATCAATCAACATGGATTAAGTTACATTGACTATTATCAACGCTATATACAGAAATGACATGACCTATATACATATTATTCATCGAACTCAGAAATTTCCGACAGGACAGTGTTTCTGTGGTTGTTACAAGAATCCGAACTGCAATTACACAAACCTGAGCAAGAGAGTCCTGCCTTCTTACACCCACACCTTTTTGTACAAGCACTCTTGCAACCACAACTGATCAGATTCAGTAGGTTAAGGGGGCACATGGCTTTGTGGCTGCAGTCGGTACAAGAAGTCCATTGTCTAGCGACCACCCCCAATCCGTCGAAGGAAGCGAAGTGCCCAGCCATTGTTGGACCTGGAGATAACATCTGTTGACATGTTGTTGTGCAGCATCGCTGCTTGGTGGGAGTGGGGCTAGGTCGATGGGTTTATTCAGTTTAGATTTTGCTACATAACGCTTGTAAGTGACATATCTATATTGGTCGAGAGAGGAAACAGTTTTACTCCCGTATAAGATCAGGAGAAGTTGTTCCCCGGCAGCGGCTACTGCACTTGGTGTACTGTCATCCGCCAAAATTGTGTTGACATACTGTTGTGAGTCGCTAGTAACATCGGAGACAATTGTACTGAATACTTTCTTCTTACCAACTCGAAAGAGTGCAGAAGTTGTGTCACAACCACTTATAGAATGTGCTACAAGGAGGTTGCTTCTATGGTCACCCATTTTGGTTGCTATTTCACTAACTGAAACTAGTAAGTTTGGGGTAATGGAATACATCATGTGAATATTACATCTCAGTTGAACTCGAGAGGTAAGAATGACTAACAAGTGTGTGTCTGTTCCCACAATGACAACATTGTTGTCATCTTGAGCGATGTCAAGTGCAGTTTCGGCTATCAGTACATCAGCATCAGCCTCGGCCTGCTTGGACTGAATATTGATAGCAGATAGCTCCTGCATTAGAAGATCGATCAGTTGGGTTTTGTTCTTGGCATTTGCAAGGAAATCGGATTGGGGTGTGGTGGCTGGTAACTCGGGTGAGATATTGATATCAATGGAATACCTGTCTTTAGATCTACGGGCTTGTTCCATGCCCTTTGTCGACATTGTACAAGCATAACCATCAAAAACAACCACGACGTTCGCCCCAAAATGTCTCACTAGATAATTGGAATATGATGTACATATGTCCTTATATGACGACTGTTTAGGCCATACAACTGCCCTCAATAAAAATCCACCATCTACAACAAACAGAGAATGTTCTGGGATTTTAGTTTGCTCGGAACCGTATGTTTTGAGGATCTTACCGAGCGTGCTTTTCTGTGTCTTCCTCATTCCAGCAGAATCAAACAATGCTGGTGGTTTCGGGGCGAGTTCATATTTGAGATACTCTTCCATCTCTGCTTGTGACTGAATAACACATGTGATGCGGTTGAACAGAATTGTGGGGTCAATCACTACCTTACTTCCACGGACTTTGATGCTATTTGCCATCGATGCGAAAGACTTCACAGTGTCAACACGTCGTAGTTTGATGCTGTTGAACGTTTTGCTTACAACATTCGATACGCAACATTCACCAATTTTGCGAACTTGGTCACAGTTCACAGTTTCGTCGGCCACAAGCCCGGTCGCTATAGAGACTAATTGTAGTGGATCTCTATTCTGAAAGGGGGAATGCACTCTGAGCCAGTTCAATAATTTGGTGATATCATTGGCATCAGTCAATTGTGAACTTTGACGGAGATCCCGATGTTGTTCGCCATGACCAGTGTGAACATGAACAAAATTTTCGAGAGCATTACATATCGGAAGGCAAAGAGGTAGTCCATGTACCCATTTCGCAACAGTGCTATCGGTTATTCCCCTGCCATGTGTGAGACCACCAGGGAGCTTGAACATTCTCATTAAACACTGCTCTATGGTCTGATCAGAATATATCCCGTCCCAGAATTTATCTGAGCGCCTTATGGTAAAGTAACCTTTCTCAGTGAACAACTTCAAATCATCCTGTTGCATTATTTCTGTTAGCTCATTCATCTGCTGCAAATAGAGATGAGAACTTTTTGCGTATGCAAAATGACCACCTGCGTGAAATACTGGAATCATATTGCGAACACAATATGTGTGGAGTTCCCAGTCGCCTGTGCGCTCTGCTCTCAAGAACAACTGGAGAAGACCTATTTGCTCGTAGTATTGTACCCAAAGCTTTCCTGTGCGTCCTACGGACGCATTCTGGAGCAGTTCGTGTAATGTTGACAGTAGATGGTTGACACTTTCTTGATTGACAGCGTCTGCTGTTGTACAGTCACCTCTGGCA
Organism: Pictodentalium vernedei; assembly: GCA_031216915.1. NCBI lineage: Eukaryota > Metazoa > Mollusca > Scaphopoda > Dentaliida > Dentaliidae > Pictodentalium > Pictodentalium vernedei. Next base: position 437,255,846 of record CM062297.1, on the reverse strand, counting down.
AGTCCACAGAATATTTCATTGACTTCTGTGCAGTCTATGTTATCTAGTGTTCGGCTTTCTTCAAACACAAGTTTTGTAATGGCAATTTGTGTTAGCAAATGGGCACGAACTGCTCTTGAATATGCATGACCACTGATCAAATGATGGATTGACCCACCAGCATAAACAGTCCCCCAAAGTTCATCCAAGCCACTACCAGCCATGATCGAACCAATTGCCCCTAAATATGACATAATCATATGGAAGCCGCCGAGTCTAACGAAAACTTATGTCAACTTATCTGACGAAGACACAATCTCCACTGCTTTGATATAAAGTGGTTGGTCAAACGTCACTGGACAAACGTTCAGTCCCTGTTTCTCATATTCAGTTTGTGAGAAAAGTCGATGCCGTTTGAATTTGAGTTTAGGGGGTGTGGTTAATATTTCACACATTTCACCAGTTCATTATGGAATAAATGACTATTGTTATATATCATTATAAAGCCACTGCTTTTCTGCAATTTTTGATATATAATTTAACTCCCAAAGTAGTCGTAGATTTGATTTAATGGATGTTGTGTACCATTGTGTGTATGAAAACAATAAATTTTTTTTTCATAATTTTGTACATTTTCGTGAATATTTCACCATTGAGTGTGAGGATTGGTACAAAGTTGGCATTTTCTGTTGGGGATATGTATTCTCAATATAATTCAGCACGATATTTATGATTCTCACCCTACTAAGGCGAATAAGAATGAGAAATATGGAGCTGGGTCGAATTTTTTTTTAAATTTTTTTTTTCATCAAAAAAACACTATAACTAAAAAAGCTCAACTCGGATTCGCGGGGACTTTTCACACTTTATCCGCAATGTGTGTCCCGGAAACATATAAAAAAATCAGCTTTCTCCGATTTTTTTCCTTACTTTCTCATTTTTATGTCTAATGTGCCTGGACTACTAATTTGTATAATTTTTGCACAAGAAAAAAACCTGTATTATATGTGATGTATTCCATGTTACTAAACATTCATACAGAAATTTATTCGAATCAGAACTTTCATACAAAAGTTCTGTACAAAGAATTGACTGCACCAATTTTGGTACAAAATGGCCGCCGGCAGCCATCTTGAATTTCAGACTGGACCCCAAAACACTCGTTCTCGTCCCACGGTGATAACAAAGGTACCCAAGAAGTTTCGTAAAGATCGGTTCATAAATATGGCCTCTAGCCCGAGCCGTATTGGCATTTGCACTTTCAGCGCTGAAAGTAACACTAAATAAATCAAAGTTAGTCTGATTGGCATGATTTATGCACGAGAAAAAAACCTGTATTATATGTGATGTATCCCATGATACTAAACATTCACACAGAAAATTATTCAAATCAGTGCCTTCATATGGAAGTTCTGCGCAAAAATCTGACTGCACCTAATTTTGTACAAAATGGCCACCAGTGGCCATCTTGAATTTCAGACTGGACCCCAAAACACTTGTTCTCGTCCCACGGTGATAATAAAGGTACCCAAGAAGTTTCGTAAAGATCAGTTCATAAATACGGCCTCTAGCCCAAGCTGTATTGGTATTTGCTCTCACAGTGCTGAAAGTAACACGAAATAAATCAAATTTAGTCTAATTTGCATAATTTACGCATGAGAAAAAAATCTGTATTATATGTGATGTATCCCATGGTACTAAACATTCATACAAAAAAATTATTTAAATCGGAGCTTTCATATGGAAGTTCTGCGCAAAAATCTGATTGCACCTAATTTTTGTACAAAATAGCTGTCAGCGGCCATCTTAAATTTTGGACCGGACCCAAAAACACTCGTTCTCGTCTCACAGTGATAACAAATGTACCCAAGAAGTTACGTAAAGATCGGTTCATAACTTCGGCCTCTAGCCCGAGCCGTGTGTACGGTGCAACGGATGGACAGACGGACGACAGGCCATGGCAATACCTCAAATTTGGCTTCACCAAAGTTGAGCTAAAAAATGGAAAATTTTTCGATACTTTTAACTGCCTTTACAAAGGTTTCCAGTGAACCCCCTGTACAAGCCAGAAAATAAGCAGACTGTCATCTGCAAAATGAAGTCCCCAAAGGGTGAATTTTGTGATGCTACCCTGCATAGCAGGGTAGCATCACTAAATTCACCCTCTGTGAACCTCAATCTAAATCAGGGTCTCAAAACTGAACAGAAAGAGGTACCCAGAGGATAAATTGGCCCACTGTATGGGATAGCATCATCAAATTCACCCTCTCGGGACCTCATTCTGCAAATGTCAGACTGCTTATTTTCAGTCTTTTTACATCTATGTACAGATGTCAAAAGACTGAAACAAGGTTTTAGCAATTTAATCTCGTTTCACACAAGTCACTGAGCTCTGTCAAACAAGTCTGAATTGGTTAAATTCACAGTTGCATTATGGGAAAAATTTGTCATCTGAAATTTTAGAAGTTTTATATCCGAGTACAAAGGGTGAAGCCAAAGCATTAAGTAAATCAGGCATGACTAGAAACAAGAGTCTTAGTTAAAAATTATTGTTAACCTTTCCATAATTGATATTGCAGAGTGGTATCTTTTATGTGTTCAGTAAGATATACAGAGTAATCCTGTTGTCCATCTTCCTAACACAAGACGACACATACAAAAAATTTCTTGAATAATTTATTTCCTTTATTTGCCTGAAAACATAGCTTATGACTCTCTATTGGAATTAGGTTGTTCCTATTAAGGGTCCTAATTTATGTATTAGAGGCAAACATTTTAAATAGAATAAATTTGAATGGTAATTTTTGTGAAAAAGAATTTGCCAGATATGGACATTAGATTTTAGTCTGGCAGCCAAATGACCATTTTGTGGCTAACCTTGCAATGTAAGGAAGTAACAGGTTTTTTTGGTTGTTTCTAGGATAATTTATTGTGCTGAAACCAAATCTGAATGCCACTCTGTAAACCTTGGGTAATGTTCAAGATGGTGTTGAAGATGGTTGCCAAAAAACTCTATTTTCATAAATTTGTTCATAGAACACCATAAAACGTACCTAACCCATGTACCACCACTAGGCAGTGTGTTGAGTAAAAAAACAAGCCAAGACCAATACCGGGTCTGGACCTGCGTCGCAGCATGCAATTGATTATTGCATACACGATACAACTCAACATTATCTAGCTCCAGGTGAAATATTGAATGAATCCGTCGCATAGAAGCCGAGAAAAGTGTGACGAAAAATTTCAATGTTCAGTGAGTACAGTCAAATTTCAAAGTATCGGCAAACAGGAAGTGGCTGCACGGCAGATCTGAAAATTAGATACACGATACAACTCATCATTATGAAGCAGCAGACCAAATATAAAATCATTCCCTTTCATAGAAGCCAAGAAAACTTTGACGGAAGAAGTGTTTCGGACGGACAGGCGGACGGTGTTGAGCAGTTACTAGACCTGCTCTGCCGCTGGCAACGCAGGTAAAAATCATGACACGCCCACGAGGGTGAAGGTCAAAGATAGAGGTCAACACATGGAATGAGCATACGCACCAACTTTTTTTTGTGCCCGGGCCAAAACTTTTTAATGGGAAAAGATATTATAATGAAACTTACACAACATATGTACTATCAGACAGTGTGTCACATATAAATTCCCAAATGACCCACCACGAACAAGGTCACAGGAGGTCAAAACAAGGAATGAGCATTCATAAATTTTTCTCGAGTCCAGCACACGACTTGTTAAGAGGAAGTAGATATCACAATGCAACTTACACAACATATGGACCATAGCTAGACAGCCTCGTCTAATTCACAGGACACCTGCAAAACTGTACAATTATTTCACCATACACTACAAAAACTGTGATATATCCATTCCATATCACAAGATATTTCATTCAATTAACAGGAGTTTTCTCTATAACCTAAATATGCAATTACCAAGTCAAATTTGTACTGACAGTATGATAAATGGGTTTGTGTTTGGAAGTTAAATTCAACAAGTGTTTGACCACCGAGGTGGTATTAGTCCCCTACGGCGCTTTTGTGACAAAAGGTGTTTTTGTCACAGAAGACACTAAAGTATATAAGCATCTTGGATTTTGGAAAAAAAATATTGAGCGTGCATAAACCCCTCACAACCCTTTATCCATGTACCATATATGAAAGGCGTAGCTTGAACCACGTTGGAGGGAGGGGTGGTAACATAAAATAGAGAAAAAAGCTTAAAAAAACACAACAAAAATGGCCGCCATTCTGCCATCTTGGATTTTGAAAAACAAATATTGACTGCGCATCATCCCCTCAGAACCATTTATCCATGTACCAAATATGAAAGGTGTAGCTTGAAGCATATTAGAGGGAGAGGTGGTAACATAAAGACAGACAGACAGACAGACAGATGTTAGATTTTGAAAAAAATATTGAGCATGCATAATCCCCTCACAACCCCTTTATCCATGTACAATATATGAAAAGTGCAGCTTGAACCATGTTGGAGGGAGCAGTGGTAACATAAAATAGAGAAAAAGGCTTAAAAAACACAACAGAAATGGTTGCCATGGCGCCATTTTGAATTTTGGAAAAAAAATATTGAACGTGCAACATCCCATTACAACCCTCTATCCATGTGCCAGAAATAAAAAGTGTAGCTTGAACCATGTTGGAGTGAGGGATGGTAACATAAAATAGAGAAAAAAGCTTAAAAAACACAACAAAAATGGCTGCCATGCCGCCATCTTGGATTTTGAAAAAAAAATATTGAACGTGCATCATCCCCTCCCAACCCTCTATCCATGTGCCAAATATGCAAAGTGTAGCTTGAACCATGTTGGAGTGAGGGGTGGTAACATAAAATAGAGAAAAAAGCTTAAAAAACACAACAAAAATGGCCGCCATTCCGCCATCTTGGATTTGGGTAAAAAAATTTTGAGCGTGCATCATCCCCTCAGAACCATTTATCCATGTACCAAATATGAAAGGTGTAGCTTAAAGCATGTTGGAGGGAGAGGTGGTAACATAAAAAACAGACGGACGGACGGACAGACGGACGGATGGACGGACGGACGGACGGACGGACGGACGGATAGTCCCCTTAGGGGACTAATTAATAGGGTTATTCAATTAAGAGATATCAAATTAAATGGGCCCAACTGAATCAACTTTTCAATATCCGCACTTGTTTTTTGTCAATAATAAATGAAATGTGTTGTAAATATTCAACTTGCATGACTTTAAAAAATGTACATGTCATCAGAATATTATTCTCTCTGCATTTTCAAAATGTCTGGGTTTTTTTAGCTATAATTTTGAAACTTACCATACTTCTTTAGTATGGTACAGATGCCAAAAATAGGTTTAGCTTGAATTTTTGTCACCAGGTGGTGCTACTTAAAAACTGAGCTAAAATACTGCTTCCCGATGAAAGACTCCTCAGGATATGTAATTTTGGTTGTTTAAAGTGTGTTCATATGATCAGGTATGGTCTCTAGATTTGCATAAAAGGTTTTAGATTTTTATTCGGCCCATGTGGCACCTGCAGTGCCACTTTCGTCATTAGAGAATCGGTTTCCAGCAATATGCTCCTAGGGATTTTAATAGAAATGTTGAAAGTGTGTTCATATTTTCAGGTTGGGTCTGTAGATGTGCATAAAGTTTTCAGATTTTTGATTGGGCCCCATGTGTCACCCGTAGCACCACTTTTGTCATTAGAGAATCGGTTTCTGGCAAAAGGCTCCTTGGAGTTTTAATCTGAAATGCTGAACGTGTGTTCATATGGTCATGTAGGGTTTCTAGATGCACATAAAGATTTCAGAATTTTGATTCGGCCCCCACGTCACATACATAGCGCCTCTTTTACCGTTAGAGAATCGTTTTCTGGCGAGAGGCTCCTAGTGGTTTTAATTCGAAATGTTGAAAGTGTGTTCATATGTTCAGATAGGATCTCTAGATGTGCATAAAGGTTTCAGATTTTTGATTCGGCCCCATGTGACACTTTTGTCGTTAGAGAATCAGTTTCGGACAAAAAAGATCCCAGGGGATAACACTTTGGTTGTATGTGAATTGATTTGTGACTATCATGATGGCAAACTGAAAATGCAGGGCCACATCATAGTGTGCTTTGCACACAATTGACGCGGTCCAAGTTCGATTTTTGCAGACATCAAGAAATAGAAGTGTCAATGACAATGCAGCTCAACTTGACCATGAAGAGACTGAACTAAATAAAAAGTTCTGGTCACACAAGTCATTCACTCAAGTTTCTACAGAAAAGATATCACACCAAAGCTACAGATGAAAACTGAAAAAGATCGGGTCAGGGATATGGCCTGTAGGGCGTGCTAATGAAATTGTTGACAGTTTATATGCCAAAACCAAGATGGCTACTGCAACGAAATTCAGAAAAATTTGATACCGCCCATCTAGACATTACATCAAAGCTAAAATAAAATTTGAAAAAGATCGGGTGAGAGATGCATCTCTAGAGTGTGCTAATGGAATTGTTGACAATTTATATGCCAAATCCAAGATGGTCAGACAGCCATATTTTTCAACAAAATTCAGAAAAATTTGATAGCTCCCATCTTGACATTACACCTAAGCTACATATTAAATTTTAAAAAGATCAGGTGAGAGATGTGCCTGTAGTGTGTGCTAATGGAATTGTTGACAATTTAAATGCCAAATCCAAGATTGCTGCTGGTGGCCATATTTTTCAACGAAATTCAGAAAAATTTGACAGCTTCAATCTCAAAATCAAACCAAAACTACAAATGAAATTTGAATAAAAGGCCCCATGGGGGCCCTAATCTCATATTTTCAATAACCCATCAGATTTGATATACAGAAGCTCAAGTAAGAATACTGATGACCGATTGATTAAAACAGGGTTCCTGCAGGCAAGGAAAGATAAATTTTGAGGTTATTCAAGGCTGTTTCTCAATATATTTCAGCGATTTTCAAGGCCCTACAATAGCCAAATTCAAGGGATTTTCAAAGTTCAGTGGAAGGATGGGTAATGACTGGAAGTATGTGTTAGGACTATACCATCACAAACTCAAGCATATAAAACTATATAATTATGATTTATGTGCTCCAACAGGATTTTTATTTTGTGAATATTCAAGGCTTTCCCAGGTCTCCCGACACATTTTCCAGGATTTGAGGGCCTTGAATGACCCTTAGTCATCGAACAGGTTGAACAATTTTTTTTTCCTTACCTTTTTTTTGGGGGGGGGGGGGGGGGGGTGGGGAGTGGGGGTCAGGTGCATGTGATAGCTTAATGGTAATAACATAGCATTTCTGTTGGCTGCATTTCTAGTCTCATTCGCATGCAATTGAAAAATATGGTTTAAAGTCAGGGATTCCATAGTTGAAAAAACAAGAGGCCCCAGGGGGCTTGAGGGTGCTCACCTGACAAGGTAGACTAAATATCAACCCAGGGAATCTATTTATTTATTGGTGTTTAAGGTCACATACTTCTGCACAATGGCTAATCATGACCACAACATGGAGATAAAGTCAAGGTCTGTCAATCATTTATACCCCATGTTGCCTATTTTAGAGGACTCGCACCCCAAGCATTAGTGGCTGGGTCCTATTTTACCAGTGAAACAGAGCTTGTTTACCACAGTGAACAAGCACTGCTTCACTTCCCGGGATTTCTGCAGGGAACCCAGGGAATTGATTCCAACAAGTTGCATCTGCCCCTCCTAAGAAAAGCTTACACCAAATATCCAAAAATTCTGACTGGTGGATCTAAAAAAAAAAAGAAGATTTTTCCACAGGGAGCCGAAATATGAACCCAGGGACTTGGCTTTAACAAACTTGAATCTCAATCCCCTAAGAATGAACAATGAAACCCAGCTGTGAGGGCCACTATATTTAAAAAAAATTTGAATATTGCTTTGACAAATTTCTCAACTGTATTGCTTCAGGTTTTTGTTAATAAACAGCAGTATGTGATGTCATAATACACGATTGAGCGTACTAATGAAAACTGTACCCCATCAAAAACTGGACATTCTAATATAACAATAACATCAATAATTTTAACTGGAAGAGTGCTGGAAGCCAATATTTGGGCTTTACTTTGAAGTGCAGGTACCAGAATTCAAAGGGTTCATATCCAGTGGATATGCTTCATATTATCTTTGAAGTGAAAATACTTAGCCTGTATGGATTTGCTTTGTTACAATTCATGAAAGAGTGCCTATTGGCAGTCTCCCATAAATTGTAACAACGCAAATTCAGAGAACAAATTTTGGTGACCAAAAATAATTCAGCACTCTGCCGGTTAATTAGGCACTTTGGTTTATTAGTAACCCAACAGAAATGGTCAGCAGCCTGACAATGACAGATCATTAGCAATTTTTCTGAGCGATTTTACAAAGATTCGCATCGAAATTTGGCCCCTATCTTGGATCTCCCACCCCCTTTGCCAACATGAAGGTGGCAGGAGGTACAAATTTCTACATGTTACCAATCAGCATTCAGCAATCCAGTAGTACACAGATCAGTGACTCACATATATTTTTGCTGTGTATCAGTAAGAAATCTGTATATTTTATTGCTATTTAGCCTCGTCTGTAACTCTGTGTTAATGGCCTATCAATAAGTCAAAATACAAAGCGGAGTTTCTTCGATCTTTGTCACTGCTTTCAATAAGTCAGCAAACAGTATTTGAAGCAATAGTGCTTGCACACATGATTATCAACAGCTTTTAAAAACTGAAAGTGTAATTGTATGCCCTCAAATCATTTTCAATGTATTTTGCTAAAAGTTAAAAAATTTATAGTAATTTATATATTTTTTATACTTACCAATGACCCAGACTTAGCTGGTGCTAACTCTAAAATATTTAGGGCCAAACACAAATTTTGCCCCCCAATCCCAAAAATTTGCATGCAAAACCGAAAATTAGAAGTCCTATCTGGCCCTCCATACATTTTACCTTCCAGACTCCAGGAAGTCACCGAATCTGGCACCAAATAAATCATTCTTTGTATAAAAAAAAAGGTATGAGTGCCCAGTACTGCCTACTCATGGGAGGGCCATTCCCATCTGGGTCATTGGTAAGTATAAAAAATATATAAATGACTATAAATTTTTAAACATTTTTATACTGTACCAATGACCCAGACTTAGCTGAATCGTAAAAAGGCAGAGGGCCTAGAACTTCGTAAATAGTAGATCAGCATAGATCAAATCCTTCAATCCATGATGAAGAAATAAGAATTACATGTATGTCTCTTAATACCATAATAGAAGAGACATAGCCTAATATGTATCCAATTATGTACAGCCTAAATCTAACATAAAATCATGTTAATTAAGATGTAACAAATAAACAATTTAGAGACTAGTCTGGTCAAGGCCCTAACAATAATTAAGGCATACTGAGAATGAGAGAAATTTCCCATAAACCTACGCCACACAATAATATTGCAGCTGATTGCCGAACATAGTACGGACAAGACAGCTTCGTCAATAGTTACATACCCCATAAGGCAGAGAAGTGGACAAAATGACCCCTCCCCCCTTTTTTTGAACATAACTTCAAAAGAAAGAGGGGAGAGCTCTAGAATCAATAAGCAGTACCCGGAAACGATATAAAAATATCAACCAGGCACTCAAAAATTAATTCAGGAATAATAAGTGGTGCTTAACGCCACTTCACAAGCCAAGGCTATAGTGATGATTTTAGTAAATAACATTATCCGCTATAAAATATGCACTGCAGAGACGCCGTATACAGGTACGATGAAATCAGTGAAAAGTTAAAAAATTTATAGTAATTTATATATTTTTTATACTTACCAATGACCCAGACATAGCTGGTGCTAACTCTTAAAATATAGGGCCAAACACAAATTTTGCCCCCCAATCCCCAAAATTTGCATCTAAAACTAAAGAAAACATGTCCTGAAAGGCCCTCCACACTTCGCCCCTACTGCGCATGCGCAGTGTCAAGGACGTTCCGAAATTGGCGCCATTTATCATTCTAATAACCAGTGCCTGGTAAGCGCTATGTACTCAGCGGGGAGGCAAGAGTTCCCAACTCCTGGGAGGGCCATCCCCGTCTGGGTCATTGGTAAGTATAAAAAATATATAAATTACTATAAATTTTTTAACATTTTTATACTGTACCAATGACCCAGACATAGCTGAATAGTAAAAAGGCTGGAGGGCCAAGGACATAGAGCAAAATGGAATACGCTCAATAAAATAAAATAGAGTCATCCCCTGTAGGGAAAAGAAGTAATAGGCCTTACATGTATCTTTCTTATTTATGATAAATTAGAAAGATACAACACCTTCCAAAAATTGAGCTTCATACATCCATGTACTCTATTAATATCCAATATAATCGTTATACTAATAATTTTTAAAGTAAGCCAATAATAAAGTAAGTCTAGAGAATAGAGACTCTTATACTCCTAAAAGTGTCTGAGAATTGCATAATCATGTCCGTTGACATATGCAATATTCAAAAGCTATACTTTAAAAACTACGACTTGAATGAATTTTATAAACTTAAACTTCTCACTAAACAACCATCCCAATAACAGCTCAGAATTACTAACTCCGGAGGAGGTATCCCCTTGTTTTTATAGTAAAAACAGGTGACCCAAGGGAACACCCTCCCCCCCCCCCCCTTTTTCTTGCCCTGGGTCAAATAGCCCAGAGCGAAGAGGGCAGCCGAACGGAGACACTGCCGAAACAGACAGCCTACCTAGCTATAGTAGCAACTGTTAAGAGAATGACATTCTGAGCAGTAGATAATAGACCTAACAAAAGAGGCCTCAAGAAATTGACTCGATATTTCTAAGATAAAATTCATGAATGTGGATGGCTGAGCGCAATGAGCGGCCTTCAAAAATCTATAATAGCGACACTATTAAAGTAAGCCCAAGAAGTAGAAGAACTCTTACTTAATGAGCCGAAATCTTAAGCACAACTGCTAAGTCAATGATATACCATAAGCAGTACGCTAGTTAATAGAATCCATTAACAATAAAATGGAGCGTAACGTCCTTCTACTAGACATCAAAGACAGAAGAAGCTTACGCCCTTGTAATAAACAGATATCTGTTTATAAATACATAAACTGTACCCGGAAAGAGTAAAGGCCTATGCCCATACGAAGACGGAAGGACCTTAAAATAATAGGTTCCGGATAATAGGAGCCTAACTCTTATGCAACAATCCAACCTAAATAGTAACGGAAGTATTGATTCCGAAACTATGAAAGTGAAAATCATCCATCGATAGTGCATGAAACTCACTGACTCTACAGTAAAAGAGAAACCAACAGAATTACTGTCTAAAAGGTCAGAATTTGAAAACTACTGTTTCCAGAGGCTCAAATGATTACTTAGCTAAATAAGAACCGAAGTTAAAATCCGTATAGGAATTTAATCTAAAGATTCTAAGTCTATTTATCAAAAAGTTACTAACTGACTTAGATAAAGAGACAAAAGACTCAATTGTAAACTATCGTAGAGTGCATAGGTATGAGGTAACATAAACCTATAACCTAATAATAACAGGCTGCAGTAGATCTTGTGAAACAAGTATACTAAAAAATAGCAATGAGTAGTATGGAGGGATCAACAATATGAACATAATGATCCCTACACCACGATGGAAGAGCCTCCACTTTAGTCGCATAGAATAGCGAAGAAGAGGATCTCCTATAGTAAGAAATCGCGTCCAAAGCTCGTCCAGTACAGTGCTTACAATGCAATACGGACCACACAACGGAATACATGAAGGTTGCGACCTTGCTGGTTGTGATAAAGATGACACGATTTACCCAGTGAAAAAAGATCCTCACATAGAGGAAGATTTCACGTTAAGATCCACAGTAGACAAGAGAGTAAAATACTCATGATCTCTGTGAAGATAGAGATGCTATCAACAGAAATGTATTGTGGTTGTTTATCTTAGCAATACCTGCTAAAACAACAGCGCCGGAGGATACGCGTATTCTATCATTCCGTCCTATAGATCAATAGAGCGTTAACAGTATTAGCTCAGAGATCTGGACAAGCCAACACATACGTCTGCAATTGATTAGCAAGCTGTGTCATAAATAAAACAACATTGGGCGCTCCCATAGATAGCAAATCTGATTGAATACTTGTTTGTTGAGAGTCCATTCTGACAGCAACAAGCGACCCGTAAGAGAACGGGAGTCCAATAAAACAATCAGACGACCCAGAATATGACGGACCAAAACTGAACTTGGTGTACTATAACCAACAGACGGATTCTTTCCATTAAATTGAATAACGGAAACGAAAGAGTGCCTCCCTGGTTCCGGAGATACGCCACTACTGTCGAATTAAAGGACAGGAATTTGGGCATGCGTTTCTGAATAATGTTCATGCAATGACATAAAGCAAGCCTAAAAAACATTATTCCGCGGAAGTTAAACTGATAGCTAAAAAACTGCGGAACCCAAAGACCCTGGCACTTCGAATCCGTAGGGATCAGTATATATCCCAATCTGTTTGACTGGCAACCGTCATAACAGCCACACTCGGGTCCGGCAACTGCGGCGGCACTCTCTGAGTCAACCACCGAATGTTTGCCCCAGTCTGAATCTCTTGTAACACTAGATAGACAAGAGAATGTATAAATCGAGCAATTCATGGATTGCCGGAAAGTTGCCGTCAAAGAGAAGCTCCTCCGAGAACGAAGCGACTCTGAGAGAGTTCTTAACCTTACTATCCACGCGTGTGGATGTAGCTAGGGCTGCGTCACGTCTAACCAACTCCAAACAGCCACTGAAGGGCGGAGTTATACGTGAACAAACTACTGCCCTCAAAAGAAATTACATTGAGAATAATATCCCGTAAATCTTTTCTTGAAGACGTAATGATAACGCCTCAGTAAGGCGGATTACGTATAATAAAGCGTCTAAGTTAAGTCTACTATACATAATGTCGATCCCAACACTGAAATTGGAAAAGACATAAACGGCGAAAAAGAATATATGCAGTCTTTAATCACACCGTCTAGACGCATATGAACTCTCGGTATGCCCTGCTCTGCCAAAATAAACTATTTGTAAAAATGATAAAATGGCAGAAATGAGCCATGCGGACAAGAAACTAAACTATCATGCTTAGTAGCAAGCTTGTATATATATATAAATATATAGCGTCGAAAAATAAAACACATGTTGTAATGACAATATTGGACTGCGTCGGTAAGTCAGGGACAATGTCCCTGTACCGATTGAAAAATCCGAGTCCAATGACGCTATAAGTCTCTTATCCAAGATCGCAGCAATGAAGTCCGAAAAATAATCACTGGAAGAAATGCCAGAAGATATGAAAGGCATCTTCCGATACTACTAAAGGGAAAACTCGAAATCTTTCGAATCCCTTTCGCCATCCTGTCGGACCCTATAAAGCGTTCGGTCGTCCGTAGCTGATGCAACTGCGGACCGCACCGACCCAGCGCCGTCGGATAATTCCTGATTCGACCGAGAAACTGTCAATTGCTGGGATGCTGCGAAACAACTGTGCTAACTCGGATAGCACGTCCATCACTGAGGCCTGAGGAGAAGCGGTCTTACGATGCATTGCCGCAGGAAGCTCCGAGATCGTTACCCCGTGCATACTTCCAATATGCGAGCGAACGGAGTGTATAGGCCTCGTGTCCCTTGGCTACCGGATGGCGCGACCTATTCGCCGTGGAATCACTGAATGCCGAAACTGATCGGATACTCGAGGTCACGTAGCCAATGTGCGGTCGTGTGCCCTGCTGTGAGGATGAGGAAGCATTAAAGACAGTCTCTCGGACTGTAAATATAACTGAGCGTCCCGAGCAACGGACATATGCTCCGAATGTAAAATATCTGAACCACAACATGCGGTCCCCTATGTTGTTGGCTTCCTCCGATCTGTCCTCAATCTGCCGTCACTGGGTGAGTACTAAAGTAATTAAAGTGCTCGCATCACCCAAATCTGCTTCCTAGACCGCAACGGACGAACCCGGCAGCCGAACCATTCGATGAATGTACGCTACACCGGGTGAGCTAGCGAATGTCACTCCGTAAGCGATAGACATATTCCATGAGCACTTATTGCCGCTAACTCTTCATTAACTATGACGACAGAGGCACACTTTTGAAAGACATCTCCATAACTCTTCGAATAAGAAACCAGAAATGCTTGGATAGCAAGCATAAAATAATAATATATATAGCGTCGTTCAATAATTCGAAAGTTTGTGTGACATTATTGGACTATGTCGGAACTGAGGGACGATGTCCCTGAACCGAACCAAAAATTTCTAAGTCCACCGACGCTATCAGTTTCTTATCCGGCATCGCAGCATATGTTGTTCCGAAAGGGAAAGCTTGAAATCCTCCGAATCCCTTTCGGTATCCCGTCGGACCGGATGAAACTTTCGGACGTCCGTACCCGCTTCCGCGGAGCGTCCCGACCCAGCATCGTCGGATAAAATATATGCGACAGATTCAGTTGATGCTGGGATGCTGCGATAAACTGTGCTATTAAAGAAAGCACGTCCGTTCCCGAGGCCTGTGCAGTAGCGGACTTACGATGCATTGCCGCTGGAAGCTCCGTGTACGTTGACTCCCGCACACTTCCTATGCGAACGTCCGGAGTCTGCAGGCCTCGAGTCCCCGGCTACCGACCCAGCGCTGTCGGATAATTCTCGATCCGACACCATTTCTGTCGGCTGCTGGGATGCTGCGATAAGCTGTGCTATGTGCACAAGAATGTCCGGCGTCGAGACCTGTGGAGGCGCAGTCTATCGCTGCTTCGCCGAGGGCAGCTCCGCATCAGATGGCTCCCGCATACTTTTCCTATGCGAACGTCCGGAGTCCATCGGTCTCGAATCCCTGGCTGCCGGATGGTGTGACCTGGTCGCCGAAGAATCCTTGATCGGCGAAGCTGGTAATATATCGGCGGTCACGCAGCCAAGGTGCGGTCATGTGCGCTGACGAGAAGAGGAAGCCTTAGCAGTCTCAGCGGACTGCCTATACAACGGAGCGTCCCGAGCGACGGACGTATGCTCCGCTAGCGACACATTTGTACCACAACATCTGGGGCCAGATGTTGTTGAACGAGAGAGGGGCCTCTCTCGCTTGCCGTCCGGATGGACCGGAACGAGCTATGAACCGGACTAAAAGGCTTCCTCCGTTCTCCCTCCGATCCGCCGTCACTGGGTGTGCATTAAGATAATTTTATAGTGCTCGCATCACCCCAAAATTCCTTCTAGACCGCAACGGATGAACCCGGCTGCCGAACCATTCGGTGAATGGACGCTACACCGGGCGAGCTAGCGGACGTCAAAGGCCGTCGAACCTACTAGGGTCCTCTTAAGCAATTGGCGTATTACATGAGCACTTTTCCGCTAGCCCTTCATTAATTGTGACGACGGAGGCACACTGTTGGAAGACATCACAGATACATCACCCTAATCTTGATCGTCTGAAATAGAAATTGATAAAGTAGAGTGACCCTGCGGGGAAAGGACCGGAGTGTCCAAATCCCCAACAACATACCGTGACATACGCTTCCCATATTGTCATCGAAATCATACGATACAGAACAGGAGTTAATGCGAGTACACTGACCACATATAGAATGATAATAAGGTCAGAGGAAGACTTCCTCTTAAAACAATTGATCAATATCCTTTCAATGTGAAAAGAAAACAAGTCCTGGTACTCGCACTAACCCCTGGCAATCAAAATACATAATAATAATATGATCCATTAATATAGAAAAAATAATTGAAATCAAAATATTTTGAAAAAATATTTTTTCAGAACAGCCCAAGTTTCTGAAAAGTAACGTTGAGCCCCAATGGATCCCAAGCCTAAGTGTGGACAAAAATTTTAAAAATATTTTAAACAATTTATTCAACACTTACGAACAATAATAATGTATCTAGTTATGATTAAAATAACATAAAGATATTATTATTTAGAAATCCCCCCCTCACACAGAGGGCTGTTGTAAATGTAAACAAAGAGTGTAAAAACACTAAAATAAGACTCCAGGCACCCAGGCCCGAAATCAGTTACCAAAAATACACTATCTGATGCAAAACAGAGACTTCCAGGGAAGAAACTGCAGAACATCAGATGGTAGATGCAGAACACAACGCCTAACCACCCGTAGGTGAAGACGTAAACATGGGGAAAGAACAGAATTTATTCTGTTATTCAGCTAAAACTCCCAAGAAATTTTAGTAATAATAATTACAGAAACTATGCCAAAAGCATGGGAGAATAGCAAGGGGGAACTTAAAGGACAGGGAGAGAGGAAAACACTTGAAAAAACAGTGTAACTAAATAATCAGAATGACAACAAAATGGCTGCTGCCTTGAAAATAGGTAACTTAACATAATTTCATTAAAAAATTTTAAGTTACAGCCCTGATAATATTCTGTCACACATTCTTTTCCTCTCCTCCTTTTCTATCCTCCTTAGAATCACCATTTCACTAATATTTATGTGTCTGGCATCATTTAAACTGAGATTTAAAAGCACAAAGATCAGTCAGATGTTAACTGATGAAGGGCCAAACTTAGAATGATAAATGGCGCCAATTTCGGAACGTCCTTGACACTGCGCATGCGCAGTAGGGGCGAAGTGTGGAGGGCCTTTCAGGACATGTTTTCTTTAGTTTTAGATGCAAATTTTGGGGATTGGGGGGCAAAATTTGTGTTTGGCCCTATATTTTAAGAGTTAGCACCAGCTATGTCTGGGTCATTGGTACAGTATAAAAATATCAGTTATAACATACAAAAGCAGGATAAGATGAACAATCTCTGCAGAGAAAACACGCTTCAAGATCATTCACAGGAGGCCTCTGAAATATTAAATCCAGTAAAAACACTCTCCAACGTGTACTATTTGATATCTACAACTATAAACACATGAGAATATGCGATTTGAGAACCAACAAAATAGAGACCAGGATCTAGAAATGGAGGTAGGTATGAAAAACCGGCTCCAAAATCAGAAATTAACCCTTTGACACTTTAATTATCCTGACGTTCAAACGTCACAGGGAATTCAGTTTCTTCAACGTTTTTCAAAAAGGGACGTCAGACGTCGGGAAGTACAAATAAGATATTTTTCACATTTTTTCACATTAATGATTATCTGGTTGAGGGCTACATTATTTTTTGGTGGTCTGAATTTCTTATTCAAAACTTGTTTATTACAAATTATTGGAGAGTGGCCACAGGCACTCTCCGATAATTTGAAATAAAACAAATTTATATCAACAAAATATTATTTGTGTTTGACTGAATACGAAATACAAGCAAGGAGAGTGTTGGCTTTTGCTCTGGTATTCTCATTTCTTGAACGCCCTGATAGTGGCTTCTTGCACTCAACCAGTTAAGAAGTATTGGCAGCAGGATTATATTAGTATTTTAAGCTGCGATAACATTTGGCTCAACGGTTATCACCCAGCACTATTCGGGAGAAAATAGGAATCTGAGGTTAAAACTTTAAAAAATCGAAAAATAATAACAAAACAGATGACCACAAAGTATCAACGTGTTGTTTGATTTCGTACGTAATAACACGTACAAAAGTATCAAAGGGTTAAATACCAGAAACAAATGCAACAGAACTGCATGTATGCGTATGATGGTGCCATCCAACATGTCCCAGATGCAAAGTATGTATGTATTAAAAATATATACGTGACAGCGTGAGTGTGTGTGTATGGGGGATGGGGAAGATTCAAATATATGTCGAAACCTCCTCACCAACATTACTTAATCATTGCTGACGTAGACAGCAATAATATAGAGATCATAAAGCTACTTCACGTCTGAATACTCTGTAATGCCACTGAGAGCGGAGAATGACATGAAGAATAAAACTTCCCTTAAAGAAGGAAACTTCTAATGGGGAAGCTTCTGGTGAATGCTCAATAGCAGACCCCATAACCTCAATGAAATCAATAAAAACAAATGAATTGAAGGATACACATATCCTATCATTCATTCCCATGAAAACGGCTGAGCGTCAATGTATGCGCTCAAAAGCCTTATACTAGCGACACAAATAATGGAAACTATTATTCCCATGCGCCAAAAACTTAACTATCCTGAAGAGATCCCACATAAGATCATATAATAGCTAAACAGTCAGAATAAGCGTTTACTTATGCGCTGAAATCTTAAGCATTGACTGCTAATTGGAGGATAAATAACCCTAGCAGTACGAATAGCTAACTGACTTATTTAACAATAGAATGAACATAAATGTCACTTCTATTGAAAAATAACGACAACAGAAGCATACCTTTCTTCTGATAAACTCTGATGTGCATAGAGAGACCCTCGGACTCAGGATTGTAACGCAATATATGAACTCACGTCCGAAATATTAGAGAAAACCGTAATATATGCCCAAACTTCATCTTATGTTAAAAGATTCTCTAAAACAAAACAGGTCAAGAGGGAAAAACGTCTACCACTCCAGATAATAACTGGTGTAGACGCGTGTAAGCAACCCATCGAAAAAAACGTTGCAAGCCGCTCCACACAACTCCATCCAGAGCATAAAACTATTGCAGTTAATGCGTCAGATAACAGATAAAAGCGAGTCAAAACAGCTGGTTAATTCGCTCTGTGAAACAGAAGAACCAGCCAAATGAATAGTGGGATACATGAATCCTATCATAAATCCCATGAGACATTATTTAGTTCACAAAACAAGTGATCTAGAGAACTATACTTGCTGCAATTGCCGAACGTTAGCTTATAGACTGAAAGATAATCATAAATAATCTAATTATCGACATCCAGTCAAAATATGCCGGACCGAGTTCTATAAGAGCCTCGAACCACCGGCTCAGGGGAGTCTGATCAGTAACTCAGTCTGACGAGAAACCCCTAACCAAGTGGTTGTATAGACAAACCTAAAGAATTATGTATAGGAGAGATACCTATACCTTCGCTATGAGCCTTATAAGCAAATTAAGTCTAGGACAAACTCTCCTACTCTTTTGTTGGCTGTAGTCGATTAGACCCCAACTTAAAGAGTCGATAATAGATGCTTTCTTGTAGTTTAATCCTATAATAATGAAAGGTTACCATCAAAGACTTAGGTATATCTATACCTTTGCTATGAGTCCTAAGAGATGATTAGAGTCTAGGACAACCTCTCATACTCTTTCTGCTGGTGATGGTACATTAGACCTCAGCTTAAAGAGACAAAAATAGATTCTTATCATAAAAACTATAGAGTTGAAGCAACCTATGGCAAGTTTCCATCTAAGACCGAGAAATAAATACTATGTCTGGAAAGAATTTTAAAAGGTACAACGACCACAAAATTTCTTCCATACAGACAATGCGTCACAGTACTTAAATTAAGTTCATAAGACCAAGAGACTAAATTCGCTCTGACTAAAGAAATTATCTTCTCAATTGCATCTGAGCGAACAGCTAAACTAGAACTATCACTGAAGGTGATTAATACCCCCGCTTTGGGTTTTTAGAGGAATGCACTTCTGATCATGTAGGCGAAGGCCATAAGGAAATGTATACATAAAGATCATTTTTTGTTTTTGAAATTTGTATTTGCATGTGGCCTTCCACAGAACAGCACTGAATACTTAAAGAGCCCACACATATATGGTTTACATTTGGAAAAACACATTTCCAATGTGCAACATGTATTCAAAATCGGTTCATTAATGTAGGAGGAGTTGCACACACAAGAATCCCATTTGAAAACCCATAATAAATCCAAGTTAAAGGGAGATAACCTGGTTAAAATTGTCGCAGATCAAAAATTTGGGAATATGCGTATGTTCACTTAGTTGTGATAATGTTTGAAAGGTTTCGTCAAAATTGATTGATAAATGTAGGAGGAGTTGCACGCACAAGAATTTCATGTAGAAACCCATAATAAATCTAAGTTAAAGGGAGATAACCTAGTTAAAATTGCCACAGCTCAAAAATTTTGGAATATGCGCATGTTCACTTAGTAGTGATGATGTCTGTAAACTTTCGTCCAAATTGATTGATAAATGTAGGAGGAGTTGCGCACACAAGAATTTCATGCAGAAACCCATATTAAATCAAAGTTCAAGAGAGATAACCTGGTTAAAATTGTCGCAGATCAAAAAGTTTGGAATATGCACATGTTCACTTAGTAGAGATGATGTTTGAAAGGTTTCATCAAAATCGGTTCATTAATGTAGGAGTTGCGCACACAAGAATTTGTTCGAACGGAAAGACATAATAAATCTAAGTCAAAGGGAGATAACCTGGTTAAAATTGTCGCAGATCAAAAATCTTGGAATATGCGCATGTTCACTTAGTAGTGATGATGTCTGAAAAGTTTTGTCCAAATTGATTGATAAATGTAGGAGGAGTTGCGCACACAAGAATTTCATGCAGAAACCCATATTAAATCAAAGTTCAAGAGAGATAACCTGGTTAAAATTGTCGCAGAATAAAAAGTTTGGAATATGCACATGTTCACTTAGTAGAGATGATGTTTGAAAGGTTTCATCAAAATCGGTTCATTAATGTAGGAGGAGTTGCGCACACAAGAATTTGTTCGGATGGAAAGACGCAATAAATCTAAGTCAAAGGGAGATAACCTGGTTAAAATTGTCGCAGATCAAAAATCTTGGAATATGCACATGTTCACTTAGTAGAGATGAAGGTTTCATCAGAATCGGTTCATTAATGTAGGAGGAGTTGCGCACACAAGAATTTGTCCGGACGGAAAGACGTACAGACGGACGTACAGGGCGATTCCTATATAGCCCCCACTTCTTCGAAGCGGGGGTATAATGATAAAGATAAGGCTAAAACTAGGATCTTAGCCTGCTCAATCAATGCTGAGGAACTCTCAACATCTTCCCCTGCTGTTTTTAAAAGTATGTGAACCATCACAAACGATTAAAAATACAGAGGAAGAAGATAAGAAACCGAATTACTTTTTCCGCCGGAAGATAATATATGGTGTCGTATACAGAATCAAAGATCTGCGACACCCATGTAGACTTAACCGGAAAGAGATCTTACTACCCTGCTCTTCACCAGATGAAGTCAGCGTCAAACTACGCTAGCGGTTTCTCAAAATTGCTCGCAGCATTTTGAATCACTGGAACAAGATCAACGAAATGATAATGTATGATATCTATATCATCCAAGAGTTGTTCCGGAAGGAGTTATCCTATCCATAATATGATTAAATCAGATAGAATCAGTCACTAGCATCTAAACAGGTAGGTGACTGGATCAAATAAGCACTATGCAACAGCTCAAAATTTTGAGATCGATGTTGAGTGCTTCGGCCTTAGCAGGAATACTGCGATTAGCTGTGCAACTGCGATAGCAAGTCCATTACAGAGGCCTGAGGAGCAGCGGTCACAAATAGCCTCTTCGCCGGCTGCTTCTAGGACAGGGAGTCCAATATAGTTATTACTGCAGACGACCCCATGAATGAAACCTCATCTCCTTGGCTACTAGATGGTGCGACCTCTTACTAAAGATGGACCTTTGACGATGAAGACCGGGAAACCTGAGTCACTTAGCCAAGGTGCGGTCGGGAGTGCTTGATCCTCTTCTTTTCTTTTACCAGACATGCATACCTCAGAACTTGTCGTATTCTTCTTTCCATCAACACTAGGGGAGCATGGATTCGATTCACAGTGCTCGCTACACCCTATTCTCTCTCGACCACCATAGACATACACGGCATCACATCATCCACATACGAGTGAGATCTGCAGGATGAGCTAGCTGTTTTAGACAAGGAACATAAGCCTCCGTGAAACCTAGCCCTTGTCTTTTTTTTAAATCATAGAGCACGTACCCACTAGCTTTAAATACAATGCAAATGCGACACATCTGGAGTCACGGTCCAAGTTTCCAATCTTAACCGTTACACCGGCGACAGGGAACTGACACCACTCATCGGGTTTTATAGCCCTGTGCAAAATAAAGATCACTTTATCCGTATGTAGAGAAAACCATAAGACTAGCCGGCCTCGGACCTTATTGGTTTCCTCCTTCCATCGTCACTGGGTGAGCATAACTGCATATCATATCGATCGCTCCACCCTATATGATCTCACTTTTTCTAGCCCAGATTGTCTACACCTGGCGTCATAGTTCTCATGGGCTGTGTAACTACTTCACCGTTTGAGCTAACTAACGACAACGGACCTGCGCGGTCGTGTGCTTTTCGAACATAGAGGAAGCTATAAGACTGGCCGCCGTGGCAGTCTAAGAGGAAACTATAAGACTGGCCACCCCGGCAGTCTATGGAAGGAGCGTCTGACACAAGTTCGTACCCACAACTTCTGTCCCCAGGAGTTGTTATAAGAGAGAGGGATCTCTCTCTTGCTCGAAATCACGGATGACCTGAACAAACATACCTCAGAACTTGTCCGCCAAGTTCCTACCAACAACCTCTGCCGCAGAATTGTTATAAGAGAGAGGGGCCTCTCTCTTGCTCACAATCACGGACCTGTACGAACATACCTCAGAACTTGTCCGCCAAGTTCCTACCAACAACATCTGCCGCAGATGTTGTCATAAGAGAGAGGGACCTCTCTCTTGCTCACAATCACGGACGACCTGGACGAGCGTACCTCCAAACTTGTCAGACCGACACAAGTTCCTACCAACAACATCTGCTGCAGATGTTGTTATAAGAGAGAGGGACCTCTCTTTTGCTCACAATCACGGACCTGTACGAGCATACCTCAGAACTTGACCGCCAAGTTCCTACCAACAACCTCTGATCGCAGATGTTGTTATAAGAGAGAGGGACCTCTCTCTTGCTCACAATCACGGACCTGCACAAGCATACCTCAGAACTTGACCGCCAAGTTCCTACCAACAACCTCTGATCGCAGATGTTGTCATAAGAGAGAGGAACCTCTCTCTTGCTCACTATCACGGAAGACCTGTACGAGCATACCTCAGAACTTGACCGCCAAGTTCCTATCAGCAACCTCTGATCGCGATCATGAAGATCCGGACGAGCATACCTCGGAACTTGTCTACTTCCTCCTTCCCGTGCTTCCTCCTTCCCGTGCTTCCTCCTTCCCGGCGTCGCAGGGTGGGCATGTTGTATGTTTGTAGTGCTCGCTACACCCTTATTCCTCTTCTCAACCACAACGGACATACCTGGCATCATATCCCTCAACTCAAGGTAGATCAGCCAATCGAGCTAGCTGGCGACAAGGTCATCAATCCTACTAAGGATCTAGGCCTTGCCTAATACCTGAGCACTTTTGCCGCTAGCTCTTGATTTGCGACGACATCACGAAGCCACATCATGTTCCTGTTCCTCTGTAAATAGAAACTAAAAAAACTATAGCGACCTTTTGACGAGAGGACCACCGAGTCCCCTTGCCACGATAGGACCGATAGTGTCCACTCGCCTAACACAAACCACGACACCCATCATTCAGATTAACAACTCTGATACATGGAGCAGAATTAGTGGTAGTACATCAAGTAAACTCATTACAACGACTGAGTAAATAAAGGATATGTTTCCTCTATTTGCCATACTATTAGGTAAAAATAATTACCTAAAACTAATATATGTCATTGTACCACCACCAAATCTACATATAATATAAAATAACATTAAATATAATCAATGAAATAAATATATCCAAAAGAAAAACTCTTTCAAAAATAAAATAAAAATTTTTGAAAAAATTTTCCTAATATAAGAGCCCAAGCTTCCAAAGGGAATGATGAGCCCCAAAAAGCCTAAGTGTGGACAAAATTATAAAAACTCTATAAAATAAACTACCACACTATCAGAATATTTAATGTTACCTACAACTGTTGTTCCTAAATAAAATTAGGAAACAATCTAAAGATGTAGGCAACACGGCCCGAAGTCAGAAACAGAAACAAGACTATACGATGTAAAGCAAGATCTTCCTCAGAAGAAAAAACGATACATAGAATGTAAGATGCATGGCCAAAATGTCCGAACACCCTAAGGATGAGGACATAACCCTGGGGAAGTACAGAAAAATTTTCTGCATAAAACGTTAAACTCCCAATAAATTTATAAATAAATCTTTATAAAAATAAGCCAAAAAGCTTGTGAGCTTAACTGGGGGTATCAACGGAAGGCAGGGAAGGAATACTAAATAAACAGTGGATAGATCATAATCAATCAGAGATGAAGTCAGGCTCATGTCCCGAAAATAGGGAACATGATCTAATTTTACTAAATAATAAAAAATTACAGCCTTGAACGTATCAAACCACCGTTTCTTCCTTCCTTCATCCAGTTCTGTCCTTGGATCCACCAATTTAACCATTGATTTGTGTCTGGCATCATTAATTGAGATTTAAAAGCACAAATATCAGTTTGTTGGTATCTGACAAGGGCCAAACAAAGAATGATTTATTTGGCGCCAGATTCGGTGACTTTCTGGAGTCTGCGCATGCGCGGAAGGTAAAATGTATGGAGGGTCAGATAGGACTTCTAATTTTCGGTTTTGCATGCAAATTTTGGGGATTGGGGGGCAAAATTTGTGTTTGGCCCTAAATATTTTAGAGATACCAACAGCTAAGTCTGGGTCATTTGTACAGTGTAAAAATATCAATAGTATTTAATGTCCATATATGTCTTGTCTGGACAGGGTTCTTTCAGGCGAGGACTGTTAAACTTCAAGGTTATTCAAGGTAGTTTCTTGATATATTTCAGTATTTTTCAAAGTCCTACAGTAGCTAAATTCAAGGATTTTCAAGGCCCTGCCCCTTCACTAGGCCTAAGACTTTCGGTCATTGACCCTCCCCCCCCCCCCCCCCCCCCCCCACACACACTTCGCTACATGGGAAATTGCAAGTAAGAGCATGGAAGGCCCAATTTGATTGAAACAGGGTTCCTGCAGGCAAGAACTGATAAAATTCAAGAATATTCAAAGCAGTTTCTAGATATATTTCAACATTTTTCAAGGCCCCAAAATATTCAAATTCAAGGATTTTCAAGGCTGTACTAGGCTTAATTAGGACCACCAGTCATTGCAACTCCCCCATTTCCTATAAGGGAAGGGGGAGGAGGGGGCAATGACCAGAGGTCCTAGTTAGGACTATGCATTCATGAACTCTGGCATATAAAACTAAATAGTTACGATTACGTGCTTCATCATAATTTTTATTTTGTGAACATTCAAGGCTTTTTAAGGCCTCATGACACATGTTCCAGGATTTCAAGGTCATGAATGGCCCTTAGTCAAATTCAAGACTGTTCCTTGAATCCAAGGACCCACAGGAACCCTGCTGTAGATCGGTATAAATTTTGTGTAATTAATTCAATATACAAACCAGAGTTTCCTCACTCTTGGACTTGGCTTTCAATGAGTCTGCATTGGAAGGTGATGCTATTGACTGCTTTGGTGTTGTGCTAGGAGACTTGGGTGATATCACTGCCATTTTTGGAGACATGACAGCGGAAGCTGACTGTGAATGGACTGGTGACAAACTGTTCTGTGCAGGAGATGCTGTTACTTTGGGAAGCAGTTTTGGTTTTTTAGGTTTCTCTGTTGAGTGTGGTGAAGCTGGTCGCTTTAGAACTTTCTTCACAACAGGGGTATTTGTTTCTTTATTCTGAAAAAGATAGCAAACAGTACTACAGATGATACAAGTTAATCAGATATTGTTTAAAATATTGAAATTTCAGGCAGCAAATCTTTACCATAACCAGACCTGTTAACTCTCCCGGTTTCACCGTGAGTCTCCCGGTTTGAGGTACCAACTCACGCCCTCACAGTCATAGCCTATTTCCTCCTGATTTGACACTTTTCAAAAATAGTTGTCCTGTTCTATTTTGAAATCACAATCGAATGGAATGGTTTAACACACCGAAGGCACGCAGGGACGGTATGGGGAGCAAGCCCCTTTCGACCCTCATTGGCTGTAAATGATTAATTTCCACATGTCTGCTCGTGTTGAAGGAGGACAGGTTCAGATACTCGGCAGGTGTCACCGGTTGCGGCGAGAAGGTCTCTTTGACTGATGTCAGTTGAACCCTCGGGTGAGGACCAGTGTGAGAGGTTGGGTCCTCTCACAAAGGTACTACCTCTCCCCGAGGGTGCAGTCGATTTGGATTTTCAGGCAAGTATAGTCTGCCACTTCGGAGATGATATTGAGCGATGGCCATCACCGGCAAGTATAATCTGCCTCAGGCTGTCTCTGTTTGATAGGATGTCTTTGAAGGAAACAACAATGACCCCTTTCGGGGATCACCAAGAAGAAGATCCGAACTTCCCCTGTTCGGGGGCAGGCCTGCATTGTAATCCTAATGGGTTGGGACAAAATGATGCGCAATGCGCTTACAAAAAGGGGCCGAGGCAGGACGCAGGACCAACGCTCGCCTCCCTTAAAGTGGTCGACCACTTTTAGGGATGGAGTGGAGGATGTACAGGAACCATGGGGGTTACCATTTCTGTAACCGTTGGACTGTCCATAGCGGTTATTGGGGTGCTGGTCAAAAAGCATCTTCTGTGTACCTGCTTAAAAGAAGAAGGCAGAATTAGTTTTCATTAGAATATGTAGAAATAAAAGATAAAAGTAGCACATTATGTTTTAATTGTGATCACAGTTAAGCTGTTGATCTGCCTGTTAGATCACCTTCTTAGGGTGATGGTGAGTTTGTAGCGGGAGGGTAACAGGTTTAGACACTAAACCACACCCGCGGGTGTTTCTGTTATGCCCTTCGCTGGTTTCGACCATATTTTGATTAGTTTGAGCTTATTTTGGATCCTGATTAAACACTGCAAATCCCACCTCTAGCCTGGGAGGCCCAGCCCACACAAAACGCTCTCGCTTGGTATCGCGAGCGTCACGTGTGGGCCGAGCCCCCCCCTGGTCGGAAATGAGATCTACAGTATCCAATCATGATGTAATTTTAGTGAGTCGGTGAAGGCAGCCCTTTCTGGTAGAAGGCCACAGTTAAGCTGTTTTTCTGCCTGTTAGTTCACCTTCTCGTTCCCTATTTTTTTCCGAGCGGTCTTAGTTTTGATTGCAATTTTTGGGCTTTTGTCGGCTTTCGCAAATGGCTCCAAGTTTGGAGATTAGTTCGCTGTCGGCTAACCGTTCATGATTTTTTGCGGCCAGGGTGGCTAGGCGGTCTTTAATGGCGGGGATATCAGCCCTGTCATGGAGTGTTTTGATGGGTGTGTCCCATGGGGCACGGAGGGCAACTCTAAGTGCGTGATTTTGGACCATCTGGAGTTTTCCCATATTAGTTTGATTGAGGTCAGTTAGTATGATTGCACCGTATTCGAGTACTGGGCGCACAAAGGCTTTGTATAATCTGAGTAGGGTGGACTGGTTGGCTCCCCATGAAGTTCCCTTAAGCATTTTCAGTAAGTTATTGCGTTTGGTGGCTTTTTTCGCCATGTCGTCGGTGTGTTTGTTAAAGGACAATTTTTGATCAATGGTGATGCCCAGGAATTTCGCCTCTTTGCATTCTGGGAGGGTGTTATCCATAAGTTTTAGGTCAAAATCCCAGTTATTTTTCTTGTGAGTAAAGGCGATTCGTTGGGTTTTATTGGCATTTAGCTTAATTCTCCATTTGGCACACCATTGTTCTAGGTCATCGAGAGCGCATTGCAGGGGGTTTTTGGAGCAGATTGGCCGTATTGTTAGAGTCCCAGAGGCCCTTATCATCCGCGAATTGGGAGACTTGAACACGATCCTCTGAGAAGTTAAGGTCATTAACACAGAAGATGTAAAGGAGGGGGCTTAGGACGGATCCTTGGGGGGTGCCTGCTTCAAGGGGGCCACTGTCAGACATTTCATTGTTCACTCTGACTTTAATTTCGCGATCATTTAAGAAAGAGGATAGTAATCTGAGCAATTTCTTGGGGAGTTTCATTTTTGATAATTTGTAGCTCATTCCATTGTGCCAGATGGAGTCAAATGCTTTTTTGATGTCTAGCAGGACTGCCGCGCCTATTTGCTGATTGTTGATAGCGGCTTTCATTTGGGTGACTAGTCGGTAGACATGTTCGATGCCTTCTTTGCGGTTTCTATAGTCTCTTTGCCATTTATTAAAAAAATCGTTGTCTTCAAGGTGCCCCCTGAACCGACTGGTAAGGATTCGTTCAAATGTCTTACCAATGCAGCTGAGTAGGCTGATTGGGCGGTAGCTGGCTGGATCGGAGGGGTCCTTGTCCGGTTTTGGTATCATGCAACCGATGGCTTTTTTCCAACATTTGGGAAAGTAGCCGTGGGTGAGGCATGCGTTGAACAGTTTGTTTAGTTTTTCGATTAGGGAGTATGGGCTTTGTTTTAGAATTTTGTAGCTTACTTCGTCTTCGCTGGGTGAGGAAGAATTTTTGCATTTTTTTATGACGTTGATGATTTCGTCATTAGTGATGGGGATGACAAGGTCATCGTCATCCCCGTCTTCTGGCTCGTTATCGAATTTGGGGTCACAGTAGATATCAGGGTGTGCATTGATGAAGTCATCAATGGCGTTTATGGCGGCGTCATCGTTGCCCGCACCTTGATGCGGGCGATGCGTTTTTCTTAGGAGGTCGGCAAAGATTTCGGCCTAGTCTTTGTCGGTGCGCATGAAGGAACCGTCTTCCTTCTTAAGAGGTTTTCCTGCGGCTTTGCGGCTTTTGTTTTTTTGCCCAGTTAGGGTTTTGAAAGAGTCCCAGAATTTTTTGGCATCCTGGACTCCGTTTAGATCGGCTGTTGCCTTTTCCCAGTTGGCTTGTTTTTCAGCTTGGAGGGCTTTTTTGACCTCGACATGAAGGCGGTTGTATGTTTTGTGAAGTCAGCTTTCTTACCAGGGTCAGTTTTGGTTTTAAGAGCTCGAAGAGCTTTCTGTTTAGTTTTGATTAGTGAGAGTGTGTCACCTGAGATAGTATTTCTCCAGGGGCGCACTTCTTCTTTTGGGCATATTTCGTTTAGGGTTGAGTTAATGATTTTCTCTATGCCCTCGCATTGGGTTTCGAGTTCCACTGCATTGGATGGAGGGGTGTTTGTGAGTTTGACATCGACGATGTCACGATAGAGGTTCCAATTAATTATTCTAAAATTTCTGCAGAGAGTGTGGGGGTGGGGGGGGGGGGGGGGGTACCTGAGTGGGCCATTGCCGAGCTGCAGTGAGGCATGCACAGGGAGGTGATCGCTGCCTAAGTCATCATCGCCGACCCAGTGTTCATCGATGTGGTTTATCAGGGAATCACTGGCGATAATTAGATCGAGGATATCAGATGCAAATAGTGGGTTGTTACTGATATAGGTTGCTGAGTTGTCGTTCATAACCACATGGAGGTTATGTTTTTTTGTTATTTTGAGTAGGGCTTCACCGTTGGGGCTAGTTTTGTTGCAGCCAAAGTACAGGTGTTGGGCATTGAAGTCGCCGAGGAAAATGCAGTGTTTGTATTTCCTCGTAAAGAAATCAAAGACAGTGTCAGAAACAATTTTGCTTGGGTCGTTATAATAACAGACAATAGCGATGTTTTTATTGTCGACTGTGATGTCAGTTGCAATCACCTGTGCATTGAGGTGATTTGTTTTTATTGTTTTAGTTTTGATGTTCTGCTTTATTAGAAGAGCGACGCCTCCACCTTTAGTGATTTGTTGGTCTCTTCTAATAGTGCTGAACCCGCTAACTGAAAAATTTTTGCTGGGTTGAAGCCAACTTTCGCAGATACAGACAATGTCTGTATCTTCGAAGTATCGGCTCATTTGAAGTTTTTTATTATTAACGCTTCTAGCGTTCCGCACGGCTATTTGTAACTTATTCATGGTGGGGTTGATATTTAGTTACGGTGTTCAGATAAGGATAGTCGGTAGTTTTAATTTGTGTTGATAGCGGCTTTTACTAAGGATTCGGAGATTTGGGTCTTGAAGAGTCGGGACGCGGATCGGCTGACATCTTGGCAGATGTCATCCAAATTGGTGTTGACATGTTTTTGTAAAACTTTAATTAGTGTTGATTGCGGCTTTTACTAAGGATTCGGAGATTTGGGTCTTGAAGAGTTGGGATGCGGATCGGCTGACATCTTGGCAGATGTCACCCAAATTGGTGTTGACATGTTTTTGTAAATTAAACAAGTTGCATTGTGTGCCAAATATATTCTCATACTGTCGCGGTTACGTGAAATAAATCAAAAGTAAATAAACTCAAAATATAAATTAAATAAAAACATAATCTCTCAAGTATAATTAACTTCAGCTTACCTTTTATATATACTATTGTTATGGTTCATACCAAATTTAACCGTATTGTGTAAAAAAAAAATATAATTGAAAGTTTATTCAAAACCTGAGAAAACTGAAAAAAATCTGTTGTGAGATATCACAAGAATTAAGTTACCTCCCCTTACTTATACACAAACAGATTCAGAACAATCGTGTCCAGAATCCAGCAGAGTATTTTGTCTTCATTTTGAACCAACAGGATTATTTTGTTTGTTTTTTTTCACAATGGGAGTTATGAATACTGAGGGCACCTTCTCTAATGTGAGTAATACAAAACACAGTTCAAATATTTTTTTTAATAAAAAACGAAAACGAAATTACCACAATCACACACAACTTCATTGTAGCGACAACAGCAGGTGGGTTTTTTTTAAACAAAACGATATGTATTGTTAGTATTGAGTAATTTTTATTGTACAATAAAACCTGTCAAAAGATAATAAGAATGAATATTTTCTAACTAAAAATGTACAGACTGAACAAAGAATTTACATGACTAAATGGCATGAACGAAGAAGGAATGCTTGTGTTGCCACTGTTGGTTCTTGAACGTTTTAAGTCCTGGGGCATTTCGGCCCAAGATGTTTCAGCATCCATGTTTTGAAGCACTGGGATGGGCTTGCATGAGTAAGGAAAAATGGCCGGACTGGGGGGGAGGGGGTGGGTGTGGTACAGGCAAAGGCTAGATAGGCATCCACTCACATGAAATTTGTGTTTGCGTCGGTGTGGGGGGGGGGGGGGGGGGGGGGGTCATTGTCCCTGCGGGCAGGGGCTTGGACCAGTGATATCCATATTTGTATGCTTTTACTGACAAATACCATTAAAAGTGTTAAAATAAATTATTAAAATGAAATATATAATGCATTTGGGTTGGGGGGGGTGCTCGGGTGGGACTGTGGGAGGCATAAGAAGGAAAATATTGATGTATTGGCCGAGCGCAAAAATCTCACTGACAAGCATCCAAATCTCACTGAGAGCTCATCAAAATCTCACTGATAGTCACCTTCAGAGGTTAACAGGTCTGACCATAATGCAGCTAGGAATTTCAATATCACTTGACAGAGCTGCTCAATGAGAGAAAAGGGTAAATCTCTGTTAATCAGGCTTGGAAATTTGAGGCGACCGATCGCTCAGTTCACCTGAAAGTTACCTGACCAAAGTTATGGGAACTGCTCCTTGAATCGGCTGGCCATGTTCAAAAGGTACTCAATAATAAAACATCATGTATACGATGCAATACCCCAGGTGCTCAAATCGAAGTATTGTCTGTCGACACCGACTCACTCATGCTGAACTGATAATGAAAGTGTCAATGACACTGTAGCTTAAATTGACTGTGTGTTGTGTTTGACATAAAGGATAATGTTCAATGATTATGAAAGGATTATGAAATAAGACAAGAGGCCCCAAGGAGCCTTAATCGCTCACCGGCCAAAGTGGTTCAAAGAAGTATTTGGGGTCACATTCAGTTAGACATGGTTCATCAACACTACAAAGGAATGAAGTCATGAGAGACAAATTTTATGGAACTAGGGACATGGCTTGAACAAACTTGAATCTTATCCACCTATGCTGCATACCAAATATCAAAAGCATTCATCTGCTGGATCTGAAGAAGAAGATTTTTAAAGAAAATTCCTCATTTTGAACTAAGTTATCATTCGGGCTCCCACAGTGAGCCCAAATATGAACCCAGGGACGTGGCTTAAACAAACTTGAATCTCACCCCCTAAGGATGCTGCATGCCAAATATCAAAACATTCCGACTGCTAAATCTGAAGAAGAAGATTTTTAAAGAAAAATTCCTCATATTAACTAAGTTATAATTCGGGCTCCCACAGGGAGCCCAAATATGGACCCAGGGACTTGGCTTCAACAAACTTGAATCTCACCCCCCCCCCCTCCCCCCCAAAGATGCTACACACCACATATCAAAACATTCCGACTGCTGGATCTGAAGAAGATTTTTATAGAAAATTCCTCATTTTGAACTACTAAGTTATCATTCAGGCTCCCATAGTGAGCCCAGATATGGACCTAGGGACATGGTTTGAACAAATTTGATTCCCCCCCCCCCCCCCACCGCCCTCCCAAGGATGCTGAATACCAAATATCAAAACATTCCGACTGCTGGATCTTGAGAAGATTTTTAAAGACATTTGCCTGAAATGCACTAAATTCAAATTCGGGCTCCTATACTGAACCCAAATATGAACCCAGGGAGCCGATTTGTACAAACTTGAATCAGATCCACCCCACAATGTTGCATACCAAATATCAAAAGATTCTGCCTGCTGGATCTGGAGAAGATTTTTTACGAAATTTGCATGAAAGTTCACTAAGTGCACTAAGTTCAAATTTGTGCTTCTATAGTGAGCCCAAATATGAATTCAGGGAGCCGATTTTAACAAACTTGAATCTGACTCCCCTAGAGATGATGTATACCAAATAGGAAAGAATTCTGCCTGGTGGATCTGAAGAAGAAGATTTTTTTGAATTTTGGAAAGAAATTCATGGGTGCTATCAGAGTTATGCCCCTTGTGGTGCCCCTGTGGGTACGGCATGTTTCTTTGTACAAGTTTGAATTGACATATGATGGGGAACATGCACACCAAATTTGGTTCAATTTGATCCATTAGTTTGTGAGGAGTAGTCGTTAATGTAAAGTTCACGACGGACGCCGGCGGACGACGGATGGCAAGTGGTAAGTTAAGCTCCCTTCGGTGAGCTAACAAGAATTGTGATAAATGAGAATATGAAAAAATTTCTAGTAATTTATATATTTTTTATACTTACCAATGACCCAGACTTAGCTGATGCTAACCCAAAAATATCTGGGGCCAAACACAAATTTTGCCCCCCCAATCCCCAAAATTTGCATGCAAAACCGAAAATTAGAAGTCCTATCTGGCCCTCCATACACTTTACCCTTCGCGTATGCGCAGATGCCAGGAAGTCACAGAATCTGGTGCCAATAAATCATTCTTTGTAAAAAAAGATTATAATAATTCAGCGGGGAGGTATGAGTGCCCAGTACTGCCCACTCATGGGAGGGCCATTCCCATCTGGGTCATTGGTAAGTATAAAAAATATATAAATTACTATAAATTTTTTCAGATTTTTATACTGTAACCAATGACCCAGACTTAGCTAAAAAGGCGGAGGGACTAGAACTTCCGAAATAGTTGATCAACATAGATCAAATCCTTCAATCCATGATGAAGAAATTTACATGTATGTCTCTTAATACCATAATAGAAGAGACATATCCTAATATGGATCCCAATTATGTAAATCCTAAATCTAAGCATGAAAACATGTTAATTAGGATGTAATAAATAAACAGTTTTTAAGACTAGGCTGGACTAGGCCCTAGAAATTAGAATGGCATATTGAGAATGCGAGAAAATTGCCCATAAACCTACGCTACACAATAATACAGCAGCTGATCGCCGGACATAGTACGGACAAGACAGCTTCCTTAATAGTTGCATACCCCATAAGACAGAGAAGTGGACAAAATGCCCCCCCCCCCCTTTTTTTTTAACATATTTTCAAAAGAAAAAGGGGAGAGCTCTAGAATCAATAAGCAGAACCCGGAAACGATATAAATAAATATCGATCAGGCACTCAAAAATTAAGTCATGAATAATAAATGGTGCTTAACACCACTTCACAAGCCAAGGCTATAGCGATGATTTTGGTAAATAACATTATCCGCTACAAAATATGCACTGCAGACGCTGTATACAGGTACGACGAAATCAGTGAAAAATCAAATATAACATATACATACAAAAGCGGGATAAGATGAACAATCTCTGCAGAGAAAACACGTTTCAAGATCATTCACAGGAGGCCTCTGTAATATCAAATCCGGTAAAAACACTCTCCAACGTGTACTATTTGGTATCTACAACTATAAACACGTGAGAATATGCGATTTGAGAATCGACAAAATAGAGACCAGGATCTAGAAATGGCGGTAGGTATGATTAACCAGCTCCAACACAGACCACCCTTGAAATATATAATAATTTCAAGGTCCACCAAAGAGATGGTGTGATCACACATTGCGCGAGTGCATAAAAATCCAGCCTGTAATCATCAAAAAACAACTAAAAGGCTGTGCCGTAACCTATGAGCTCAAATAGCGGCCATTATGATGATAAAATAAGTGCCTGTATATTAGAAATCACAAAATAAACACCGGAAACAAATACAACAGAACTGCATATTTGCCTATGAGGGCGCCATCCAACAGGACCCAAACACAAAGAAGTATGTATGTAGTAAAATATATATATGCGACAGTGTGAGGGTGGGGGGGGGGAGGGGGGATTCGAATATATGTTGAAACCTCCTCACCCACATTACTTAATCATTGCTGGTCCAGACAGCAATAATATAGTGACCACAAAGCTCTTTCACGTCTGACATACTCCGTAATACCACTTAGAGTGGAGAATGACGTGAAGAATAAAACTTCCCTTAAAGAAGAAAACCCTCTCGTGGGGAAGCTTCTTGCGAATGCTCAATAACAGACCCCATAACCTCAATGAAATCAATAGAAACAAATGAATTGAAGGATACACATATCCTATCATTCATTCCCATGAAAACGGCTGAGCGTCAAATGTATGCGCTCAAATGCCTTATACTAGCGACACAAATAATGGAAACTATTATTCCCGTGCGCCGTAAACTTAACTATCCTGAAGTGATCCCACATAAGATCATGTAATAGCCATACAGTTAGAATAAGCGCAAGATGTAGCCAGCGCTTTACTTATGGGCTGAAATTTTAAGCACTGACTGCTGACTGGAAGATAAAATAACCAAAGCAGTACGAATAGCTGACTTATTTAACATAAGAATGAACATAAACGTCCCTTGTATTGGAAAATAATGACAAAAGAAGAGTTACTTCTCTTCTGATAAACTCCGATCTGCTTCTATAAATACATGAACGAAAATAATTCAATGATGTAACGTAAACAATATGTGTTTTCCGAGAACCGAGGGTCCCAAGATCCCTGCATAGAGAGACCCTCGGACTCAGGATTGCAACGCAATATATGAACTCACGTCCGAAATAATAGAGAAAACCGTAATATATGCCCAAACTTGACCTTATGTTAAAAGATTCTCTAAAACAAAACAGGTCTAGAGGGAAAAACGTCTACCACTCCAGTTAATAACTGGAGTAGGCATGTGTGTAAGCGACCCATCGAAATAACATTCAAAGCCACTCCGCACAACTCCATCGGGCGCATAAAACTTTCACTGTTAATGCGTCAGATAACAGATAAAAGCGAGCCAAACAGATGGCTAATTCGCTCTATGAAACAAGAGATGAACCAGCCAAATGACTAGTGAGATACGTGTATCCTATCATACATCCCATGAGACATTATCTAGTTCACAATACAAGTGATCTAAAGAACTATACTCGCTACAATTGCCAAACGTTCGCTTTTCGACTGAAAGATAATCATAAATCACTTCCAGTCAAAATCGGTTGGACCGAGCTCTATAAGAGCCTCGATCCACTGGCTCAGGGGAGTCTGATCAGTAACTCAGACAGACGAGAAACCCCTATCCAAATGACAATCCTAAAGACATATATAGGAGAGATACCTATACCTTCCCTATGAGCCCTTATAGGCAAATTGAGTCTAGGACTACAGCTCCTACTCTTTCTGTTGGTGTGGTCGATTGGACCCCAACTTAAAGAGTCGAGTATTGATGCTTTCTTGTAGTTTAATCCTACAATAATGAAAGCTTATCATCATCAAAGACTTAGGTATACCTATATCTTCGCTATGAGTCCTTATAGACGATCTGAGTCTAGGACTTCTTACCATAAAAGACTAGAGTTTGGAAGACAAAAGCGACTTATAGCAAGTTTTCCACCTTGTCGAATGCAAAGATGAAGACACAAGGCTTCGTCACATCAGAATAACTCCCACTTAACATTAGTTAAGAACGAGATATATATAATAGGTCCGGAAAGAATTTTAAAAAGTACAAACGACCACAAAATTCCTTTTCATATAGATGTTGCATCACAGTACTTACAATTGAAGTACATAAAACCATGAGACTAAATTCGCTCTGAAAAAGAAATTATCTTCTCAATTGTGTCCGAGCAAACAGCTAAATGATGAAGGTAAGGCTACAACTAAGATCTTAGCCTGCTCAGTCAACGCAGAGAAACTCTAAACAAATCTTCCCCTGTTGTTTTTAAAAGTATGTGAACAAACACAAACGATTAAAAATACAGAGGAAGAAGATAAGAAACCGAATTACTTTTTCTCGCCGGAAGTTAAATATTGTGTCGTCTACACAATCGAAGACCTGTGACATCCGTGTAGACTTAACCGGAAAGAGATCTTATTACCCTGCTCTTTACTCGGATGAAGTCAGCGTCAAACTACGCTAGCGGTTTCTCATAATTGTTTGCAGCACTGTGATTCACTGGAACAAGTTCAAGGAACGATAATGTATGGTATCTATATCATACCAGAGATGTTCCGGAAGGGAAAGTTATCCTTTCCATCATTCGTCTAAATCAGTTAGAATCACAGTCACCAGCATCTGAACAGGCAGGTGACTTGACCAATTAAGCATCATGCAACAGCTCAAGTTTTGAGACTGATGTTAGAGTGCTTCTGCCTCAGCAGGAATACTGCGATTAGCTGCGCAACTGCGACAGCAAGTCCATTACAATGGCCTGAGGAGAAGCGGTCATGACTAGCATGTCCACCGGCTGCTGCTAGGACAGGGTGTACAATATAGTTATTACTGTGGACGACCCGATGAATGAAGCCTCATCTCCTTGGCTACTAGATGGTGCGACTTCTTCACAAAAGATGGACCTTTTGACGATGCAGACTGGAAATCCTGAGTCACTAAGCCAAGGTGCGGTCGGGAGTGCTTGGCAGACGCTAAAGAAGCAAAAGTGTAGCCGTCCCCGGCTAAGAATTGAACTAAGCGTACCGGACAATAGCTATGTATGCAAGCTCTGACCGACGCAAGATCCTGCCAACAACACCCAGCTCCAGATGTTGTTAAAAGAGAGAGAGGGGTCTCCCTCTTGCTCGCAGTCCGGGGAGACCTGGACGAGCTTACCTCAGAACTTCTTCCTTCCATCAACACTGAGTGAGCATGATTTCGATTAAACAGTGCTTGCTACACCCTTATTCTCTTTCAACCGCCATGGACATACCCGGCATCACATCACCCACATACGAGTGGGATCTGCCAGTTGAGCTAACTGTAGACAAGGGACGTAAACCTCTTTTGAAGCCTAGCCCTTGTCTAATATCATTGAGCACTTTTCCACTAGCTCTAAATACAATGTATATGCGACACATCTGGAGTCACGGTCTTTCTCGT
Source organism: Pictodentalium vernedei (assembly GCA_031216915.1). NCBI lineage: Eukaryota > Metazoa > Mollusca > Scaphopoda > Dentaliida > Dentaliidae > Pictodentalium > Pictodentalium vernedei. The sequence goes on along the minus strand of CM062297.1, from coordinate 437,218,217 downwards.
ATTCAATCTTAACCGTTTCACTGGCGTCAGGGAACTGAAACCACTCATCGGGTTTATAGCCCTGTGCAATATAAAGATCACTTTGTCCATTATGTAGAGAAAACCATAAGACTAGCTGACCCTGGCTGCCTATTAGACAGGACGTCCCGGACAGGAGGCATGGACGTATACTCCGACTGACGCAAGTTCCTAACAAACAACATCTGTCCCCAGATGATGCTGTAAGAGAGAGAGGCCTCTCTCTTGCTCGCGGTCCTGGATGACCTGGACAAGCATACCTCAGAACTTGCCGGTTTCCTTCTTCCGTCGTTGCTGGGTGAGCATGGTTGCATATCATAGTGTTCGCTCCAACCTATATCATCTCCGAGCCCAGATCGTATACACCCGGCGTCACAGTTCTCAGAGGCCTGAGTAACCACTTCACCGGTCGAGCTAGCTGGCGACAACGGACTTGTGCGGTCGTGTGTGCTTTTCAAACATAGAGGAAGCTATAAGACTAGCCCACCCTGGCAGTCTATGGAAGGAGCATCCCTTGGAAGTAAGTTCCAACTGACACAAGTTCCTACCAACAACCTCTGACCCCAGATGTTGTTATAAGAGAGAGGGGCCTCTCTCTTGCTCGCGATCACGGAAGACCTGGATGAGCATACCTCAGAACTTGTCTACTTCCTTCTTCCTGTGCTTCCTCCTTTCCATCATCGCAGGATGAGCATGTTCGTATCTTTATAGTGCTCGCTACATCCTTATTCCTCTTCTTGACCGCTACGGACATACCCGGCATCACACCACCCATATTTTATGTCGTGATAGATCTGCCGGTTGAGCTAGTTGTAGACAAGGGACGTAAACTCGCTTTTGTAGCCTAGCCCTTGTCTAATATCATTGAGCACTTTCCATCTAGTTCTTATAGTATAATGCGACGACGGAAGCACACTCCCAGACGGAGTCACGAAACCACACTATGTTCTTGTTCCTCTGTAAATAGAAACTAAACAAGAGGGATATTACATCCCAATGCTCACCTACATTCGCGCTTGATAATGTCGTTCCAATGTAACATGCCTAATATTTAGTTAATATAAATCATTAACTAGGCATCAAATGATTAATGTGGTTTATGTGGTGGCTTTGGAAAGTCTATATTTCTGTATTTTCAGAATCACTGAAAGTTTCATTAGAATCAATTCATTGGTTAAAGAGGAGTTGCGAAAAAACATTCTTTCAAGAAAGTGACTATAAGTAGCAACAAAAAGACATCACATCAACAAGTACAATAAGCCTTAATGTTATTATTAACAAGTATGACAGAGTATTAAAAGCAAAAAGAAAGAAAAAAAAAAAAATTTGAACATTTTTTTTTATAGAAAGTGACTATAAGTCCCAAAAATCCCTCTCAAATTCATCAAATATGCAGGTAATGAGGGAGCGACATTATCGCAATGTAGTTCAGTAACCCAACTGTACAATATCAATTGCCTGGAAAGACACATAGAAACAGAACTCACCTTAATACAAACTTTAACAACTGAAAATTGAGGAAGTCCGAGAAAAACGTTAACATTTGGATTGAAAGGAAAAAAAAAAAAAAAAAAATCAGTTATATTTCTGCTTACAGTAGGGTTAATACCTAAAGTAGTTTTTGAAAAGACAAAAATAAAGAGTAATGATAAGTGAAGGCACCACAATTATGCACAAAAGATGACTTTAATGCAAAATCTTAAACCTAAACACAAATTCTTACAAGTTTTGGCAGAAAATCAGGCTCAAATTCCTCAAATATTCATGTAACGAGGGTTAAATATTACTGCAATGGAGTTCAGTAACCCAAATGTAGAATATCAATCGACTGGAAAGACACATAGAAACACAAGTCACCTAAACAGAAACTTTAAGAACTTAAAATTGACTAAATTTGAGAAAAGCATGAAAATTTTTACTGAAAGAAGAAATTGCAGTTAAATTTCTGCATACAGTCGGGTTAATACGTACAGTTGCTATTGAAATATGAAAATCAACAGTAATGAGAAGTTAAAGCAGCACAATCTGCACAAAAGCTGACTTTAACGAAAATTCTTACAACACCTAAACGCAAATTCTTACAAGTTTTGGTTGAAAATTGTAGGTGAAATTTGAAAGAAAGTCACAGTATCAGGGTTAAATAATGTGCTGATAGTCGCCTACAACGTACATATGCAATATGAAAGGCCTGAGGCCAGTGATCTTTGAAAAAATAACCTTAACATTAAATCTTACAATAGTGGACACGCCGGACGCCGACACTGACGCCCGAGGTCATCATATAGGCTCACCACTTGTAATAGAAGTAGGTGAGCTAATAAAAATACATCAGATCAAAAAATAAAATAGGAGGTGCAAAATGGCATTATGTAATGAAGAATCACTGAAATTGTAATTGAAGTACATTTATTGGTTAAAGAGGAGTTGTGGAAAAACATTCGTTCAAGAAAGTGACTATAAGTTCCAACAAAAATACATCACATCAACAACTAAAAAAAATAAGCCTTAATGTTACTAGTAACAAGTATGAGAAAGTATTAAATAAAAAAAAAAAAGTTAAACAATTTTTTTTTTAAAGAAAGTGAATATAAGTCCCAAAAATCCCCCTCAAATTCGTCAACTATGCATGTAATGAGGGTGCAATGTTACCGCAATGTAGTTCAGTAACCCATGTGTACAATATCAATTGCCTAGAAAGACACATAGAAACAGAACTCACCTTAACACAAACTTTTCGACCTTAAAATTGAGTAAGTCAGAGAAAAACGGGAATATTATGACTGAAAAAAAGAAAAGAAATCAGTTAAATTTCTGCATACAGTAGGGTTAATACCTAAAGTAGTTATTGAAATGAGAAAATAAACAGTAAGGAGAGGTGAAGGCACCACAATCTGCACAAAAGCTGACTTTAACGCAAATTCTTACAACACCTAAACGCTAATTCTTACAAGTTTTGGCAGAAAATCAGCCTCAAATTCCTCAAATATGCATGTAATGAGGGTTAAATATTACTGTAATGGAGTTCAGTAACCCAAGTGTAGAATATTAATCGCCTGGAAAGACACATAGAAACACAACTCACCTAAACACAAAGTTTTACAACTTAAAATTTACTAAGTCCGAGAAAAACATGAAAATTTTGACTGAAAAAAAAAAAAAAATTTCCGTTAAATTTCTGCATACAGTAGGGTTAATACCTACAGTTGTTATTGAAATATCAAAATCAACAGTAATGAGAAGTTAAAGCAGCACAAAAGCTGACTTTAACGCAAATTCTTACAACACCTAAATGCAAATTCTTACAAGTTTTGGCAGAAAATTTTAGGTGAAATTTGGAAAAAAAGTCGTAGTATCAGGGTTAAATACTGTTCTGATAGTCCCCTACAACCTACATATGCAATATCAAAGGCCTGAGCCCACTGATCTTTGAGAAATTAACCTTAACATTAAATCTTACAATATTGGACATGCCGGACGCCGACGCTGATGCCCGAGGTCACGACATAAGCTCACCACTTCTAACAGAAGTAGGTGAGCTAAAAACTATAGTGACATTTTGACGAGAGGACCAGCAGAGTCCCCTCGCCGCGATAGGACCGATAGTGTCCACTCGCCTAACACAAACTCTTGGAGCAGAATTAGTGGTAGTACATCATCTAAACTCCTTACAACGACCAAGTAAATAGAGGAAAGGCTTCCTCTATTTGCCATACTATTAGATAAATATAATTATTTAAATTCTAATATATGTCATTGTACCACCACCAAATCTACATATAATATAAGATAACATTAAAATATAATCAATGAAATAAATATATCCAAAAGAAAAACTCTTTCAAAAATAAAATAAAAATTTTTGAAAATTTTTTTCTAATATAAGAGCCCAAGTTCTCAAAGGGAACGATGAGCCCAAAAAAGCCTAAGTGTGGACAAAATTATAAAATCTGTGTAAAATTAACTACCACACTATCAGAATATTTAATGTTACTTAAAACTGTCGTTCCTAAACAAAAATAAGAAACTACCTAGAGTAATGAAATGTAAACAAAAAACCGGAATCAAGACCCCACCCAGGCAACATGGACCGAAGTCAGTAACAGAAACAAGGCTATCCCATGTAAAGCAAGATCTTCCTCAGAAGAAAAAACAATACATTGGTTGTATGATGCATGACCAAAACACCCTAAGGATGAGGACGTAACCCTGGGGATGTACAGAATAATCTTCTGTATAATACGTTGAACTCCCAAGAATTTTCTAAAAAAAAATTCATTAAAACAAGCCAAAAAGCTTGGGAGCTTAACTGGGGGATCAAGGGAAGGCAGGGAAGGGATACTAAATAAACAGTGGATAGATTATAATCAATCAGTGATAACTTCAGGCTCACGTCCCGAAATTAGGAAACATGAACTAATTTAAATAAATATTATAAAATTACAGCCCTGAACATTTCAAACCACCGTTTCTTCCTTCCTTCATCCAGTTCTGTCCTTGGATCCACAATTTAACCATTCATTTGTGTCTGGCATCATTATTAATTGAGATTTAAAAAGCACAAATGTCAGTTTGTTGTTATCTGACAAGGGCCAAACAAAGAATGATGTTGGCGCCAGATTCGGTGACTTCCTGGCGTCAGCGCATGCACGGAGGGTAAAATGTATGGAGGGCCAGATAGGACTTCTAATTTTCGTTTTGCATGCAAATTTTGGGGATTGGGGGGCAAAATTTGTGTTTGGCCCTATATATTTTTGGGTTAGCACCAGCTAAGTCTGGGTCATTGGTTACAGTATAAAAATATGTTAATTTCTGTTCCCTGTATGCTATGTTTTCAATAAGAATAATTTAAGTTGAGTGCAGACTGTGCTAAAGAATTAAGACCTGGGTTGATGTGGCCGTAACAGTTAACATATGTCAACCAAAGTTACCAAGTTACAGTGAAATCATTCCAAAACGAGTCATCCGACCAAGTTACAATGAAATCCCTTCATAAATATAACTCGTAGACTTTGCTAAAGGAATCTAGGTCACGTGACAGTTTGGTGGTCAAGGCTGACTGATCATGACCAAAATAGGAGTGTCTCATCTGGATATCATACCAAGTTATCCTACCAAGTTACAATGAAATCCCTTCATAAAAACAACCTGTAAGCAGTGCTAAAGGAATCTTGGTCAAGTGACCAAGTGGCGGTAACGGGGATGTGACGGTACGGCAGTCACAGTTGACCGATCGTGTCCAAAATACAACAGTCTCATCTAGACATCATACCAAGTTATTCTTCCAAGTTACAATGCAATTGCTTCATAAACACTAGAGAAACAGAATTTACTGCCACCAGTAAATTCAAATCTGTGTGAAAAGGGTTAAAGTATCAGAAAAAACTATACTACTCAAAGTTTGCTAAGCAGGGGTATATCCAACTACCTGTCTTATGTTTTAGTTGAAATATTGTTATGAAAAGTGTATATATTTTTTATTTAATTATACTTTTAATGATTTAAATACAGAAATGAAGATTTTGTTTTTCTTTGATATTATTTTTTAGCTTTTGAATACGATAACCATGGAAAATGGATATTATTGGTAAAAGAGGAATTTTTTCAATATGCCAAAAAGTTGACGGAGCGAACTGGTATGGGTTCAATATCGAGTATGAGACCCATTACTGTTAATTACAGCTTGACAAAGCCTTCTCATGCACCCAATCAGGTTCCTGGTGGTCCTTTGTTGGATGTTATTCCATTCTTGGACCAGCACGGCACCAAGCTCCTGGACACTTCTTGGCTGGACTGGATGGGCTGAAATTGCAAGCTGCAACTCATTTCAGACACATTCGATTGGATTGAGGTTAGGGATCTTGCTGGCCAGTCCACACGCTCAATCTGATCCCTATGTCGGTACTCCCCGACAGCATGGGCAACATGAGGACGGGCATTATCATACATCAGAATGAATCTATCATCCACTGCACCTGCATGCAATCTGACGTGGACATCCAGGATCTCATCAATATATCGTTGTGCAGTCAATGTACCACATTCAAGGCTCTGTCCATCCCAGCTGATGCCGCCCCAGACCATTATTGACCCTCCACCATAGCGGTCATGCTCAGCAATGTTGGCTGCATGGAATCGCTCTCCTGGTCTTCTCCATACCCTAGAATGCCTATTTGTGTGGTCTAGGAAGTACCTTGACTCATCTGTAAAAAGGACAGGTCGCCAATCTTCTCTGGTCCATCCAACGTGTTCCATGGCCCATTCATATTGTGCCTGGCGGTGATTCTGGGACAGCAGAATGCGAATACATGGTCTTCTCGATAGGAGACCACCTTCGTGCAACCTTGCCTGGATAGTCTGAGTCGAAACATTTACCCTGGATGCATTCTGAAGGTCACTGCGAAGCTGGGTTGCTGTGGCAAAGCGGTTCCTACAGGCCAGAATGATCAAAAACCAGTCTTCAGCTGCAGATGTTGCCCTGTCTCTGCCACCACCATGCCGTCTTACTGGTGTGCCATACTGCTGAGATCTTGCCCAGGCTCTGGTGATCACCGTATGGTGCACATCAAGGACTTCACCAACCTGACGATGCATAGCCCCTTGCTCCACCATCCCTACAGCCCACCACATTTCTGCTACAGACAAATGTCTTCTTACATTTGCATTCGCCATATTCAATCATTAAATCACAAGAGTTTGTGCTAAAATGAAGATTGAATACCCTTCACATGTCATGTAGACAGTACACAAAAACATCATAACAAGAGCGCATGTATCGCTGAAGCAATACAATGTCCCCTGCCGGACTAATGAGCATTAATAATTATACAAATGTTATAACCTATATGTGATCAACATGAATTCCGTTGAAGCATTTCCAAAAAAAAGTCCAGAAAACTGATATTTTGGCACTTTTCCATATTTCCAAGGGCCATAACTCACACAAGAATAATGAAATCAGCATGAAACTCAAACTTGAACTGTAAGTCATTGTTCTATAGTAGGTTACCAAGAATGAAATCATTCAGTTGAAGCATTTCCAAAAAAAGTCTGGAAAACTAAAGTATGATGACAGACTGACTGACAGACTGACGGATGGACAGAGTGCAAATGAAACTTAATCTGTAAGTCATCGTTCTATAGTAGGTTACCAAAAATGAAATCATTCCGTTGAAGCGTTTCCAAAAAAAGTCCGGAAAACTGATATTTTGGCGCTTTTCCATATTTCCAAGGGCCATAACTCACACAAGAATAATGCAATCAGCATGAAACTCAAACTTGATCTGTAAGTCATCGTTCTATAGTAGTTTACCAAAAATGAAATCATTCCGTTGAACCGTTTCCTAAAAAACTCCGGAAAACTGATATTTTGGCGCTTTTCCATATTTCCAAGGGCCATAACTCACACAAGAATAATGCAATCAGCATGAAACTCAAACTTGATCTGTAAGTCATCGTTCTATAGCAGTTTACCAAAAACGAAATCATTCCGTTGAAGCGTTTCCAAAAAGACTCTGGAAAACTGATATTTTGGTGCTTTTTCCCATATTTCAAAGGGCCGTAACTCACACAAGAATAATGCAATCAGGATGAAACTCAAACTTGATCTGTAGGTCATCGTTCTATAGTAGTTTACCAAAAATGAAATCATTCTGTTGAAGCGTTTCCAAAAAAACTCCGGAAAACTGAAGTGTGACTGACAGACTGACAGACGGACAGACTGACGGATGGATGGAGTGCAAACCTATAATCCCCTCCGGCGATGCCGGTAGGGGACTAAAAAAATCAGAAAAGGCATATATTATGTGCACACTATTTAAAGGATTTGATCAAGGAATCAGAAATTGACATTACAAGCCCTGCCAATTATTTGAATGAGATACATGGATAATCTTCAGAATTGCATTAGTTGTTATAAAATACAATTCCTAATATTTCTGAAATATATATGCACTTAATGACCTCCATTGACCGCATTGAGGTGGACCACATTTTCAACCTCCAGCAAGTTTCAACTCATTTGGTGTAGACTCCATGTCTATAGGTCATACCAAGCCTGAAGTATGAGCGTAAACCACTTCACAGATATTGGCTCCTACTAACTCCGGATCTGCCATATATGTAGATGATAGCAAATATTCATATTAGCTGGAAAATGTTAAGGAATGAATTCAGTAATGTTGGAATATATACGTAAAAAGGCCTTAAAGACCCTACAATAGCCTATTTGAAGACTTATTGGCATTGGCGAAATACCGAGGTCCCATCGATGCCCATGTGTGTTTAGAGCAACATTGTGAGAAAAGAAAGTGTTGTCATTATTGCAAAAGTAAAAGTTTGGGGACTAGGGATGGGACGATATGCTTGGGTCACGATACGATACGTATCTCGATACACCATTCACAATATGATTGTGTATCGCGATACATATCATTGTTTCCCTATTGCTATTGCTGTGTCACCGTATATATGGAGGTAGAGTACAGAAACAGGGAAACAATGATACTTGATATGTATCTGCCTACCTGGACAGTCCTTCGATTTTGGGAAACAATGGCGAGCGATATTTAGCTCACCTCAAATTGGACTCACACATGTGATCATCCCCCAAGTGAAGTTGTCACTCCATTTCATTGTCGGGGCAGTTCGTATCGTTGTCTCGTGGATGATATGCAATGTACACTGAAATCAAATTGTGTGTTTTATGTTTGACCGGTGTAATAAAATAAGAAAAAAATCTATATACGCATTATTGGTGTTTGTGTTTTTATTCTCCAATACTCTATGGACCAAGGTAAAAAGGGCAAATGCAACGTTGACGTACCCAAACTGTGAAGTTTTAGGATTATTCGTCATGCTTCAAACACGTTTCCAGAAACGTCAGAATTTTCTGAGAAACAGCCAGTAACAGCCTGAGTTACATCCCCTGTGTGAGCTGTCCCACCAACTTCCCAAATCCACAGCCTTCCTCGATAAAAATCGCAGCTGAAAAGCTTGCTTGTCACAGTGAACCCGGTTTGCATGAAGTCCCACATCAGCCACTCTGGCGTTTTCATTCCATGAAACATTTTTATTAAAACCTGATCAACAAGTGAGGCCGGGCCTCACCTGGTTACGACACGATACCAGCCGGTTTCATGCTGGGTCGTTCTGTTTCGTAACTTGACGAGATTGCTATTGTTGATGTTTTCAAAATCGTTGGCGCGGTGCATTAGCTCCCTTGATGTGCAACCACGATAACTGAATGACTCTGTGCGCAAATCGAAATCACAAAATGCTTTTCTGTCAAATTATCAATGCTATTTGTGCCGTGATTCATGATGCAACACTGCTCATTTGTGTCCCTGGGTTTGCCTGGAGGTATGGCTAAAGTTGTTGGCTTCTATTGATGAATACACGCACCTAGTTGTGATGTAGGCTCCCAGTTGACATACAACTATGTCCTGCGAGGCCCCAACACACACTTTGTCTGGGTGATAAAACTGTATCGCGATCCCGCAATATTTGGCCTCTGTATCGGTGCACGTATCGTGATGGGTCGTATCGCGATGCATCGGTGTATCGGTGAATCGTCCCTCCCTTTTGGGGACCATATTAAGATATTGAGAGGGTTAACATAATCCCTTTAAATACTCCATTTTGACCCTTTAAAAATGAGTTCATTCCAGTGAGATGTCATAAGCAATGTTTTTCAAGCAAGAATGAAAAAATAATGAAAATTGAATGGAAATTTCTGTGATTGATGCTGGCTGGTTTTCGCAGTTATGTTGGGTAAAGGGTTAAGAATGTCTTACTTTGGAAGGTACATCTGAAAAGGTGTCCGATTCCTACAGAATTAAATGTTATAGAAAGGAAAGCGTAAAAACATTCTGTAGCCATATGTTATATGAAATGTGTTTGTACTAACATTGAAGTATTAAGAGGGTTAAAAACAAACCATTCAAATATTCCATTTCATTACTTTATAATTGTGATAGGTGTTTCGAGAAAGCCTCACACCCTCCATCCCGAAACTTATGATTGAGAATAAAATATATAACGTCAGTGAGCACGCTCACATACCCCACGCGCCCTGATATTTCAAGCTCTAATCATTTTTTTTAAAAATAAACATAGATTCTAGGAATACTGCAGAAAACAGTGTTCTGTAGTTTCAACGGTATTGAAAGAATTCAAGCAGAGAAAAAGCCCGGAAAACTGTAATTTTGATGAACTTTTCAAAGTCTATGGGGCCGTAATTTTAGTAAAAATCAGTGGAGCGGAACAAAACCCAAACTTGTTCTGTAGGCCACCATGTTAGACTAACATATAAAAAATCAGCTCAATATCTGGAAGCATGTAGGAAAAACGTCCAGAAAACTGTAATTTTGATGAACTTTTTAAAGTCCAAGGGTCGTAATTTCGGTAAACATCAGTGGAGCGGAACAAAACGCAAACTTGTTCTGTAGGCCACCATGTCTATAACATACCAAAAATCATCTCAATATCCGGAAGCGTGTAGGAAAAAAGTCTGCAAAACTGTAATTTTGATGAACTTTTCAAAGTTCAAGGGCCGTAATTTCGGTAAAAATCAGTGGAGCGGAACAAAATGCAAACTTGATCTGTAGGCCACCATGTTAGACTAACATACCCAAAAACAGCTCAATATCTGGAAGCGTGTAGAAAAAAAGTCCAAAAACCTGTAATTTTGATGAACTTTTCAAAGTTCAAGGGCCGTAATTTCGGTAAAAATCAGTGGAGTGGAACAAAATGCAAACTTGATCTGTAGGCCACCATGTTAGACTAACATACCAAAAATCAGCTCAATATCTGGAAGCGTGTAGAAAAAAAGTCCGGAAAACTGTAATTTTGATGAATTTTTCAGAGTCCAAGGGCCGTAATTTTGGTAAAAATAAGTGGAGCGGAAAAAAATGCAAACTTGATATGTAGGCCACCATGTTAGACTCACATACCAAAAATCAGCTCAATATCTGGAAGCGTGTAGAAAAAAAGTCCAGAAAACTGTAATTTTGATGAATTTTTCAGAGTCCAAGGGCCATAATTTCGGTAAAAAACAGTGGAGCAGAAAAAAATGCAAACTTGATCTGTAGGCCACCATGTTAGACTCATATACCAAAAATCAGCTCAATATCTGGAAGCGTGTAGAAAAAAAGTCCGGAAAACAAGTAGGACTGACGGACTGACGGACGGACCAGTCAAAAACATTATAGCCCAGCAATTTTGTTGCGTGGGGTATAATAAATTTTAAAAATGCTTTGAAATGCGAAGTTCTTTAATTTTGTAACATGATATTAAATAAACATACAATGCTATTCTATGTTAAAGCTTTCTCTCCGATATCTTTAAATAATGGTTATTGCTTCAGTGGACTCATTTACCAGTTCAGTCCATCAGTACAACAAAAACATTAAGATAGGATTGGTTGTATTGGGGTTATCATTATCGGTGTTCACAAACAGAGCAGAGAAGACAAGACAGAAATATTACAACTACACAATCAAGCCATGCCTTCTACAGGGCTTGATTTAATCTGAAAATTTTGAATAGCAATTTACTATTCACCCTGGAAAATTGATTAGCAGTTGATCCAAAAGCACTTGAAACTAATAAATCTTGAATAGCAAAATTCAGAAATTGGAGAGCAAAGTGCTATGCTAATCCAGTTAAATCGAGCCCTGGCCTTCTATGAAGGTTATTTATTTATTGGGTTTAATGACACTTCTGACAACCACTGTCACCTTGTGTCGGACAGTTTTACTGGTGGAGGAAGCCTGAGAGAACCATCAAGCAAAGGTGGGCAACTACCAGGCTCCCCAACAGACTGATTCCACACAAGCATGGTTAGCATTGGTTGAAGACAAGTATTCCTTAAGCACGCTTTAGTGCACAATGACAACATGCCCCCACGTGGGAAATGGGGGTGAAGTGTAATGACCAAGGACACAACACAGTTGCAGCAGCTGAGATTCGAACCGAGTACCTCTCAGTTTGCAGCGTTCACCTCCACCTACTGAGCCACGATGCCCCTTCTATGTATGTAACTGGAATACTTTGGAGGCTTAATTTTGGGGATAAATAGTTTTAAAGAATTCAGAAATAGGTTTTCCTTAACAGTATTTAAAGATATTCATTCAGGAATCGGATCAATTTTTCCAAGAAACTAGAAAGGCATATATATACACAGCATTCAAAGGGTTCAATTAATTGAATGCATCAGGGGTCCAAAAATGTGATTTCCAGCAATTCTAAAAATGCACTCGATGATCCCTGGTGACCTCACTGGCCATGACCCATATTGTGAACCTCTATCGAGTGTCGACTCATTTGGTGTTGGTCCCAGGTCTATACATCATACCATGTTTGAGATAGGAGCATGACACGCTTTCAAAAACTTGAATGACACCCACTTTTTCTGAGTAAAAATACATGAATTAACATCGGGAATGCATTAGTGGGTCGAAAAATGTGGCTTCCAGCAGTTCTGAAAATGCACTGAATAACCCCTAGGTGACCTCGGTGGCCTTGATCCATATTTTGACCCCCCCCCCTCCCCCCAACTGAGGGTGGACTCATTTGTTGTTAGACTTAGGTCCATTCATCATATCAGGCTTGAGATATGAGATTGTTCCACTTTCAAAATTTTTGGACACACCCACTTTTTTACGTAAAAATGCATGTATGGACTTTGGGAATACATTTGGGGGTCCAAAAATGTGATTTCCAGCAATTCCAAAAAATGCACTCAATGACCCCTGGATGATCTTAGTGACCTTGACCCATATTTTGACCCTCCATCGAGTATCGACTCATTTGGTGTTTCGCAGGTCCATTCGTCATACCATGCTGGAGATATGAGGGTGACCCACTTTAAAAACTTTTTTTTACATAAAAATGCATGTGTGGACTTTGGGAATGCATTAGGGGGTCCAAAAATGTGATTTCCAGCAATTCTGAACTAGAGGTACTGCAAACTCATAAAGTGATACCCCCCCCCCCCCCCTGAAATGTATAAGTTAGATTATCTCCCCTTGAAAATGTCAGAACGGAATTATATTGCTTCATGCACATCTTCATATGGAGTTTTTCCATTGTGTAAAGTTTCATGAAAATTCTTCAAACGGTTTAGGAGTTGCGCTTACAAGGATGGACAGACGGTATAAGTTAGATTATCTCCCCTTGGAAATGTCCGAACGGAATTATATTGCTTCATGCACTTCTTCATATGGAGTTCTTCCATTGTGTAAAGTTTCATGAAAATTCTTCAAACGGTTTAGGAGGAGTTGCGCTTATAAGGATGGACAGACGGTATAAGTTAGATTATCTCCCCTTGGAAATGTCAGAACGGAATTATATTGCTTCATGCACATCTTCATATGGAGTTCTTCCATTGTGTAAAGTTTCATGAAAATTCTTCAAACGGTTTAGGAGGAGTTGCGCTTACAAGGATGGACAGACGGACAGATGGACGGATAGGGTGATTCCAAAATACCCCCCCCCCCAAACTTTGTTTGCGGAGGTATAAAAATGCACCCAATGACCTCTAGGTGACCTCTGTGACCCATCTTTTGAACCTCCATCGAGTGTCGACTCATTTGATGTTGGTCCAAGGTCCATAGGTCATACACGCCTGAGATATGGGCATGATCCACATTCAAACACCCCCACGGAGATCCCTAATGCCCGAGGAATCTGAAAAAGATTTGGTGCCGAGAACTTGTGACTTTCTGTCAGTATGCCAAAAATCATTGAGATAGGGCAATTCGTTTTCGAGTTATCTTGCAGACAAAAAAGTGCTTAGAAGACAGGAGAATAAGAAGAAGAGGGAGATGATTAAGAAAAAAAAAGGAAAAGAAACCGTACAAAAACAATATTCTGTGTGTTTCACACAGACTGATGAACTGCACACCGTGTTAAAACAAATCTAGGTCACATGCCTGCAGATGTCACAGTTGACTGATCATGGCCAAAATAAGGCATTCTCATCCAGACATTACACAGTCATCCTACCAAGTTACAATAGAATCCCTTCATAAATATGACCTGTAGACTGTGTTAAAGGTTTTTGGGCTTTGGACCCGCATAGCCATCATGGTTGAACTATCGCGACAAAAAGCATACGTTCTCATGTAAACATTATACAGAGCCATCCTACCAAGTTATAATGAAATCCCTTCATAAATACTTAATACAACCTGTAGACTGTGCTAAAGGTTTTAGGGTTTGGGGCTCTCGCAGCCGGCACGGTTGACCAATCGCGATCAAAATTGGAAGTTCTCATCTAAACATTATATGAAGTCATCCTACCAAGTTACAATGAAATCCCTTCATAAATATGATGACCTGTAGACTGTGCTAAAGGTTTCTAGCTACCGCATTGCAAAGTCTTGTTGTACTCAAGGGACAAATTGATCAATTTTATTAACTTGGGTAAAATATCGGATATACACCATTTAATTTGAATTTTTTATAAGTTTGCATTGGTTATAAAGAGAGAGAAAGCAGCAGCCAAAAGGACCCCTCCCCCTCCCCCTCTCAATTGGCATACGTAAAATATGTTGGTTTATAATGTCAATACTATTTAGTGTTACATTATAATTCATGATACATTGTAAATTGTAGATCTCAACTCACACAAAGAGTCAAGTGCCCTTTTTGATACATTCAGATTCTGTCAGTGCGCTTGATCAAAGAAAAGCTTTTTCTATGAACAAAACTTTGGTACTAATACACATCAAACGTTCACAATTATATTGCCAAACATGTTATGCACATGTGTTATTTGGGATTTTCTTTTATTCAACATGCAACTGATGAACTAATGAAAGTGTCAATGACACTGTAGCTTAACTTGATTGTGTAGTGCTTGATGAAAAGGATAATGTTCAATGTTTATGAAAGGATTAGGAAATAAGACAAGAATTGTGATAATTGAGAATATGTTAATTTCTGTTCCCTACATGCTATGTTTTCAATAAGAATAATTTGAGGTGTAGACTGTACTAAAGAATTGAGGCCTGGGTTAATGTGGCCCTAACAGTTAATGTATGTCAACCAAAGTTACAGTAAAATAATTCCAAGACATCCTGCAAGTTACAATGAAATCCCTTTATAAATATAACTCGTAGATTTTGTTAAAGGAATCTAGGTCACAGGACGGTTCGGCGGTCACAGCTGACAGATCATGACCAAAATAGGAGAGTCTCATCTTGATTATCATACCAAGTTATCCTACCAAGTTACAATGAAATTCCTTCATAAAAACAACCTGTTCACAGTGCTAAAGGAATCTAGGTCATGTGACCAGGCAGAGGTAACAGCTGACTGACCGATCAAGATATCATACTGAGTTATACTTCCAAGTTACAATGAAATCACGTAATAAATATGAACTGCAGACTGTGCTAAACAAATCTATGTCATGTGCCTGTGCAGCCATCACGGTTGACCGATCACGTCCAAAATAGGATATTCTCATCTAGACATTATACTGAGTCATTCTACAAATTTGCAATGAAACCCCTTCATAAATGCAAGCTGTAGACTGTGCCAAAGGAATCTAGGTAACGTGCCCCTGTGGCCATCACGGTTGACTGAACCCGACCAAAATAGGATGTTCTCATCTAGACATTATACAGTCATCCTACGAAGTTACAATAAAATCCCTTCATAAATACCACCTGCTGACTGTGCTAAACATTTTCAGGTTTTGGGCCTGCATGGTTGACAGATCATGACCAATCTGGGCATTCTCATCTAGACCTTATGTGGAGTCATCCTACAAAGTTACAATGAAACCCCCTTCATAAATATGACCTGTAGACTGTCTAGGTTTTTGGGTCACAAGCCCATCATGGTTGACCAATCGCAACCAAAAGGAGACGTTCTCAACTAGACATTATACAGAGTCATTCTACGAAGTTACAATGAAACCCTTCACAAATACAACCTGCAGACTGAGCTAAAGGTTTTCGGATTTCAGGCCCGCATAGCTGCAACGGTTGACCAATCACGACCAGAAGGGGACGTTCTCATCTAGGCATGACCTCAAAAATGCATATGAAATTTTGTGATGATCAGACAAAAACTAGAGGGTGCATCCTGTGCTAAAGAAAATGTGAACAGAATGATAGACTAACGGACTTCCACAAGTGTGATGGCAATAGATTATCTTGACTTTGTTTTTCTCAAGTTAAGCTAAAAATAGGGAACAAAGAATGAACTTTCAAAACTCAACCCTTGTTTTTTAATTAAATACTCGTTTGTACATCAAATTCCTCATGTTTTGCCACTCATCACAAGGACTACTTCAAAGTTAAACCTGAAATAGACATTCTCTTAATAGAAAAAAATTCTATGCAGTCGTGACATGGTATATTTGTAATACCTAATCATGGAGACTGGTATACTGAAGTCATCACAGACATCAACTGACAGTAAAACCTTGTCTTGACACACCTTCTCTTTTGTCAGACAATATTGGTCTCTCAAGACAGGCGGTCTTTCTGGACAGAATTCAGAATTCTATGCGGAACATGGAGGAAAAAAATCACCTAAAATTCAAGTTTATTGTATGATTTATAATTTTATTTTATTCATTTATGTTATATATTTCAGGTTCAATAATTTTTTATTATGCAAGTCATTATAATCTGTAATTTTATGTGTAAATGAAAGTGTCAATGACACTGCAGCTCAACTTGTCCAAGGGACTAAACTAAATATTTTATTTATTTATTGGTGTTTAAGGTCACATATTTTTGCACAATGGCTGATCATGACCATAACATAAGTATCAACTCAAGACCAGGAGTGAGCGTTAATAAGCCATGTTGCCCATTTTAGAGAGGGTTTGCACCTCCCAAGCATTGGTGACTGGGTCCTATTTTACCAGTAAAACAAATCCTGTTTACCACAGTGAACAGCACTAAACAAAATAGAAAGATCCAGTAATGCCAAGTCATTCCCTCAAGTTTCCACAAAAAAGACATCATACCAAAGCTACATATGAATCTGACAAAAATTCAGTAAGGGGTGGGGCCTTTTGGGTGCACTAATGGAATTGTTGACAATTTATATGTCAAATCCATAATGGCCAGTGGTGGTCATCTTTTTCAACAGAATGCAGAAAAATTTGATAACACCCATCTAGACATCATACCAAAGTTACAAATAAAGTTTGAAAAAGATCGGGTAAGACGTGCAGCCTGTATGGTCTGCTAATGGAATTGTTAAGAATTTATATGCCAAATCCAAGACGGCCAGTGGCTGCCATGTTTTTCCAAAAAATTCAGAAAAATTTTATAGCTCCCATCTAGACATTACACCAAATCTACAAATGAAATTTTGAAAAAGATGGGGGTGAGAGATGTGGCCTGTAGGGTGTGCTAATAGGATTGTTCACAATTTAAATGCCAAATCAAAGATGGCCATTGACAGCCATGTTTTTCAAAGAAATTCAGAAAAATTTGAAAGCTTCCATCCAGACATCACACTCACACAAAAACTACATATGAAATTTGAAAAAGATTGGGTGAAAGATGTGGCTTGCAGGGTATGCTAATGGAATCGTTGAAAATTCATATGTCAAATCCAAAGTGGCTGCTGATGGACATGTTTTTCAAGGAAATTTGGTAAAATTTGATAGCTCCCATCTAGACATTGCCCCAAAGCCACATATCAAATTTTCCACTGATTGGGAGAGAACCACGGCCTGTAGGTTGTGTTAAAGGAACTGTTGGACAGTTTATATCTAAATCCAAGATGGCAAAAATGATAAAATTCGATAGCTTCCATCTAGATATTGCCCCAAATCTACATATGAAATTTGGGACTGATCGGGTGAGAGCTGCAGTATGTAGGGTGAGCTAAAGGAATTGTGGACCGATAATACGTACAGATATACAGAGGGACAACGGATCACAACCCATCCCAATAGCTCATACTTGAACTAAAAATGAAATAAATTATATATGGGAATCCATGAACAACTACATGAACATCTTGAAAAAATACATTTTCAATAGCTGTGTATCTTCTTTTTCTGTGTTTTGTGGTACTTGTTACAAAAGAGGGATGTGAATTACTGACTTTGTTTTACAGCATGGAAGATGAGATAAAAAATTTAACAATCACATTACCAAGTTTGGCATATGCCCCATCTCATAATGCCAAGATGGACATATTTTTAATAACTGCATATACACGAGGGAGTTACTGTCTCTGTCTTATAGTAGTGAGAAGGGAGCACCCAATTTCAGTTGTGAGATCCACATCCACCTATTACCAAAAGGTGTCGACGACTGGACCATCCACATGTGAGATGTAGAACTAGTATCTGGTTTTACCACAGATTTAAAATATCAAGTTTCAGTTCTGAGATCCATGTCCACCTGTTATTAAAGGTTGGTGACAATTGGTCCATCCACATGCAGGATGCGACACCTAACCTTACAAAATACATAAAAAGCTAGAGTACCCTGGTCGCGTGGGTTGGCAATGAAAAATAAATACATCAGTGAGTGATAGTGACATGCTCTTGCAGTTCATGATTCGACTTCCACTTGGCAATTTTCAAATTGGTGCACCCGAACGACGAAGGTCATGATTATGAAGAATGACTGGCACACATCAAGGGAACTAATTTAGAGGCACCAACATCACAGAAATCACCAGTGGAGTTTTGTCAACTGATTTGAAGATACTCATAAAATGGTTGTGAAATTTATCATTTCGAAAGACCAATGGTGATAACTGGTGTATTGTTATGCCATTTATCTGTACTTTTAGTATTTTTTAATTGGAATGTTGGATGAGCGCATGAAATATCAGAAAAAAACATTGAATCATACCATGCAAACCAAGTTTTGGTGATTAGATCGCACCTGGGATATCATGCTTCACAAAGAGCGATGCAAAACCAAACAAAAAATACTCCCACAATGCCAAAATTTATAAACTTTGCATACACATATGAGGGGGCTATTGCACGGAGATAAAGTCGAATACTTATTTATTTATTGGTGTTTAAGGTCACATACTTATGCACAATGGTTAATCATGACCATGACAGGTTTACGGGTGCAGGAAGCCAGAGTACCCGGAGAGAACCACCAAGCAACGACGAGCAGCTGCCAGCTCCCCAACATCATAACTCCACACTGTTGCTTAGGCAGGGTTAGATTGGCTGATGACATGCGCACCATCGACGTGCAGTACGCCTTAGAACACGGCGTCATCATGCCCCCATGTGGACAATCAGGGTTAAGTGCGTTGCCCAAGGACACAACGTGGGAGTCCGAATCGATCGTTGAGATGGTCACCCGTCTGAGGATTAACGAGGGCCCAACATTGCTTAACTTCGGTGATCTGTTGAGAACCGGTTACCGCAACGCCACCGCTCCCCAAGTCGAATACTAAAAGTTGGTGGTTATTGGGCAATCCACATAGGGGAAGTGGAACCATTATCTTTGTTTTATAGTGGGGGATGAAGATCAGTGCCCAATTTCATTTGTGAGATCCATGTACACCTGTTATCAAAGACTGGTGGTGACTAGACCACTCAGTTTCAATTGTGAGATCCATGTACACCTGTTATCAAAGGTTGGTGATGATTGGATCAACCACATGGTAGATGCGGAACTACTGTCTTTGTTAGAAGGGAAATTCAACTCATTAAGGGTGAGGGGCACAAACAATAACCAAAGTGTGGTGACAATTAGACCATCCACCTGGGAGAGAAATAGAACAAACACACAGTGCCACAGTGTGGGAGAGATTTCTATGTATTTTCATTGTTTTACTTCAGGGACAGGAAATACAAACCACTGGCAATAATGAGGTCCATTTGATGAAATAAAAATGTGGAGAAAAAACACACTCCCTATATAACTAAATATACACAATTTTGTCTATATTTTCTGTCAGTGCAAGTCATTTTGCATCATTCCAGTGTTTAGGAAGATGTTTGCATGGTCATTCCATGGATCATGTGAAACTTTTCGAAAATGCAATCACATATTACAAAAAGAAACTTGAACTTCCCCCGGTGTAGGTCCAAAAAACATTTTGAATGCCTGTGAAATGACCTGATCTGATTAGACAAATTATTTATTTATTGGTGGTTAAGGTCACATATTTTGGCACAATGGCTTATTGTGACAGCAACAAAGATATAAAGTCTAGTCCAGCCAATCGCTTCAAGCCATGCCACCCATTTTTGAGGACTTCCAACACAGGCATTGGTGACCAGGTCCTATTTTACCAGTAAAACACAGCTTGTTTTCCACAGTAAAGAAGCACTTCATCATTTCCTGGGGTTCCCATGGGGAACCTGGGACAAATTCACCTTTTTTTGGTTGAAAATGACAATAGTGGGCAAACGCCATTTTGATACAAAGTCACAAAAATCATAAATCAACAGATCCAAATGCAATATTTCTAATATCTTTCTTAACATTAAATTTTTTTGAGAATTATGCCATTTTCATTCGCCAAGAATAGATTATTTCTCCCAGATGTCACGTACATCAAGAATGTTTTTCTGTGCGACTTAGGGGGCGTGACCATATTTTGTTGATATTTTTAAACGCAATGAATTTGGACCAATCTAAACCCTGATATTTTCACATCTAACTGTATTTTACATCACATACCACAACAGCACAATAGACAATAGTATGCTTAACCCTTTACCTATCACACAAAATATCAAAATTTATTATTTTAATTCTGTTTTTCCAAATTTTTCAAAAAATGTCAACAAAACTGTATCACACAACATTTTGAAAAGTAAATCAGAATCGATTCTCCCAAATGATTCTCACCAGGAAAATGTGCATTTGATTACTATCATCGATTCTGAAAGCATCCCTAACTCCTTGCATGCCATTGGCGAATATTCCTGCCCAGGACATGAAATAGCTTGTCACTGAAATAAATATAATTTAGGCACATTTTCCCCCTGAAAATTGATTTGACTTTTTTGACCATTGATGTCTTAAGTTAAATATAGATGAATTTTTCATCATATGTAGTCATGGCTGCTGTTAAGTTTAACAGCAGTCATGACTAGATTTGATGGTGAAAAATTGGAAAATACGGGTTAAGAGTTATAGACCTTTCTTTTACTGATTTTTGCTCCTTTATAATAATAGAAGAGCCTACAAGGGGCAGAATGTTGTTTCAAGGATTTAAGGTCACATTCAGCATCTATGGCTAGTTAACATGACAGAGGAATGAAGTTGTGTCATATGTCATTTATTACAACACTGTTGCCAATGTCAGATGATTTAAATGGCTTGATTTCTAGTAATGCCAAAAAGGGACCATTTTACAATGCCCCAGAATTCTAAACATTTATGAACAAATATGAACATGCATACCCAATTTGGTTAGATTCAGTCTGGTAGTTTGCTAAGGATGGACATCCACCAACAGATGGAAAATGATCAGTAAGTCAAAGTGATCAGTAAAGCTCTCCTTGAGATTCGTTCAAATAAACTGATAAGGTAATACTTAGAACTGGCATCTGATTTACTCATTTACTTGGGTTTTAAAGACCCTTTTGACAACCAGAGTCACCTCATGTCGGACAGTTTTATGAGTGGATGAAGCCGGAGTACCTGGAGAGAACCACCGAGCAGCGACAAATAATGACAGACTTCTCAACGTACGAACTCTGCACAATCAGGGAGAGCATAGGCTGAAGGCAAGTGCACCATCGATGTGCAGAACGCCTTATTACACAGTGCCAACACATGGGCAATAGGGATTAAGTTCCTTGCCCAAGGACACAATGCAGTTGCCCCTGGCAGGGATCAAACTCTGAATCATCCGGTCTAAAGTCCAATTCCATAACCACTGAGCCACATCACTCACACTGGTGTCTAGTGAAGTATTGGCTGCCTCTACAGGCAGCCAAGACTTCACTAGAAACCACTGCAAAGGTACTGTAACTTCCATCAACAAGACAACCAGAAGTCTGCATGTTGGTAAATGTGTTCCACGTGAAAATGTATGACAAGAAACTCATCAAAATTTGACTCTTAACCCTTTACCTAACAAATCGGCTGCATAAGCCCACGTAATTTTCAAATTTAGCTGTTGAAAAAAATATATTTCTCAAATAGTTTGAACAAAACCATATCTTGTGACCCCTCATTGGAACAAGCTCATCAAGCTCCTTCCAATGAGGGGTCATGATATGGTTTTCTCAAATTTTTTTTTTAAATTTAAAAAAGCAATAATTAAAATGATGTATTTTGATATCCTATGTGTTGGGTAAAGGGTTAAACTCTAGTTATTTATTTATTTATTTATTTATTTATTTATTTGTGTTTAAGGTCACATATTTCAGCGCAATGACTGATCATGATCGCAACATGGAGATAAAGTCACGCTAGGTCAATTGTTTATACCCATGTTGTCCATTTTAGAGGTTTTCCATCCCAAGTATTGGCGACAGAGTCCTATTTTACCAGTAAAATAGAGCTTGATTGCAACGGTAAACAAGCACTGCTTTACTTCCTGGGGTTGCTATGGGAGAGGGGGGGGGAGGGAGTAACCATCAAGCCCACATACAACCACAAACTGCTCCTTTTATATTGCTCTGAAAAAGTTGTCCAAGGTGTATTCTTCCTGGAGAACTCAACTGATAGAATGCATTTATCTCGACAGTGATTTTACGTCATTGTTGGCTGCCTGTCCAGACTGCCAACAATGATGTAGAAACACTATTAAGTCATTCATGTATGGCAGTAATCAAAATAAAATTTAATCTGACGATTTAAGGGTTAACCCTTTGAACACGAGGGGCCTTTTGTAAGGCCCAGGAACATGATACGTCGTAACTGCATTACGTAGGTTGGCTGCTTAGTGAATGTGTGGAGTAGGCCAATCAATATTTTCAACGTGCAGACCAGGGGTTGCACGTGGAAAATATTAATTGGTCTACCCCAATACTAGAGGTACTGTGAGGAAGCTCACAAAGTGATACCCCCCGTGCCTGAAATGTATAAATGTATGGACAGACTTATAAGTTAGATTTTCTCCCCTTGGAAATGTCAGAATGGAATTATATTGCTTCATGCACATCTTCATATGGAGTTCTTCCATTGTGTAAAGTTGCATGAAAATTTTTCAAACGGTTTAGGAGGAGTTGCTCTTATAAGGATGGACAGACGTATAAGTTAGATTATCTTCCCTTGGAAATGTCAGAACGGAATTATATTGCTTCATGCACATCTTCATATGGAGTTCTTCCATTGTGTAAAGTTTCATGAAAATTCTTCAAATGGTTTAGGAGGAGTTGTGCTTATAAGGATGGACAGACGGACGGACGGACAGGGTGATTCCTATATACCCCCCCCCCCCAAACTTTGTTTGCGGGGGGTATAATAATGAATATGGACTTTTCCAATTGCTGCCATTGAAGTGACATGGAAGATACCACAAGGGTTCAAAGGGTTAAACTCTAGTAAATGCATAAAATTTGAGGTTTGTTTTTTAACTTTGGAATAGATACTGGCTTCACTCACAAGGAATAAACAGTACTGAAAATTTCTATATTATTTAAGAACTGAAAACTGAATCTTGCTGAAGGCGTTTGCAACAAAAACCAACTCTTGCATTTTGGGATAAATTTTAAGGTCTGCCCCTGAATTTTAGTTAGATAATATTTTTACCATGATACTCACCTTTTTGATGTGATCTTTGTTCTTGTGTTTTTCAGGCTTTTCCTGAAAGTATGAAGAATGTATGATATACCCCTTTTAACAAAATAATTTTACATCTTTACCCAATGAATCGGCCACATCTGCCCACGTAATATGTAAATTCAGCAGCTGAAAAAATAGTATTTTTCAAAAAATTTCAACCACACCATATCATGTAACCCCTCTTTGGAACGAGCTCATTGAGCTCGTTCCAATGAGGGGTCATATGATATGGTTTGGCTGAAATTTTGTGATAATTTTTTATAAAATAATGATATGGTTTGGCTGAAATATATTTATTTACATGCAATTGTTACTTTTTGCAAGTGGACAACAGCATGCATCGGTTTCACCTAGCAAGCAACTAACCCTTACCTAACAAATCAACTGCAACTGCAACAAAATATTCAAACTGTGCAGTACAATGACAGTTCTAATGACAACGGAGTTTCAGTTCAGGCAAACTTTCTTAAAATTTTTTATTCTAAATTAGAAAGTGATTAATACCCCCATTCATGGCTCTTCAAAATGTATTGATAATCAGAATCGGTTGATAATTGGGATCAGTAGTTGAACATGTGTCAGATTATTGAGACTATGGCAATGCATATCTGACACAATTAAGTCAAACCTGAAGTCAATTGACACAACAACAAACAAATTCTTCCTTTGTTTTTGCATCAATGTCTTCAGGTTTAACACGGTTTGGCCAGACATGCATAAAATTATAAATACATTGAATCAACAGGCACTACCTCTGCATGTAAACAACCAGTTTTGTTACTTGAAGTGGGTTTTAATAGGAAAGGAAAGTTACTAACAATTTTAAAATATTCCAATGTTTTGAGTCTATGACTCTACGTTCAGTTTAAAAATCCACTTTAACTTGAAAGTTTAGTATTGAAAATCATGCACGTCCAATCAGTATTGAGAACTTAATGGGAGACCAGTTTTTGCCAGTCCTTTTGGTGAAGTATTAAGAGAACTGTTGGCAAAATGCTATTTGCAGCCAAGAAAACAGCTGAAATGCATGGCTATAGCATTTGTGAGCTAGAAAAAATGTGTACTAATTTCAAGGGTTATAACCTGCTACAACAGTAGATTTATTTATGTTCAAGATCACTTTTAGCATCTATGGCTATAGCAAGACCGCAACAGAAATATAAAGTTAAGTTTAGTCAATAGTTTATTCCTATGCTGCTCCCTTTAGAGGGTTTCAACCGCTGCCACTGTTTACAGGGTCCTATTTAACTGGTAAAACAAAACTAGTTTACCAAAGCAAACAAGCACTGCTCCACTTTCCAGGATTCCCATGGGCAGTAGATAAATTGAAAGTTTTATAAATAAAAATAACTTGTTTGTTTCATGCTGGATCAAAACTGGCTTCTTTATCTGCCCCAATGCAAAAGAAAAACAATTTGCAGTGATAAAAATTGGCTTCTTTAAATTTATTCAGAAAAGTAGAATTGTTTATGGGATGATAAATTGATTACTTCAATGATTTAATGCCAGAACAATTTTCAATGCTGACAAAAATTGGCTTCTCAAAACTCCTCTGATGATAATTTTTAGCATATAAATCTTTAAAAACATATTTAACTCTTTGCTTGCCGTAGGTGGATTTTCCAGCCAAAAACAAAATCACTTAGATATCAAGGAGAAATATTTTGCCGGGTCTTGTTAACAAAACATACCCCTCTTACTAGTGGTTTTCTTAAGTGGTGTAAGAGAATGAATTAGTTTTGTTTTTTCAGCAGTGGATAAAATATGTTCAACGTTTTTGATAATGCAACTAAGAATTAACCCTTTACCTAACATGAAAAGCAGACGACACATGCAAATGAAAGTGTCAATGACACTGTAGCTCATCTTGTGTTAGACATGTACCGGTACATGTATTGTATGTGACACAGCAATGACAGACATCTAGGCAATGACCTGATAACAAAGGTACATGTAAAGTGTTGTAAAGGTCTGTACATAAATACTGACCGTAGCCTGTAACAAAAGTACAGGTAAAGTATGACTAAACTAAGTTCTAAGAACGTTGGCAGCGACAACATCTTTTGACGGAAATTGAAGAAAATCAATAGATCCCATCTAGAGGTCTCCCCAAACAAGCATACCGGGTTTCAAAGCAATCCAATCATAAATGTGCCCTGTAGGGTGTGCCAAAGGAAAATATTGAGGTCTGACTAAACAAAGTTCTAAGAACATTGGCCGTGGCAACAGTTTTTGACGGAAATGGAAGAAAATTGATAGCTCCCATCTAGAGGTCAGCCCAAATAAGCATGCCAGCTTTCAAAGCAATCCAATCATAAATGTGCCATGTAGGGTGTGCGAAAGGGAAATATTGAGGTCTTCTGACTAAACTAAGTTCTAAGAACATTGGCCACGGCAACATTTTTTGACGGAAATGGAAAAAAATCGATAGCTCCCATCTAGAGGTCACCTCAAACAAGCCCACCAGGTTTCAAAGCAATCCGATCATAAATGTGCCCTGTAGGGTGTGCCAAAGGGAAATACTGAGGTCTTCTGACTAAACTAAGTTCTAAGAACATTGGCCGCGGCAACACTTTTTGACGGAAATGGAAAAAAATCGATAGCTCCCATCTAGAGGTCACCCCAAACAAGCACACCAGGTTTCAAAGCAATCCAATCATAAATGTGTCCTGTAGGGTGTGCCAAACGGAAATATTGAGGTCTGACTAAACTAAGTTCTAAGAACGTTGGCCGTGGCAACATTTTTTGACGGAAATGGAAACAAGAGGCCCCAGGGGGCCTGAGGGCGCTCACCTGACATAGTAGCCTAAATATCAACCCAGAGAATTGATTTCCACAAGTTGCATCTGCTCCTCCTAAGAAAAGCTGAAACCAAATATCCAAATATTCTGACCAGTGGATCTAAAAAAAGATTTTTAAAGAATATTCCTCATATTGAACTAAGTCATAATTCGGGCTCCCACAGGGAGCTCATATATGAACCCAGGGACTTGGCTTTAACAAAGCTGAATCTCACACCCCTAAGGATTCTGCACACCAAATATCAAAACATTCCGACTGCTGGATCTGAAGAAGATTTTTAAAGAAAATTCCTCATTTTGAACCAAGTTACAATTCGAGCTCCCACAATCAGCCCAAATATGGACCTAGGGACATGGCTTGAACAAACTTGAATCTTACCCCCCTAAGGATGCTGCATAAAAAATATCAAAAGCATTCATCTGCTGGATCTGAAGATTTTTAAAGAAAATTCCTCATTTTGAACTAAGTTGTCATTCAAGCTCCCATAGTGAGCTCAAATATGAACCAAGAGACTTGGCTTGAACAAACTTGAATCTCAGCCCCCTAAGGTTGCTCCATGCCAAATATCAAAACATTCCAACTTCTGAATCTGAAGAAGAAGATTTTTCAAGAAAAATTCCTCATATTGACTAAGTTATAATTTGGGCTCCCACAGGGAGCCCAAATATGGACCCATGGACTTGGCTTTAACACACTTGAATCCCCCCCCCCTCCCCGCCAAGGATGCTACTCACCACATATCAAACCATTCCGACTGCTGGATCTGAAGAAGATTTTTTAAGAAAATTCCTCATTTCGAACAAAGTTACAATTCAAGCTCCCACAGTGAGCCCAAATATGGACCTAGGGACATGGCTTGAACAAACTCAAATCTCACCCCCCTAAGGATGCTGCATACCAAATATCACAAGATTCTGCCTGCTGGATCTTGAGAAGAAGATTTTCAAAGACATTTGCCTGAAATGCACTAAGTTCAAATTTGGGCTTCTATAGTAAGCCCAAATATGAATCCAGGTGGCCGATTTGAACAAACTGGAATCAGATCCACCCCACAATGTTGCATACCAAATATCAAAAGATTCTGCCTGCAGGATCTGGAGAAGAAGATTTTTGAAGAAATTTGCCTGAAATGCACTAAGTTCGAATTCGAGCTTCTATAGTGAACCCAAATATGAATCTAGGGAGCTGATTTGAACAAAATAGAATCAGATCCACCCCACAATGTTGCATACCAAATATCAAAAGATTCTGCCTGCTGGATCTGGAGAAGAAGATTTTTTAAGAAATTTGCCTGAAAAGCACTAAGTTCAAATTTGGGCTCCTATACTGAGCCCAAATATAAACCCAGGGAGCCGATTTGAACAAACTTGAATCAGATCCACCCCACAATGTTGCATACCCAATATCAAAAGATTCTGCCTGCTGGATCTTGAGAAGAGGACTTTCAAAGAAATTTGCCTGAAATGCACTAAGTCCAAATTTGGGCTCCTATACTGAGCCCAAATATAAACCCAAGGGGCCGATTTGAACAAACTTGAATCAGATCCACCTCACAATGTTGCATACCAAATATCAAAAGATTCTACCTGCTGGATCTGGAGAAGAAGATTTTTCAAGAAATTTGCCTGAAATGCAGTAAGTTCAAATTTGGGCTCCTATACTGAGCCCAAATATAAACCCAGGGGGCCAATTTGAACAAACCTGAATCAGATCCACCCCACAATGTTGCATACCAAATATCAAAAGATTCTGCCTGCTGGATCTGGAGAAGAGGACTTTCAAAGAAATTTGCCTGAAATGCACTAAGTCCAAATTTGGGCTCCTATACTGAGCCCAAATATAAACCCAAGGGGCCGATTTGAACAAACTTGAATCAGATCCACCTCACAATGTTGCATACCAAATATCAAAAGATTCTACCTGCTGTTCAAATTTGGGCTCCTATACTGAGCCCAAATATAAACCCAGGGGGCCAATTTGAACAAACCTGAATCAGATCCACCCCACAATGTTGCATACCAAATATCAAAAGATTCTGCCTGCTGGATCTGGAGAAGATTTTTTAAGAAATTTGCCTGAAATGCACTATGTTCGAAATCGGGCTCCTATACTGAGCCCAAATATGAACCCAGGAGGCTGATTTGAATAAACTTGAATCAGATCCACCCTCCAATGTTGCATACCAAATATCAAAAGATTCTGCCTGCTGGATCTGGAGAAGAAGATTTTTTAATGTTTTTCCCATTGCCTACAGTGTTAAAAAGAGCTGACTCAGCACTTTTTCAAAGTCCCGAAACTGTACCCTATGATAAAACCGATGGCAATTTTTTTTTACCAATTCTTTCTGTTGGTCCTAAGGAAGCATCACACCAAATAAAAATTCTCAGTGCCGTGCAGTTTTGGAGATATGGGCGTTTTAATTTTTTTCTATTTTTAGCTCCTGCGGTTCCCACGGGGCTGCGGGAAATTTTTTTTTTCATAAATCAAGCACTCATGACCCAATAAGCCCTCACACAAAATTTGGTTCAAATCAGCCTCTCAGTTTGGAAAATAGAAATTTTGGGCGGGGCCAAAAATTTTGCCCCTCCCGTAACGACGCCAAATATTATCCCACAAACTTCTCTTGAACAAATCTGAGTCTACACCTCAAAAGGAAGGTGCATACCATATATCAAGTCTCTGCTACTGCTGGTTCATGAGAAGAAGATTTACAAAGATTTTGGTGCCCCTTGGGGGCGTGGCACCACCCAGGAGGAGGGGCAACTTCATTTGAACAAATCTGAATTGGCATTAGGTAATAAACATTTAGCCAACATTTGAATAAAATTGGGCTAGTGGTTTAGGAGGAGAAGTCGATAATGTAAAGTTAACGCCGGCCGGACGACGACGGACAGAAAGTGATTAGTAAAGCTCCCCTTGAGCTTCGCTCAGGTGAGCTAAAAAATTGATAGCTCCCATCTAGAGGTCACCCCAAACAAGCCCACCAAGTTTCAAAGCAATCCGATCATAAATGTGCCCTGTAGGGTGTGCCAAAGGGAAATACTGAGGTCTTCTGACTAAACTAAGTTCTAAGAACATTGGCCGCGGCAACACTTTTTGACGGAAACGGAAAAAAATCGATAACTCCCATCTAGAGGTCACCCCAAACAAGCACACCAGGTTTCAAAGCAATCCAATCATAAATGTGTCCTGTAGGGTGTGCCAAAGAGAAATATTGAGGTCTGACTAAATTAAGTTCTAAGAACGTTGGCCGTGGAAACATTTTTTGACGGAAATTGAAGAAAATCAATAGCTCCCATCTAGAGGTCACCCTAAACAAGCATACCAGGTTTCAAAGCAATCCAATCATAAATGTGCCCTGTAGGGTGTGCCAAAGGGAAATATTGTGGTCTGACTAAACTAAGTTCTAAGAACATTGGCCGCGGCAACACTTTTTGACGAAAATTGAAAAAAATCGATAGCTCCCATCTAGAGGTTACCCCGAACAAGCATACCAAGTTTCAAAGTGATCTGATCATAAATGCGACCTGTGAAGTGTGCCAAAGGAAATTGTGGACGTGCGTACTAACATACTAACATACGTACATACGTCGACGGACGAGAAGTGATGGCAATAGCTCAGCTTGACTTAGTCAAGTTGAGCTAACAAAATTCCTGAAGAACTAACTTTTTGTCTCAAAAACGTGGGTTAAGAACCCTCATTGGAACGAGCTCGAGGAACCTATGTTTTTGAGACAAAAAATGAAAAAAATAATGAAAATTAATTGGCGATTTTTGTGAATAGTGCTGGCTGGTTTTGGCTGTTACGTTGGGTAAAGGGTTAACCAATTCAGTATAGTTTGACAATTGAGCTCTGTCAAACAAGATTGAATTGGTTATATTCCTAGTAGCATTACAGGGAAGATTTCAGTTTGTAATTCTGATACTTCGACAGCAGCATGCTAAGAGTTAATGTCAGACTCTACTGAATTATTTTTCAAATCATGCCACTGTTGCTTGATAGCAGACAAGTCTTGCTTTTATAAAAAAAATTCAAGACGATAGTCAGCAGGTTAAGCTTTAACATCCATGTAACGTTAACAATCTGCAACTATGTTAGCCCTTTACCATTTCAACTTGCACATTTTCCCATTTGACAACTACAAATTTAATAAATTCAATTTTGTCTGACAGAGCTCATTTAGCTCTGTAAAACAATATTGAATTGGTTAAATTCCTTGTTGCATTCAGGGAAAACTTACCGTTTGAAATTTCAGTATCTTCACATCATTATGCAGAGGGTTAAGCTCGCAATAACTCCAAGTATAAAGTCACACTTTTATGATTATGTGACCAACTTCAAATAATTATGAGGCCAACTTAAAATAATTATGTGGCCAACTTCAAATAATTATGTGGTCAACTTCAAATAATTATGTGGCCGACTTCAAATAATTATGTGGACAACTTGAAAGTACTGCAACTCCGTGACATGGTACAGTGATCACAAATGCAGACTGAAAATTTTGAGCTGATTGTGGCCCAGTAAAAATTCTCAGTTCAACTTCTTCCCCACAACACTGTCGTATCTATTAATTTATTTATTAGTACTTAAGGTCACTTTCAGTATCTATGGCTGTATTCAGACCACAATGTGGGTCTGTTATAAATTTATTTATTGGTGCTTAAGGTAACACATTTCTTCACTATGGCTAAGCGTGACTGCAACATGGATATAAAGTCAAATTCCAGCTAATCGTTTTTACATGTGTTACCCATTTGAGAGGACATGCATCCAGGCACTGGTTACCGGGTCATATTTTACAAGTAAAACAGAGCTTATTTACCACCGTAAACAAATGTTGCTTCACTTCCGTGGGAAAAAATGGGTATGAAGTCAAGTTTAGCAAATAGTTTATGCTGACACTTAAGACTTCCACCCCAGGCATTGGGTCTGATTTTACCAGTGAAACAGAAGTTGTTTATTACAGTAAATAAGCACTGCTCTATTTCATAGGGATCCCATTGGGTAAAATGTCATTCAACTAAAAACAAGAGGCCTCTTAGCCAAGACAGCTCCACCCAGGCGGAAACTAAATACAAGACAAAAATCCAAGTGTTATTGCTTGTGACTTTGACCTTGATGATATGACAGTGGGTCAAAGTGATGACACAACATTAGGTTATGGGTAACAATTGTGTTAAGGATGAACAATATCTGTCACATAGATTCAATTATACAGACCAGACATGGGTTGTGTAACAATATCAAAGTTTTGCTGTCTGTGACCTTAACCTTGATGATATGACTTTGGATCAAATTCGCGACATCCCTGAGGCATGAACAATAATTGTACCAAGTATGAATAAGATCTGTCAATCCTACCAAATTATATGAACCAGACAAGGGGCTGAATTACAATATCAAAGTTTTGCTCTCTGGGCCCTTGATTTAATATGACCTTGGATCAAATCCATGACACACCTCTGAGTCATGAGCAATAATTATATCAAGTATGAACAAGATCTGCCAATCCTACCAAGTCATATGGACCAGACAAGGGTTCAATAACAATATCAAAGTTTTGCTCTCTCTGACCTTGACCTTGATATGGCCTTTGATCAGTCTTGACACACCTCAGCTTCATGAGCAATATTTGTACCAAGTATGAATAAGACCTGTCAATCATACCAAGTTATATGGACTGGACAAGGGCTGTTATATTGTTTTGATCTCTGTGACCTTGACCTTGATATGACATGGAATCAAAGCCACGATACACTTCTGAGTCATGAGAAATAATTATAGTAAGTATGAATAAGATCTGTCAAGCATACAAAATTATATGGACCGAACAACAGTGACAATGAGATGTTTTTCTAACTGCCAACTGAACATAGGGTCTGCGACCTTGAGTGCCACACACCATCTTATAATTCGCAAAACATAGTCTTTTCATAATACATATTGTTATAAAGTTTCATAAAAAAAATAATTAGAGTTTAAGAAGTTATGGCACAGACAGCAAAATGTAGACAATAGATTGATGGATGGGGAACAGACAAATCATTACCAGAAAAACTCGCTGACACTTGTCAGGTGTAGCTAAAATGCAATAATATTGAATATAAAATAGTATTTTGTTTGCTTTTCTTTCTCCAGGCTTGAATTCACAATATTTTATTAATGAATTCTCATTCTACTGAGTAATGATAAAATTATGATCTGATAAAGAAAAAGACCACTTTTTGTGATCATGGTACTGTACAGACAAGGACATCTTTTTTCATTAACTAGTCTTCAAAAGTGGGTATCAACTAATCCACTTTCCCAAGTTTCTATAAACCAACTTATCAAGCTTATTACTATAATACTGTGCTTATGGGAGCTGATTTTCAGATTACATTTTGGTATAAAGAGCATAAACCTCACAAAGTGGGGTCTACTATAAAGATAACATGCCTGCAACAAATTTCTGCATTGCTTTTTATTCATATTATGGTAATAAACTTTCACACAAAAAAAGTTGTACCTATAGTAGCTATGACATCACTAAAGTAATTACATATAGAATAAACAGGTACTAGAGTCAGTAATCTGATTTAAACCACAAGTAGGATAAGGGTTTTAACCACTCGGCTTGCAGAGTGGTTAAAACCCTTATTCTATGAGTGGTTTAAATCTGATTACCGGCCCTAGGACCTATTTGTTTTATTTATACCATGCTATTAATAAATAATCAACTTTGTCACTTAAAATGAAGAAAAAATGACACTTTCTATCGCAAACATACAGGTTTGTTTTGTTTACATAAATGCCGGTGGGCAGTACTACCAGCTGTACGTGAATGATTGACTGACAGCTAGACACTTCATCCAAGTTGATTGAATTTACCTTGCTTTTTCAGTCAAATTATTATTAACAAATCTTAAATTATATTTTAAATATTTATTGTGTCATGACAAAGGTTAAGTTGGATGAACTTCCAACTATAGGTGTACATTTTTTTAGCCGCAGTAGAAGCTTTACACTGGTAGTATGGTTAAAAGCTAAAATTTAACATACAGGCTTTTCACAGGTAGTAGGCGATCATGGTATAAATATGCACAAACATGTTTCGATTGAATGCTTTCATGATAGTGAAAAACCACAAATCATTAATGTTGATTGTTGTGAAACACATTCAATAGAAAAATGCCGATAGGATCAACGATCCAATGTCGAGTTGTGACAGCACAAAAGTGGGTTTAATCATTATCAACTTATCATCGGGAAACCAACTGTTTACGATTTACTATGTGAAGGGTCACTGTGACCTTCACTTTGAAACCAATTGTTTTGATTACTATGTTCAGGGTCACTGTGACCTTGACCTTTCACCTAGCAAGTCCAAAATATATGAGGTTCTTCCTCTCACTAAGGCCAACCTACAAATGAAGTTTCATGAATGTGGGTTCAACCATAGACAAGTTATCATCCGGAAACCAACTGTTTATGATTTAGTAAGTTCAAGGTCACTGTGACCTTGACCATTGACCTAGCAAGTCCAAAATAAATAGGGTTCTTCCTCTCCCCGAGGCCAACCTACCAATGAAGTTTCATAAGCGTGGGTAGAACCATTATCAAGTTATCGTCTGGAAACCAATTGTTTATGCCTGGAAACCACACGCCCGCCATTCATTAAACTATAAGTCGAGTTTGACTTTGTCACAACTCGAATAAAAATGCTATGGGATTAAAGTAAGTAACTGTAAGACTCTCCAACTTTCCAACTCTGGACAAGCAGGGTTAGCATCAGTTGAAGGCAACATGTAGTGTGCATTATAATTAGCATACATGGTATTAGGTGTCTTACCCAAGAGCACAATGCAGATGATGTGGATCAGGATCGAACCTATAACATTTTGATCTGAAGTCCCATCCTCTAACTAATGAGACATCATACTCCAGTGTTTTACCCACTGGAAACAATTTTTATTTACTTCTGGCAGAGTGGTGATGTGATGGCCGATCTGACATTTTTTACCACAAGATGAAAAGTCAAATAAAAGTGTCAATGACACTGTAGCTTAACTTGTCTGTGTGTTGTGTTTGATGAAAAGGATAATGTTCAAAGTTTATGAAAGGATTATGAAATAAGACAAGAATTGTGATAATTGGGAATATGTTAATTTCTGTTCCCTGTATGCTACGTTTTTAATAAAAATAATATGAGGTGTACACTGTACTAAAGAGCTGAGGGGTGGGTTAATATGACCTCACAGTTAATGTATGTGGCCCTCACAGTTAACGTATGTCAACGAAAGTTACCAAGTTACAGTGAAATTATTCGAAAACGAGTCATCCTATCAAGTTACATTGAAATCCCTTCATAAATATGGCCTGTAGACTGTGCTAAAGGTTTTCAGGCTTCTGACCTGTGTAGCCATGATGGTAGACCGATTGCAACTAAAAGGGGACGTCCCCATCTTGACATTATACTGAGGCATTCTACTGAGTTACAATGAAATCCTTTCACAAATACGACCTGTAGTCTGTACTAAAGTTTTTCAGATTTGGGCTTGGGAAACCATCATGGTTGAATGATCGCAACAAAAAGGGGGCGTTGTCATCTGAGCATAATCTGGTGTGATCCTATGAAGTTACAATAAAATCCCTTCATATATATGACATGTAGACTGTGCTCAAGGTTTTCGGGCTTCCGGCCTCTGAAGCCGTCACAGTTGACCAATCACGACCAAAAGAGGATGTCATCATCTAGGCATTATATGGAGTCACCATAACAAGTTACAATGAAATCCTTCCCTAAATACGACCTATAGACTATGCTAAAGGTTTTTGGGCTTGGGCAGCCATCAAGGCTGAATGATTGCGACCAAAAGGGGACGTTCTCATCTAGACATTATTTGGAGTCATCCTACCAAGTTACAATGAAATCCCTTTATAAATATGACCTGTAGACTGTGCTAAAGGTTTTCGGGCTTCGGGCCCCTGTAGCCATCACAGTTGCCCAATTGTGTCCAAAAGGGCACATTCTAATCTAGACATTATATGAAGTCAACCTACCAAGTTACAATGAAATCCCTCCATATTAAATATGACCTGTAGACTGTGCTAAATGTTTTTGGGCTTCAGGCTCGGGCAGCCATCATGGTTGAATGATCACAACTTAGGCATTATATGGAGTCAACCTAACAAGTTACAATGAAATCCTTCCATATATACAACCTATAGACGATGCTAAAGGTTTTTGGGCTTGGGCAGCCATCAAGGCTGAATGATCGTGATCCAAAGGGGGACGTTCTCATCTAAAAATTTATTTGGAGTTATCCTACCAAGTTACAATGTATGCTACATTTTTAATAAAAATAATATAAGGTGTACACTGTACTAAAGAGCTGAGGGGTGGGTTAATATGACCTCACAGTTAATGTATGTGGCCCTAACAGCTAACGTATGTCAACGAAAGTTACCAAGTTACAGTGAAATTATTCCAAAACGAGTCATCCTATCAAGTTACATTGAAATCCCTTCTTAAATATGACCTGTAGACTGTGCTAAAGTTTTCGGACTTCAGGCCCCAGTAGCCGTCACAGTTGACCAATCACGTCCAAAAGGGCACGTTCTCATCTAGACATTATATGAAGTCAACCTACCAAGTTACAATGAAATCCCACCATATTAAGTATGACCTGCAGACTGGGCTAAAAGTTTTTGGGTTTTGGGCTTGGGCAGCCATCACTGTTGACAGATCATGACCAAAAGGGGACGTTCCCATCTAGGCATTATACAGAGGCATCCTACCAAGTTACAATGAAATCCCTTCATCAATATGACCTGTAGACTGTGCTAATGGTTTTCGGGTTTTGGGCTCGGGCAGCCATACCGGTTGACCAATTACGACCAAAAGGGGACGTTCTCATCTAGACATGACCCCAAACCTGCATATGAAATTTCGTGACGATCAGACAAGAACTACGGGGTGTAGCCTGTGCTAAAGGAATGTGAACAGACTCACAGACTAACAGACTCACAGACTAACAGACTTTCGCACGCGTGATGGCAATAGCGTATCTTGACTTCATCAAGTTAAGCTAAAAATGATATTTGAAAACATTTTTTGATGCATCAAAAAATGTTTTCAAATACCATTTTTTGATTTCAGACTTTTGACACAGAATAGATAATAAAATGAAAGTGTCAATGACACTGTAGCTCAACTTGACAAACTTGAACTTGTTAAGTAAAAATGAAATGGCAAAATTGAAGATCATTGGTACCAATATTATTTGATGAAATTTCAACATAACAGCATTGTGTGTGCACAATGTAGGAGTAATCCAAGCATTTTTAAATGTAAACTGTAAGACTGGCTAAAGGAAGAATGTTGATACACAAATGCAGTATGTTCAGCTGTTATTGTAAATGGCAACTTTTTTTCACAGAAATGAATGCTAATCAATAGCTCTTATCTAAAGGTCTTGCCTAATGAGCACACCAAGTTCAAAAACAATCCTATGATAAATGTGACCTGCAGGCCATGTCAAAGAATGCTGATGCACAAATGCAATAAATTCAAAGATTGTTGCTAACAGCAACAGTTTTTGGTGGAAATGAAAAGAAAATCAATAGCTCCTATCTTTGTCACTCTGCATAAGCTTACAAAGTTTCAAAACAATCTGATAATGAATGTGCCCTCGGAGGCATGCCAAAGGAAGATGTTTGTGCACAAATACACTAAGTAGAAGGTCATTGCTTGTGGCAATGGTTTTTTTATGGAAATTGATAAATATGCCCTGCAGAGAATGCAAAAGGGATAAGTTGATGCACAAAAGCAGTAAGTTCAAAGGCTGGTGATAACGACAATGATTTTTTATGGAAATGAAAAAAGAGCAATAGCTCACATATAGAGGTCACCCTGAACCACATACCAAGTTTCAAAGTGATCCGATCATAAATGTGCTCTAAAGGGTATGTTAAAGGGAAATATTGAGGTCTGACTAAACTAAGTTCAAAGGTCAGCGGCAACATTTTTTGACAGAAATGGAAGAAAATTGACAGCTCCCATATAGATGTCACCTCACACAAGCACACCGAGTTTGCAAGCGATCCAATCATAAATGTGCCCTGCAGGGTGTGTCAAAGGGAAATATTGATGCTTAACTGCACTAAGTTTTTACTAAGTTCATCGAAGGTCATTGCCAGTGGCGACATTTTTTGTCGAAAATCGATAGCTCTCATCTAGAGGTAACCCCAAACAAGCATACAAAGTTTCAAACCGATCTGATCATAAATGTGCCCTTTATGGCATGCCAAAGGAATAATGATGCCTGACTAAACTAAGTTCAAAGATCGTTGCCAGCGGCAACATATTTTGACGGACGGAAATGAAAGAAAATCGATAGCTCCCATCTAGAGGTCACCCCAAACAAGCATGCCAGGTTTCAAAGCAATCCGATCATAAATGTGCCCTGTAGGGTGTTCCAAAGGGAAATATTGAGGTCTTCCGACTAAGCTAAGTTCTCGATAGCTCCCATCTAGAGGTCACCCCAAACAAGCATACCAGGTTTCAAAGCAATGCAATCATAAATGTGCCCTGTAGGGTGTGCCAAAGAGAAATATTGTGGTCTGACTAAACTAAGTTTTAAGAACGTTGGCCGTGGCAACATTTTTTGATGGAAATTGAAGAAAATCGATAGCTACCATCTAGATGGTCACCCTAAACAAGCATGCCAGGTTTCAAAGCAATCAGATCATAAATGTGCCCTGTAGGGTGTGCCAAAGGGAAATATTGAGGTCTTCTAACTAAACTAAGTTCTAAGAACGTTGGCCGTGACAACATTTTTTGACGGAAATTGAAGAAAATTGATAGCTCCCACCTAGAGGTCACCCCAAACAAGCATACCAAGTTTCAAAGCAATCCAATCATAAATGTGCCGTCTAGGGTATGCCAAAGGGAAATATTGAGGTTTGACTAAACTATGTTCTAAGAACACTGGCAGCAGCAACATTTTCTGACGGAAATTGAAGAAAAAATCGATAGCTCCCATCTAGAGATCACCCTAAACAAGCATACCAAGTTTCACCTCAAAGCGATCAGATCATAAATGTGACCTGTGAGGTGTGCCAAAGGAAATTGTGGACGTACGTACTAACGCACGTACGTACATACGCCGACGGACGAGAAGTGATGGCAATAGCTCAGCTTGACTTTGTCAAGTTAAGGTAAAAATGTCGATAGGATCACCAATCTAATGTCGAGTTGTGACAGCACAAAAGTGGGTTTAATCATTATCAACTTATCGTCCAAGTTATTACAGCACAAAAGTGGGTTTTATCGTCCAGAAACCAGTTGTTTACAATTTACTACGTGAAGGGTCACTGTGACCTTGACCTTTGACCTAGTGATTCCAAAATAAATAGGGCTCTTTCTTGCACCAATGCCAACCTATGAAGTTTCATGAACAAGGGTGGAACCATTGTCAAATTATCACCTGGAGACCAATTGTTTATGATTTATTATGTTCAAGGTCACTGTGACCTTGACCTTTGACCTAGCGAGTCCAAAATAAATAGTGCTCTTCCACTCACCGACGCCAACCTACCTATGAAGTTTCATGAATGTGGGTCAAACCATTATCAAGTTATCATCCGGAAACCAATTGTTTACGATTTACTATGTTGAAGGTCACTGTGACCTTGACCTTTCACCTAGCGAGTACAAAATAAATAGGGTTCTTCCTCTCACTGATGCCAACCTACCTATGAAGTTTCATGAAAGTGGGCCGAACCATTATCAAGTTATCATCCAGAAACCAATTGTTTACAGATTTACTATGTTGAAGGCCACTGTGTCCTTGACCTTTCATGTAGCTTATGATTTATTATGTTCAAGGACACTGTGACCTTGACCTTTGACTTAGCGAGTCCAAAATAAATAGTGCTCTTCCACTCAACGAGGCCAACCTACCTATGAAGTTTCATGAATGTGGGTCAAACCATTATCAAGTTATCATCTGGAAACCAATTGTTTACGATTTACTATGTTGAAGGTCACTGTGACCTTGACCTTTCACCTAGCAAGTACAAAATAAATAGGGTTCTTCCTCTCACTGAAGTTCATGAATGTGGTTCGAACCCTTTTCAAGTTATCATCCGGAAACCAATTGTTTTGATTTACTGTGCTCAGGGCCACTGCGACCTTGACCTTTGACCTAGCGAGTCCAAAATAAATAGGGTTCTTGCTCTCACGAAGGCCAAGGTACATATGAAGTTTCATGAATGTGGGTCCAACCATATTCAAGTTATCATCCGGAAACCAATTATTTAGGATTTAGTATGTTCTATGTTCAAGGTCACTGTGACCTTGACCTATGACCTAGTGAGTCCAAAATAAATAGGGTTCTTCCTATCACCAAGGCCAACCTACCTATGAAGTTTCATGAATGTGGGTCAAACCATTATCAAGTTATCGTCTGAAAACCAATTGTTTACGCCCGCCCGCCAACCGCCATTCATCAAACTATAAGTCGAGTTTGACTTCGTCACAACTCGACTAAAAATGTTCTCAAGATCATTTATCATCTTTTAAGCCTATACCAAGCACCTGCAATTACAAAAATGGGTGCATTTTTTTTAAAACAATAGTGTTTTCATCCTCAGTGATATATAGTGAGTCAAAAAACAAAGTATAATAAACTTTGAGGAGCAATTTTTTTAGTATTATCGACTTTAATCCCAAACAAATTATTGTAAATTCATATTTTGAGTCTAGCTTTATGAATTTGCATAATTTCATGTTCTTACTCGTTGCCAGTGTCACGTCAATAACGTCGCCATTCAGACATGGGGTGAAATGAAAAGTTCACACATGCAGTCAATAGCGTGTATGTCCACCGTTTGCCTCTTGGATGGCAAGACATCGATGGAGCATGGACCTGATAAGTCTCTGGATGTCACCATGTGGTATTGTGTTCCACTGCCTTAGAACATTATGCAAATTGCCTAATGTCTGAAGATCATGAAGTCGTACCCGACAGTCCAATTGATCCTGATCCCAAAGATGCTCGATTGGCAACAAATCTGGCGAAAGTGGGGGCCAGGGAAGAAGTTTGATGCTCTGCTCCTCAAGAAAGTCATGACAGATACGCGCCACGTGACATCGGGCCTTGTCTTGCTGGAATAACTGCATTCCGACATTAGCGTTGAACAACGGAACAACAACAGCGTTAAGAATTTCGTCCCTATATTGCTGTCCATTCAGATTACCATCGATGAAGATCAACTACGTCCGATGGTACAAGGAAATTCCTGCCCAAACCATTACATTACCCCCAGCGAAACGGTCGCATTCCTGCAATCAAGCATAAGAAAACTGTTCTCCTCGTCAGCCATACACTCTTGCCCTACTATCAGAGCACCGTAGACAAAATTGTGATTCATCACTAAAAAGGACTGTGCTCCCAATGCTTCTGAGTCCAGTAAACATGCTGACATACCCATTCCATTCTGCCGGTACGATGACGTTGGGTAAGGATTGGTCCATGATATGGATGCCTACTTCGGATGCCGTGTTCAGCGAGTGTGTTGCAGACAGTTTGCACACTAATTCTGTTGTTAATTCTAGTGATCCTGCAAGTGAGACATCCTGATGTGTCGGTCTTGTGATGGGGCTGTAAAGACTTGGTCGACCGGAACGCAGTGGGTCGACAGTAGATCCAATGGTTCTATACCTTCCAATGAGATGGTAAATAGTGGCCACAGTGACTCTGAACTCAGCAGCGAGCTCATCTGGAGGTATCTCAGCCTCATGCATACCAATGGTAAGCAACCTCTGATTTTCGGTTAACCTTGGCATTTTTTAAAATGTCGGAAGACAAAAACTAGCGTGTTTTCTCAATAACCCAGGCTTTCTAGCACAACATAACACAAAGAAAATCGTCAGTCACCCATTCAATTTGACATTCTCAGGTAGCACATGCTATTTTGAAATCTGTAGCAAAATTGTATACGGTTGGGTGGACAACAACAACAACATGTCATTAAACTATTTGCACGACTTCTTGTCCACAAACATGCAACATTAGATCTATTATATTTCATCCTTTATGCTATTTTTCACATTTGTTTCTATTATACATTCTTTTTTGACTCAGTATATGTTTTCATCTCCAGTGATATACACTTTCAATACGTTGGTTTTTTTTAAATGCCTATACATGTCTTATCAAGAACTTTGTATCACTTTCATTTAATCCTTTTCCTAACAAGAATAATAAATACTTGCAAAAAAAAAAATCAAGAATGACAAAAAAAAAAAAATTCCCCTAACAAGTGCAGATTACACCTCACTGAAACAAGTTCATTTCAACAAGGGGCCATAAGCTTTGTTTCTAAGACAAAATTGAAAATGCAGTGGAGCCCACTTAATTGGATATCTCTTAATTGTATATCCCTGTTAACTGAATATAATTTTCAAACACAAAACCATTTACCATATCTTCAGTACAAATTTGATCTGTTAATTGCATATGGCTTGTAGAGTAAACTCCTGTTAATTGTAAAAAAAATTTGTAATATATCGAAAAAATTACTGTGACACGCAACAAATTCCCTTTATTTAACAACCTTTTTGGCCTTACTACATCCAATACAGACATTTATTCTATTATATCTTGTTTGACAGAGCTCTATGAGCTCTGTCAAACAAGATATAATAGAATAAATGCTCAGTTTACCTCCAGAACACATAGCGGGGGAGGAATTCGTCACATACAGGTGAATTGTGCACTTGGTGATACCTTCTTGAAATTTGGCACACTGTTAGTGTAGGCTATGAGGTTCTCAAAAACGATCGGCTACAAGTTGACACCGACCGGTGGCGACCAGTAGCGGCACAATCCAAAATGGCCGCCAGCGGCTGAAGGGAACCTCCTTTTCGACGGTCTACCGACTATACATCCGATTGTAAGGGCGCGAAAGTGAACTCTGATCCACGCACGTGTTGGAAACAGACGTGGGAGATGATGTAGAATAAAACGAGATTCTCTATACGGACGCATCAATTTCTTGGAACTTGAAAAGAGCGTTGTTTCTCCGG
This sequence comes from Pictodentalium vernedei, assembly GCA_031216915.1. Classification (NCBI taxonomy): domain Eukaryota; kingdom Metazoa; phylum Mollusca; class Scaphopoda; order Dentaliida; family Dentaliidae; genus Pictodentalium; species Pictodentalium vernedei. Next base: position 437,175,607 of record CM062297.1, on the reverse strand, counting down.
GATCAGCGTCATTCAGGCAAACCTGAATGACGCTGATCCCGGAGAAACAACGCTCTTTATGAAGCAGTCTCTTTGCCATACAATCTCTTGTTTGGCGTAATTCCGCAAGCAATTCTGATTTGTCTGTCGAAATTAATTCGAGAACGCGATTGTTCACAAAAATCATTCACAGAATGAGTGAGAATCCTCTTCGTGTACGGACTAGTACTGACTGGGAACGTTGTTGCTTTTGCCAGCAAGACAGTTCCAAGAAATTGATGCGTCCGTATAGAGAATCTCGTTTTCATGACGCCTATAAAGCTATTGAGGAAGACATAACGCGCTTCCTAGATAATGGCGTTGAGCTTCCATATAATTTGACCATTGATTGTTTGATGAGAGAGAGTGATGAGTGTATGTCGATGTCACTGTTGACGAATAAGGCAATATATCATAAGACATGCCGTGACAGTATTCGGACTCACATCGTACAGCGCGTGCTACACAAGCGAGAGCGAAATGAGGCAGTGGCATCCTGCTCCACGCTGAGTCCTAAAAGAACACGGACAAGTTTTGAATCTGGCTGTGACAGGAAACTGCCCCAGTGTGTTTATTGTCACAAACGCGAAGGTGACAGCAGTGAGCCTATTTGCAGATCAATGTCTGATAACAATAAACTCAAAATTATGGCAAAGGAAGCCGAGAACTGGGTTGTTTTTTCTCGGGTCAATGCAGCATTTGATTCCGCTGCTAGTGATCTTTACTATCACAAAACCTGTTATTGTAAGCTTGCCAATGAAGCACGAGCGGCTAAATCTAAAAAGTCGAAGAACGCCGAACATTCCGCGTCAGGCCTGCCCTATGACCCTCTCGTTATGGCAGAGCTCATAACATTTGTTGAACACAACGATTCCGCGATGAAGCTTGTCGATCTCAAGAATCTGTACAGTCGGAGGTTGAAGCAAGTCGGTTCTGATTGGCTTAGTGAAGAAATACATTCCACTCGATTCAAAGAACATTTGTTGCAGAAATTGGGCGATGGCTGGGACGCCTTCACACAGGGTAGAGATGTGTTTATTTCAAGTAGGTTTCGAGTTGGCTCCTTGTTGTCCGAATCTTTAACTCGTATAGTGTCTGAGGAAGAGGCAAAAAAGATAGTTGATGTGGGTCTTCTTCTGCGTAAACACATACTCATATCTCAAGCTCCTTTCACGGGATCATTTTCATCTTATTGCTTGAGCGAGCCTGTACCCAACTCACTCCTGACTCTTCTTAGAGTTCTACTTGAGGGCACATGTAGTATACAGAACTTAGGCGATGATGAGACTGTTAATGCCAAGACTCGAGTGGCTTGTACTATTTCACAGATGTTGATCAGCAATTCAGCGAAACGCTCCGAACATGCACAAAATGTTCACCAGAGACGTGACAGAGAAACTCCAATGCCTCTTTATGTGGGTTTGAAGTTGCATGCCCATGATCGTATGAAAAATCTTATCAGAGATTTTCATCAAATGGGACTCTCTGTCTCTTATGATCGCGTAATGGATGTTCGCAGGAGTTTCGCGAGAGCTGTTTCACTGCGGTTCAAGAACGAAGGTGTTGTAGTCCCAGCTAACTGCAAACGTAATGTTTTCTCGATAGGAACCACTGATAACATTGATGTATCTGGTAGATCTGATATGCATGGTACGTCCATCACACTCATTGGTCAACTGAGCAGGGACAATGTGGGTACTGATCCCCCACCACTGAGTTTAGATGTTCCAGAAGACACACAAATTGAACTCCCAGACGACTATGCATTTGTTCCTTTCGTTGAAGACTTTGGTGGGGACATCAGGCTTGAATCTCCAGATGAATGTAATGTACGGCCCAATGAATATGCAGATTTGAACGTGGGAGAGAATGACTGGTTGTCTCATGTGTCACAGATCAGCAATAAAGGGAAGGTTGATGGCAGCTGGCAGCTTGATGAAGTCCCTGTGACCTTTTCAGGCTTCTTTTCAAAACATGAAGATCAAGACAATGTCAAACCTCGTGCAGTTATTGGGGTATTCCCTGTTTTCAGTGAGCAGAAAGCGGACTCACTCAGTATGCAGAAGCATGCTATGTATGTGGTCAGGGAAGCTACTGCTTTCGTAAACCCCGGCCAGATACCTGTCATTGAAGGTGACTGTCCGTTGTATGCCAGGCAGAAAAAATGTCAATGGCTGTTCCCAGAGGAGATAGGTGAGGATCGAATGGTGTGTATGATTGGATTCCTGCATCTTGAAATGTGCACCCAAGAAGCTGGTGGTAAGCTTATGGGTGGTTCTGGTTGGGAGCGAATGTTTCACCTCGCAAAGATATTCACACCCGGTGTAGCATCATCCCTACTTGGTGGGAAACATGTCAAGAGGACGCGACAGGCATATCTTCTCACTCTAGCTTGGCTTGAGATCCTCAGAAAGAATGCTTATGAGATTTACTGTCAGCAGACTGGGCCCCATGAGTCATTTGAAATGTGGGAACAGAGGATTCTTTCACAATCTCCAACTGCGCGCTATTGGGGTGAAATCGTTCGGAACTTTCTCTTGACAAGCTGTCAATTCGTTCGGAACCAACGAATCGGTAACTGGCCTGGTACACTGTGTTCTATCGATGAGTTGTGCAGTTACTTTTTTGCCCTAGGACATACAAATTATTGTCGGTGGGTCCCCGTATTTCTGAGAGACATGTCTCAGCTACCCAGGCGGCATCCTTCAATCCACAACAAATTCATGGAAGGCCATTTTGTGGTCCAGCGTAGTGAGAGGAAGTTCAGTATGATGGGTTTAGATCAGAGCCAAGAACATAGTATCCAACTACTCAAAGAAGACAGTGGTCCAAAAGGTCTCTATGGCCAGGCTGAAGAGAAAGTCGTTATTGAGCTTTCAAGGTCAGAAGTTCTGCGTGTTATAGATGAGTATGAATATGCAAGTTTCCACACAACATCATCAGATAACACGGAACACCCGGAAAGTTCGGTATCAGAGCAGAAAAAATTTCTGAATCAATTGAAATCTCTCCTCGATCTGGTGAATCAGGGACTCATTATCAACCCTTATGATGAAACTAGTGGTCAGCTGGTGACATTAGATACTGGTGAATATATGGACCCCGAAGTTAGTAAGAGTTTACGGTCATTACCCGAAAGGGGCAAGCATTTATATTCCACTTTCTTGAAGGAAAGGCTTGTGGAATGCACCGTACCCCTGAATGATGTTATTCCCAAGGCAAATATATATACCTTCCTTAACCCACCCCCAGCCAACCTGGACAAAGGCCGAGACAAACTCATGTCAAGTAAAGCAACTGCCGCAATAGTTACCCAGATGTTCGTTTCACTGCAAGCCCGGCCTGATTCAAACATGGATGAGTTTTTCATGCACGAGAATGCACGTGATCCGCCAGCATTATCCGATAGAGGTAAGCTACGGAGTGGGACAAAATCTCAAATTCTCAATTGTTTACCAGCTATTCCTGCACAAGGGAAGAATTCAGCAGCTAGACAAGCTTCAGTTGTCATCTTGGATATGCCTGCTGTAGTCCATGTAATCAAACCACAGAAAGCGGATCTGTTTGGAGAATATGCTCGATTGCAATTATTGCCATACATCGAATCTCTGATTAACACGAACACCACAAGGGTTGATGCGATCTATGACTGTTACCCCGAAGGCAGTTTGAAGAATCAGACGCGAGCAAAACGCCTCGGTGAGACAGCAGTTAGGTTGATACGGGTGTCCGAGAACGTCCCTTTACCTAAAGGGAAGAATTGGCAGGCATTCTTGAAAGTTAGTGAGAATAAAGACGAATTTTTCAAGTTCCTGTCTGCTGAACTGCTGAAATTAACATCAACATCCGAGTACCAGTTGTTAACGACATCAGGAGAATATGTACTATGCAATAAGGATGTTAGCTTATGTGACATATCTCCATCGAACCACGAGGAAGCAGACACGCGCATGATGCTTCATCTCAACCATGCAGTCTCACAAGGTCACAAAATAGCTTTTCTTCGCACGGTTGATTCTGATGTCGTCATTCTGTCTTTGCACCATTTCGCAACATTCCGTGACCTTGGACTCAGTGAGCTGTGGATTGGGTTTGGAATTGGAAAGGCATATAAAGATATGCCAATTCATGAGATAGCTTCACAACTTGGACCTGATTACTGTAAGGCCCTGACTTTCTTCCACGCCTTCACAGGTTGTGATGTAACATCCAGCATGCTCGGCATTGGGAAGAAGACAGGATGGAATGCATGGATGAATTTTCCCGCATCAACTGAAATGATGATAGAATTGACTGAGAATCCGCAAGTCTTTTCAGAGGATTCCCCTCATATGCAGCATATCGAAAAACTCACCATACAGATGTACAGTAACAGTTGTGTCAGTACACGTGTCAATGATGCGAGACGGCATATGTTCACACATGGCCTTAAGTCTATGGAAAACATCCCGCCCACCAAAGCAGCTCTGTATCAACATGTAAAAAGGGTAATTCTTGTGTCATCTTTCATTTGGCATCGTGCTCTGCAGAAACACTTATGTGTGCCAGACCCATCACAGTACGGATGGGAGTGGAATCCACGTCTCAATATTCTGGTCCCATTTTGGACTCACCTAGGAGACGCAAGTGCTGCATGTGCACTGATGCTCCACTGTAGTTGTGCCAAGGCCTGCAAGGGCAATTGCAAATGCTTGAAAGCTGGATTAAGGTGCACACCTTTGTGTAAGTGTGAAGGTGGCTGTTGTAACAATATTGAGTAGTATACTGTCATGTTAGGACCAGTCATCTCCTATTCTGGTATTTTTTTTTCCATTTTCGGCCAGTTAACACATGTCATGTTTCTAGTTGAGTTGATTTTGCTAACAAATGTTCATCCCATGTGGCTTGCTACATTGTCCGGGGTATAGGAATACAGTTTTAGATTTCGGAAAATAGTCTGTTATTTACTGCACAAGACGGTGTTAATTCATGCATAGCATGATACAATATCCCCAACTATTTTGCCTCTGTACAACAGTTGATACCTCGTTCACCCGTGTGTTCATCTATGGTATCCTTGTCTTTCTCTGGCCATAGGCCACATGTGACTAGTCAGTTCCTACTCCATAGCAAATCAACTTGGAAATCCTTCATCTTGTAGCGCACTCATGTCTCAATGAATCCATACCTGAGTTGATCTAATAAATCTAACGTAAGGTATCAAATTGCCATACCGGATCATATTTCGATAAGTTATTCGCTAAAACATTTCGACCACTCATCGACATCAAAGGTCATGTTTTGGCTCCCAGTGGTGGCTATATCTCTATATCCCAGGTAAAGTAGCATACCATGAGGGATGGGCATTAAGTGTCGGCAACATTAATCCTGACTTGGAACACACCACATCTTAACTGGCCGAAAATGAAGAATACTACTTGTAGTCAAAAAATATTCCTGTACCTCGAATGACTGCAAACATACACTCACCCCTTCTAGTCCCATTTTGCCAATGTTCTATACTGGCAAGATAACATTGTATAATTAACAACGGGAACTGATGCATCCCGAGTTCATTCCAGCACTGCCCTTGCTGGCAGACGTGTCGCTATGGTGTTGAGATTGAACCAGAACTCCTCTAGAAATTTGATAGTTTTATTTTCTTAGAAAATAAATCTATCGAAAATGCCGGAAGTTGAGAATAGACTGTCACTTTAATTGGATTATCAAATGTCCAAGTATCCCCACTGCTGCATACTATCGAGTACCCTTGTTCATGTGTTGACAGGAATCTCTCATACCATGTTCATTTGACCATTGCATTCCCGAGAAACATTCAACACTAATTTATCTACGGACGGACGATCATACTGACAGTCAGACACACAGACGCACACATCGACGGAAATTCTGATCCCATTATCCATTAATCTTCCCCCCAACTTGTTCCAAGGGCTTCACTCCATCATTCACATCAATTACAGCACATGTATGGTGTTAGGTTTGGAGCTTCAGTTGTGCGATCGGCGAAAATAGCTTTTTTTCGATCCGCTTGGCGGCCATTTTGGATTTCGCTGCTAGTGGTGGCTAGAGGATGGTGCCAACTTGTAGCCGATCGATTTTGAAATCTCTGATGCCTACCCTTACATCATGCCAAATTTCAGGAAGGTATCACCAAGTGCACAATTCTAGCGAATTCCTCCCCCGCTAACAGGAAACTGACCAAATCCCTGTTAATTGTATACTCCTGTAAATTGAATAATTTTCACTGGCAAAATGGATATTCAATTAAGAGGATTCTACTGTATAATAAAATTTGAATGTAGATTTTTGTGAATACCACTGGAGTTTTTTCTGATATGTTAGGTAAAGGGCTTATTCCTCATGGTATTGAGTATTTGCTTTGTGCTGAAATCCAGCTTCAAGCTGCACTGGAGACAGGAAGCATTTTTCAAATAATAGACACGGAATTTATTAAGTGCTTTTGATGAGATGCTGAAAATCTACTGTATTAAAAACTTCTTTTTATAGAATGGTCACAACACTACTACACATGTACAACTTAAGATTAGTTTGGGTTGTTTAAACCGTTTGCTATTGGAAAAAAGCCTGGAAATAAGCTATCTGTCATTTGAAGGAGGAGGTCATCAGAAGGGGAATTTACTGATGCTATCCCATACAGTGGGCTAGAATCCTCCATTTCATCCTCTGGCTACCTCTTTCTGCTCAGGCCTGAGACCTTGATTCAGATTGAGGTACACTGAGGGTAAAATTGGCAATGCTATCCTGCTTAGCAGGGTAGCAGCACCAAATAACCCTCAGGGGACCTCATTCTGCAGATGACAGTCTGCTCATATGCAGGCCTGTATAGACTGGCCAGACCTTGTTTGAAAGCCACTGATGAGGGCATTTGATATATGACTGTGATTTTCTTCGAAAATGCCAACTGGAAAGTTAAAAAATTTATAGTAATTTATATATTTTTTATACTTACCAATGACCCAGACATAGCTGGTGCTAACTCTTAAAAATCTAGGGCCAAACACAAATTTTGCCCCCCAATCCCCAAAATTTGCATCTAAAACCAAAAGAAATCATGTCCTAAAGGACCTCCATACTTTGCCCCTACTGCGCATGCGCAGTGTCAAGGACGTTCCGAAATTGGCGCCAATCATCATTCTTACTGGCAATGCCTGGTCAGCACTATGTACTCAGCGGGGAGGTATGAGTTCCCAACTCCTGGGAGGGCCATCCCCGTCTGGGTCATTGGTAAGTATAAAAAATATATAAATTACTATAAATTTTTTAACATTTTTATACTGTACCAATGACCCAGACATAGCTGAATAGTAAAAAGGCTGGAGGGCCTAGGACATAGAGGAAAATCCAATAAGCTCAACTATATAATATAGAGTGAACCCCTCAAGGAGAAAAGGAGTATTAGGCTTTACATGTATCTTTCTTATTTTATGATAAATTAGAAAGATACAATACCCTTCATAATTGAGCACAATAACATTCATGTTCTCTATTAACATCCAGTATAACCCATTATACTAATTATTTTTAAAGTAAGCCAATAAATAAAGTTAGTCCAGAGAATTGAGACTCTTAATATTCTTTAAAAGTGTCCGAGGATTGTATATTAACGCCCGTTTGACACTTGACATATACAAATGCTTCACACCGAGCTACACTTTAAAAATATGACATGAATGAATTTTTAACATTAATATTACACTTTAAAACCATCCCGGAAACGACTCAGAATTACTGACTCCGGAGGAGGAATTCCCTTGCTTTTCACTATAAAGCAGGTGACCTAAGGGAACACCCCCCCCCCCCCCACCTTCCCCTTGCCCTGGGTCAAATAGCCCAGAGCGAAGAGGGCAGCAGGACGGAGTCACTGCCGGAACAGAAAGCCTGCATAACTATAGTTGCAACTGTTTAGTGGACGACATTCTGAGCAACAGATAACGGACCTAAACAATGCAGGTCTCCAGAAATGGACTCAATATTTCTGAGATAAAAATTCGTGAATGTGGATGGCTGAGACCAATAAGCAGCCTTCATTAAATCTGTAATAGCCACTCTATTTGCGTAAGCCCAAGATGTAGAAAGAACTCTTACTTCATGAGCCGAAATCTTAAGCACAGACTTCTGGGAAGAAGATAAATTTTCATAAGCAGTACGGATAGTTAATTGAATCCATCTAGCAATAGAATGGACCGAAATGTCCTTTCTATTAGGCATCAGAGACAGAAAGAAATGTTTTCATACCTTTCTGATAAACTGAGATCTCTGTTTATAAATGCATAAAGCTCTAACAGGACAGAGTAAAGGCCTACGCCCGTCTGAAGACGGAAGAGCCTTAATAATAATAGGTTCCGGATATTTATTAGGAGCCTGATTCTTAGCTAAAAATCCAACATTAGTAGTGAAGGTGATAGTGTTCCCGACACTACGATAGTGAGAATCGTCCACCGATAGTGCATGAAGCTCACTGACTCTTCTAGCAGAAGAGAAAGCTAAGAGAAATGCTGTCTTATAAGACAAGAATTTGAAATCTACTGTCCCAAGAGGCTCAAATGGCTTTTCTTTTAGTTTAAGAAGAACCTAAGCTAAATTCCATTTAGGAATTAATCTAAGGGTTCTAGGTCTATTTATCGAGAAGTTTCTAACTAACTTAGATAAAGAGACATTAGATCCAATTTGTAAACTATCGTGGTGTGCATAGGTATCAGATAACATAGACCTATAACCCTTAATAGTAACAGGCTGCAGTTTGATTTCGTCAAACAAGGGAGTCTGCTAGTACATTCAGACGATCCGGTATATGACGGACCGAAAGTAGAAATGGATGTTCTAGAGCAAACAGAAGGATTCTCTCCATTAGATTGAATAACGGAACGGAATGAGTGTCTCCCTGGTTCCGTATATACGCCACTACTGTCGTATTGTCGGACAGAATTTGGACATGAGCTTTGTGAATAATGTCCATCCAATGACGTAACGCAAGCCAAACTGACATCATTTCCTTGATGTTTATGTGCTTGCTTAGGAACTGTGGATCCCAAAGACCCTGGCATCTCGAATCCGTTGGGATCAATGTTGCACCCCAACCTGTTTGACTGGCATCCGTCATAATGGTAAAACTCGGATCCCGCAACTGCAGCAGAACCCCCTGAGTTAACCACTGAATGTTTGCCCAAGTCTGAATCTCTTGCTTCACTTGATCTGACAAGAGAACGTCTATGTCGAGCGAATGAATCTTCACACTCCAATTCTGAGTTAAGAAAATTTGGAGAGGACAAGTGCGTAACCGCCCCATCGGAATGAGATCTGCGGCGCCTCCGCACAGACCTATCAGTCTCATAAACTCCCTCGCTGTGACTTTGTCTGCATGAAGACAATAGCGAGCGTAACAACTGATTAATTTCGTTCTGGTTAACGGCAGACGAACGAGATTGTTGCGCGTCTCGAAGCTCATTCCCAGATGAGTGAATGACTTGGATGGCACCAGATCCGACTTCTCCTCGTTTATAACAAAACCGAGACGTCGGAGCAATAGAAGCAGATTCTGCACATCGTTCTGAAGCGTTAACTCATTGCCGTACCTCTGAAGAATGTCGTCCAGGTAGGCCGACGTTACCGCAGCCGAATGAGCTCGGAAATATATCATTACCGAGTTCATTACCCAAGTGAAAGCCCAAGGTGCTAGGTTCAATCGCCTGGAATTGATACACCACTCCTAGGACTGCGAAGCGTAGATACTTTCTGAATGTCGGATGTACCATGACATGAAAGTATGCATCTTTGAGTTCTATGCTTGTAGCATAATCGTTCACCCGAATACTCGCTCTGACCGATCGAATCGTCTCCATATAAAATTTTGGAGCGACGATCAGCTTGTTTATCCAGCTCAAATCTATGACTGGACGGAACGAGCCGTCTGGTTTCGGAACCAGAAACAGATGGCTGTAGAATCCCAGTGTTTCCTGGTCTTCTACGACCTCTACCGCGTTCTTCATTAAAAGAGACTGCACCTCCGATAACAGAGCGTCTCTTTTCTGTGGATTTGACGGAAGTTGAATCCATTTTGGACTTCGAGTTAAAGGAGGCTTTCGTTTGAAGGATATTCTTAGACCTTCCGAAATCACCCCTCTCACCCAAGGGTCGTCCATAATCGACGCCCACTCTTCTGAAAAACTCGACAACCTTCCGCCAAGCGGAACACGATAGAGGTTGAAGCCATCACCTCCTGGTCCTGCGAGGCCTGCGGGAGGAGAAACCACGTCCTCCACGACCCGCACCTCGTCCCGTCGACCTCGGGGCGTCCGACCGATTGTCCCGGCCCGAAGGACGTCCTGCACGTGAGTCACTGCCTTGACGGTCTCTTGAATAAGACCAAGAGGATGCACCGGAACCTCTATAGGAACCTTTCTTGGGCGCATTAGACCCAGAAGTGCCTGTCTTATTCTTATCTGCCGTATCCGACTTTTTGGAAGCGGATTTAAACAGCAGAGAATCCGAAGCTTTCTTAGTAATTTTATCGTAGATTGCAGAAAGCTTGCCGTCGAATAGAAGTTCTCCGGAGACCGAAGCGACTCTGAGAGAGTTCTTCACCTTACTATCCACGCGTGTGGATGTAGCTAGGGCTGCGTCACGTCTAACCAACTACAGGTTTGCCACTGAGAGGGCGGAGTTATACGTGGAATAAGCCACTGCCCTTGAAAGAAGTCTTAAAGAGGATTGTATATCCTGGAATTCTTTCCCTTGAAGACGCAGTGATAACGCCTTTGTAAGGTGGTCTGCGTAAGATAAAGCGTCTAAACTGGCCCTGTTAGACGTGATTGTCGTGTCCAACACCGCGGTTGGAACGGACATAGACAACGGTAATGACAATTCTTCCGCCTCGTCGTCAAGACGCAGAGGAACTCTCGGAATACCCTGTCCTGCCGTATCGAATTTATTCCTTGCATTAATGAAAGGCAGGTTAAGAGCATTGGAGGACAAGAAACCAGCTTTGCCTGTTTTGGAAGCAAGCTTGAATATAGCGTCGTTCAATAATTCAAATGTTCTTGTGACATTATTGGACTGAGACGGAAACTCAGGGACGATGTCTCTGAACCGCTCGAAGAATTCAGTGTCCAATGACGCTATCAGTCTCTTGTCCGGGACCGCAGCAGTCTGGCCCGACGGAACAACGTGAGGAAGGAAGTGCCGGATGAAATCCACGGCAGCTTTATGTTGTTCCGAAAGGGATAGCTCCAAGTCATCCGTATCCCTTTCACTGTCCGGTCGGACCTCATGATGCTCCCGGTCGTCCGCACCCGATGCTTCGGCGGAGCGTACCGACCCAGCGCCGTCAGATAATTCCCGATTCGACACCGATTCTGTCGATTGCTGGGATGCTGCGATAATTTGTGCTATCTGAGCAAGCACGTCCGTCATCGAGGCCTGCGGAGTAGCGGTCTTTCGCTGCTTAGCCGTGGGAAGCTCCACATCAACTGACTCCCGCATACTCTTCCTATGCGAACGTCCGGAGTCTACCGGCCTCGTGTCCCTGGCTACCGGATGGCGTGACCTGGTCGCCGAAGAATCCCTTATCGGCGAAGCTGGTAGTATATCCGCGGTCACGTAGCCAAGGTGCGGTCGTGTGCGCTGGTGAGAGGATGAGGAAGCCTGAGCAGTCTCCACGGACTGCCTAAACAACGGAGCGTCCCGAGCGACGGATGTGTGCTCCGCTTGCGACACATTTTGTACCACAACATCAGGTCCCTGATGTTGTTGTACGAGAGAGGGGCCTCTCTCGCTCGCGGCCCGGCTGGATCTGGACGAGCTAGGAACCGGACTAGAAGGCTTCCTCCGATCTCTCCTATCATCCGCCATCACTGGGTGTGCACCTTGTATGTTTATAGTGCTCGCATCACCCAACATTTCCTCCTGGACCGCAACGGACGAACCCGGCTGCCGAACCATTCGGTGAATGGACGCTACACCGGGCGAGCTAGCGGACGACAGCGCCGTCGATCCTACTCGGGACCTCTTAGGCAACTGTCGTATCTCCATGAGCACTTTTGCCGCTAGCTCTGCATTCAATTGTGACAACGGAAGCGCACTCTTGGAAGATAACATGGAAACATCACCCTGTTCTTGTTCCTCTGAAATAGAAACTGATAGACTAGAGTGACCCTGCGGAGAAAGGACCGGCATAGCCCTTTCTCCACTAACAACATACCGTGACACACGTTTCCAATGTTTGTCATCCCAATATTGACATATTGAACAGGAGTTAGTGCGAGTACAGACTACAATTAATACAATGATCATGAAAGTCAGAAGAAAATTTCTTCCTATTACAATTTGAACAATGTCCTTTCATTGTGAAAAGACAACACAAGTCCTAGTACTCACACAAACCCCTAAACACAAAGATACATAATAACATGATCCATTGACATTGAAAAAAGCAAATGAAATTCAAAATAATTTTTGAAAAATATTTTTTCAGCGAAGCCCAAGTTTCTGAAAAGTAACGTTGAGCCCCAATGGATCCCAAGGGTAAGTGTGGTCAAAAATTTTAAAATTATTTTAAATAATTAATGCAACACTTACGGATAATAATAATGTATCTAGAAATGAGTAAACTACTCCAAAGGCAAAAAGCCCCCCTCAAAAGAGACTGTTGCCAATGAAAACAAAAAGTGTATAAACACCAGAAAACATGACTCCAGGCACTGACAATACTGGCCCGAAATCAGTTATCAATAATACACACTATCTGATGCAAAACAGAGACTTCCAGAGAAGAATCTGCAGAACATCAGATGGTAGATGCAGAACACAACGTCTAAACACCCCATGGGTGAAAACGTAAACATGGAGAAAATAACAGAATTCATTCTGTAACCAAGCTAATTCAAGAAATTTTAGTAGTAATCTTACTCAAAAATATGCCAAAAGCATGGGAGAATAGCAAGGGGGGACTTACAGGATAAGGAGAAAGGAAACACTGAATAAGCAGTGCAACTTCAAAGCAAGAATGACAACAACAGGCCCATGCCTCGAAAATAGGCAACTTAACATAATTTCATTACAAAATTTTAAGTTACAGCCCTGAATATTTTCTGTCTCTCCTTTTTCCTCTCCTCCTTCTCTATCCTCCTTAGAATCACCATTTCTCCAATATTTATGTGTCTGGCATCATTTAAACTGAGATTTACAAGCACAAAGATCAGTGAGATGTTAACTGATGAAGGGCCAAACAAACAATGATGATTGGCGCCAATTTCGGAATGTCCTTGACACTGCGCATGCGCAGTAGGGGCAAAGTATGGAGGTCCTTTAGGACATGATTTCTTTTGGTTTTAGATGCAAATTTTGGAGATTGGGGGGAAAATTTGTGTTTGGCCCTAGATTTTTAAGAGATAGCACCAGCTATGTCTGGTACAGTATAAAAATACTTATTTTTTGGGCAAACAATTTGCCAAGGTGTGAAGTCACCCCAAAGAATGAATGTTCATGTTCTGAAACTGCAATTAGAAGGGCATCAATTTGTTTACCGGTAAGACCCTTACAACAATTACATTTTGATTTTATCAGGACACGAAGAAAATACTAGCAGATAAAGTATTTATTTACTGCCCATTCTGGAAGGGTATTATCTGACTGTACACTTTGGTCCAATTATAACCACAGGTTGTGGTGGTGGTGGTGTGCAGGACAGTGGGAGATGGCTTGGCAGGAAGGGGGAGGGGTGAAAAAAAGAGGGAGATGAAGTATTTAAACCAATGATTTTTTAACGTGGCATTAAGGACTTCAGAAAATTTTTAGCCTGTGAACTACTGGGTGCCAACTGGTGCCAGTAGTGGTCCAAGAGCTGAAAACTTTTAGTTCTTATGTATATTGTTCACGCACATACGTTTCCCTGAAATTCATCCAATTTCCATGAAAATCTGCCTAAAGTTCCCTGAAAATTTGTTTTCTGAGGTTAACATGCTGGATTCGAGATTCAATTCAAGGATAGAAATTCTGATTCACTGTATCCTAACCCATGCGACCAACTTCACAGGACTTCTACCTCAGGTGTTGCTGATCAGATCCTATTTTATTAGTTAAGCAGAACTTGTGTACTACCATAAACAAGATGGCACATATCGCTGAAGCAGTACAATGTCCCCTACCAGACTAATGAGCATTAATAATTATACAAATGTTGTAACCTAGATGTGATCAGCATGAATTCCGTTGAAGCATTTCCAAAAAAAAGTCCGGAAAACTGATATTTTGGAGCTTTTCCATATTTCCAAGGGCCATAACTCACACAAGAATAATGCAATCAGCATGAAACTCAAACTTGTTTTGTAAGTCATCGTTCTATAGTATGTTACCAAGAATGAAATCATTCGGTTGAATCATTTCCAAAAAAAGTCCGGAATACTAAAGTATGACTGACTGACAAACTGACTGACGTCAGACTGACTGACGTCAGACTGACGGATGGACAGAGTGCAAATGAAACTTGATCTGTAATTCTGTAATTCATCGTTCTATAGTAGGTTACCAAAAATGAAATCATTCCGTTGAAGCGTTTCCCAAAAAAAGTCCGAAAAACTGATATTTTGGCGCTTTTCCATATTTCCAAGGGCCATAACTCACACAAGAATAAGGCAATCAGCATGAAACTCAGACTTGATCTGTAAGTCATTGTTCTATAGTAGTTTACCAAAAATATAATCATTCCATTGAAGCGTTTCCAAAAAAACTCTGGAAAACTGAAGTGTGACTGACAGATTGACAGACGCGACAGACTGACGGATGGACAGAGTGCAAACCTATAGTCCCCTCCGGCAATGCCGGTAGGTGACTAATAAGCACTGCGCCACTTACAGGGATTTCCAAAGGGGCAGCAGGCGAAATATTGACAGTTCAAAAACACAGTTCACTTATGATGCATCAGCCAGTTAGGAAATGTAAACACAACTCTACTGTTGCACAAAATTTCATCAGATGTAACTAACATTGTCAACTCTCAATGCTGCTGGCGGATATATCTGCCCAGCACAGGATGTCTCTGAAATAAGTATAAATTGTGCATATTTCATCATATCGTCACTTTCTAAATGGAATGGATTTTTTCACCAATGATTACTTGTGTTGCATTTAGATTAATTTTTCATCAAATATAGTCATGGTTGCTTTAAAGCAGCCATGAGTAAATTTGATGAAAAACATCTAAATATAAAAAAAAAAAAAAAAATTCTCAGCAGATTAAGAGTTAAACTCGTCAGTTCCAATAATAATATTCTTTCAGTTTTCCTGAAACCATCAAACAGTCATCTAACTATCTGCAAAACTGATTCTGTTCCTCTTTATTGCAGACAACGAAAGAGACTGAGCAGGTGCTTTGAAAGCTGGGTAAATTACATTCAAACAGTCAGCACTGAAAGTGATTAAGAGCTAAACAAATACAATTGTACAAATACAACTGCAATTTGGATGTCCATAAAAACTGACTAGGTTATATTCAAATGCCCATTTACATCTGTCAAAAATAAAATGTGTTTTCTTTACATGTTTGAAATAAAAGAGTTTAATGCTGTCATAATAATATTTAAGTCATTTCCACTTCTCACCTCTTTTGGTTTTTTCTGCTTTAAATTTCCATTTGTAGAAAGTCGGGACTTTAATTTAATCTCTCCATTCATGCTTTTTTTCCTTGGCTAAATTTGAGGAAAAGTAACAAAACAAGGGTTTAAAACAAAACAACAAAAGTACGTTGATGCTAGACAGGTTTTGGACATGGATTACATGCTCCATACCAAAACAAAAAATAAATAAGCTCTACAGATAATTTATAATTAATTTTTAGGAAAGGATGCACAAATGACTGTTAAAAAATAAGAAAAACTAAAAAATGAAAAACTTTTAAAGTAATTTATATATTTTTTATACTTATCGATGGCCCAGACTCAGCTGGTGCTTACTCAAATTATCTAGGGCCAAACACAAATTTTGCCCCCCAATCCTCCAAATTTGCATGCAAAACCGAAAATTATAAGGCCTATCTGGCCCTCCATACATTTACTCTCCGTGCATGCACAGACACCAGGAAGTCACCGAAACTGGCACCAACATCATTCTTTGTAAAAAAGATTAAAATATAATAATTCAGCGGGGAGGTATGAGTGCCCAGTAATGCCCACTCATGGGAGGGCCATTCCCGTCGGGGCCATTGGTAAGTATAAAAAATATATAAGGCCCGAAAAAAAAATCAACTGATTCTCAGGCAATTTTTTTTTTTCAAATCAATGAGGGAGGGAGGATTTTATTTTTATTTCTTATTTTTATTTCTTCCAGATGGTGAGCAAGGATTGAGAGGCAAAAGTCACTTTCTGATGTCTGTTTTTACCTAAAAAGCATGGAAAGTGCATATTGTAAAATGATATACAAATAAAACTCATTGTTTCTCTCACCATTTTCCAAGAACGGATTCAAGTTCAGTGGTATTGGATCATTGTTGTCATTATCAAACTCACCGACGAACAGTTTTTTAACCAACTCCCCCAAGGTACTGTCATCTTCCATACATATTATTGACCACCCTCGTATTATTTTGGTATCATTGTGAGCAGGAGGGAGAAGTCAGTGGACATAAAGGAGAAGTCAGAAAAATGCAAAACATATACGATATCGTGACAAAATAAAAATGTACATAGAGGACACAATTGTGGAGAAGAAAATAAATAAAATTTATACAAATATACATACACGCACAAAACTAAGTCTTGTAGGTTAAAATTTCCGACCCACCCTCCCCTACAAAAAATTGTGTCGTCCATGGTTTCTGAATACTCTTTCCCTGATAGTGATGACTAGGGTTACCATGCAGTTGATTTTGTATTTGCCTCAATGCAGTGGATTTGAAATTTAGCATTACCCATGGTGAGAGTGTTCTTCTCTGTAATTGAAGGTATATTCTTTTAAAAAAAAATATTTAAAGTATTTAAATAAATTTCAAGTTCACATAAGAAGCTGGGTCATTCATGGTTTCTGAATGTCCTAATTGAATTGAAAAGCGTAGTTGAAAAGTTTTTTTGACATCCTTCGTAAATTAAGAGTCATTAACAATTTGAGTTAATTTATTTCTAAGGTAAATGACAAAAAATATTTCAGTTGTCTCCCTTACCTGCTGCGCTAGGTGATCATACTCTGTTCAGAAAAGTTGAAAAATTTATAGTAATTTATATATTTTTTATACTTACCAATGACCCAGACTTAGCTGGTGCTAACTCTTAAAAATATAGGGCCAAACACAAATTTTGCCCCCCAATCCCCAAAATTTGCATCTAAAACCAAAGAAAACATGTCCTGAATGGCCCTCCACACTTCACCTCTACTGTGCATGCGCAGTGTCAAGGACGTCCCGAAATTGGCGCCATTAATCATTCTTGTAACCAGTGCCTGGTAAGCGCTATGTACTCAGCGGGGAGGTATGAGTTCCCAACTCCTGGGAGGGCCATCCCCGTCTGGGTCATTGGTAAGTATAAAAAAATATATAAATTACTATAAATTTTTTAACATTTTTATACTGTACCAATGACCCAGACTTAGCTGAATAGTAAAAAGGCTGGAGGGCCTAGGACATAGAGCAAGTTGAAATACGCTCAATTATATAAAATAGAGTCCTCCCCTCTAGGGGAAAAGGAGTATTAGGCCTTACATGTATCTTTCTTATTTATGATAAATTAGAAAGACACAACACTTTCCAAAATTGAGCATCATAACATCCATGTACTCTATTAATATCCAGTATAATCCTTATACTAATAATTTTTAAAGTAAGCCAATAAATAAAGTCTAGAGAATAGAGACTCTTTATACTCCTTAAAAGTGTCTGAGGATTGTATAATAACACCCTTTTGACACGTGATATATTCAAAAGCTATACTTTAAAAACTATGACCTGAATGAATTTTTAAAACATAAACTTCTCACTTAAAAGCCATCCCAGTAACAGCTCAGAATTACTAACTCCGGCGGAGGTATCCCCTTGTTTTCATAATAAAACAGGTGACCCAAGGGAACACCCTCCTCCCCCCTCCCCCCCCCCCCCCCCCCCCCCATTTTTCTTGCCCTGGGTCAAATAGCCCAGAGTGAAGAGGGCAGCAGGACGGAGTCACTGCCGGAACAGAAAGCCTACCTAGCTATAGTAGCAACTGTTAAGTGACATTCTGAGCAGTAGATAATAGACCTAACAATGGAGGCCTCCAAAAATGGACTCAATATTCTGAGATAAAAATTCATGAATGTGGATGGCTGAGCGCAATGAGCAGCCTTCAAAAATCTATAATAGCGACACTATTAGTGTAAGCCCAAGATGTATAAAGAGCTCTTACTTCATGAGCCGAAATCTCAAGCACAAACTGCTGAGTCAATGATATACCATAAGCAGTACCGATAGTTAATTGAATCCATTAGCAATAGAATGGAGCATAATGTCCTTCTATTAGGCATCAAAGACAGAAGAAGCTTACGTCTGTACTAATAAACTGATATCTGTTTATAAATACGTAAACTCTAACCGGACAGAGTAAAGGCCTATGCCCGTACGAAAACGGAAGGACCTTAATAACAATAGGTTCCGGATATTATTAGGAGCCTGACTCTTAACCAAAAAACCAACCTAAGTAGTAAAGGAAGTAGTGTTTCCGTCACAACAAAAGTGAGAATCGTCCACCGATAGTGCATGAAGCTCACTGACTCCTCAGTAAAAGAGAAAACTAACAGAATTACTATCTTAAAAGGTCAGAATCTGAAAGTTAAAAAATTTATAGTAATTTATATATTTTTTATACTTACCAATGACCCAGACATAGCTGGTGCTAACTCTTAAAATATAGGGCCAAACACAAATTTTGCCCCCCAATCCCCAAAATTTGCATCTAAAACCAAAGAAAACATGTCCTGAAAGGCCCTCCACACTTCGCCCCTACTGCGCATGCGCAGTGTTAAGGACGTTCCGAAATTGGCGCCATTAATCATTCTAATAACCAGTGCCTGGTAAGCGCTATGTACTCAGCGGGGAGGCAAGAGTTCCCAACTCCTGGGAGGGCCATCCCCGTCTGGGTCATTGGTAAGTATCAAAAATATATAAATTACTATAAATTTTTTAACATTTTTATACTGTACCAATGACCCAGACATAGCTGAATAGTAAAAAGGCTGGAGGACCAAGGACATAGAGCAAAATGGAATACGCTCAATAAAATAAAATAGAGTCATCCCCTGTAGGGAAAAAGAAGTAATAGGCCTTACATGTATCTTTCTTATTTATGATAAATTAGAAAGATACAACACCTTCCAAAATTGAGCTTCATACATCCATGTACTCTATTAATATCCAATATAATCCTTATACTAATAATTTTTAAAGTAAGCCAATAAATAAAGTAAGTCTAGAGAATAGAGACTCTTATACTCCTAAAAGTGTCTGAGGATTGCATAATCATGTCCGTTGACATATGCAATATTCAAAAGCTATACTTTAAAAACTAAGACTTGAATGAATTTTAAAAACCTAAACTTCTCACTAAACAACCATCCCAATAACAGCTCAGAATTACTAACTCCGGAGGAGGTATCCCCTTGTTTTCATAGTAAAACAGGTGACCCAAGGGAACACCCTCCCCCCCCCCCCCCCCCCCTTTTTCTTGCCCTGGGTCAAATAGCCCAGAGCGAAGAGGGCAGCAGAATGGAGACACTGCCGAAACAGACAGCCTACCTAGCTATAGTAGCAACTGTTAAGTGAATGACATTCTTAGCAAAAGATAATAGACCTAACAATAGAGGCCTCCAGAAATGAACTCGATATTTCTGAGATAAAATTCATGAATGTGGATGGCTGAGCGCAATGAGCGGCCTTCAAAAATCTATAATAGCGACACTATTAATGTAAGCCCAAGAAGTAGAAGAACTCTTACTTCATGAGCCGAAATCTTAAGCACAACTGCTAAGTCAATGATATACCAAAAGCAGTACCGATAGTTAATAGAATCCATTAACAATAAAATGGAGCGTAACGTCCTTCTACTAGGCATCACAGACAGAAGAAGCTTACGCCCATAGTAATAAACAGATATCTGTTTATAAATACATAAACTCTACCCGGAAAGAGTAAAGGCCTATGCCCATACGAAGACGGAAGGACCTTAAAATAATAGGTTCCGGATAATAGGAGCCTAACTCTTATGCAAAAATCCAACCTAAATAGTAACGGAAGTAGTGATTCCGAAACTATGAAAGTGAAAATCATCCATCGATAGTGCATGAAACTCACTGACTCTACAGTAAAAGAGAAACCAACAGAATTACTGTATAAAAGGTCAGAATTTGAAAACTACTGTTTCCAGAGGCTCAAATGATTACTTAGCTAAATAAGAACCGAAGTTAAAATCCATATAGGAATTTAATCTAAAGATTCTAAGTCTATTTATCAAAAAGTTACTGACTTAGATAAAGAGACAAAAGACTCAATTGTAAACTATCGTAGAGTGCATAGGTATGAGGTAACATAAACCTATAACCTAAATAATAACAGGCTGCAGTAGATCTTGTGAAACAAGTATACTAAAAAATTGCAATGAGTAGTATGGAAGGATCAACAATATGAACATAATGATCCCTACACCACGACGGAAGAGCCTCCACTTTAGCCGCATAGAATAGCAAAGAAGAGGATCTCCTATAGTAAGAAATCGCGTCCAAAGCTCGTCCAGTACAGTGCTTACAATGCAATACGGACCACACAACGGAATACATAAAGGTTGCGACCTTGCGGGTTGTGATAAAGATGACACGATTTACCCAGTGAAAAAGATCCTCACATAGAGGAAGATTTCACGTTAAGACCCACAGTAGACAAGAGAGTAAATTACCCATGATCTCTGTGAAGATAGAGATGCTATCAACAGAAATGTATTGTGGTTGTTTATCTTAGCAATACCTGCTGAAACAACAGCGCCGGAGGATACGCGTATCCTATCATTCCGTCCTATAGATCAATAGAGCGTTAACAACATTAGCTCAGAGATCTGGACAAGCCAACACATACGTCTGCAATTGATTAGCAAGCTGTGTCGTAAATAAATCATCATTGGGCGCTCCCATAGATAGCAAATCTGATTGAATACTTGTTTGTTGAGAGTCCATTCTGACAGCAACAAGCGACCCGTAAGAGAACGGGAGTCCGGTAAAACAATCAGACGACCCGGAATATGACGGACCAAAACAGAACTTGGTGTACTATAACCAACAGACGGATTCTTTCCATTAAATTGAATAACGGAAACGAAAGAGTGCCTCCCTGGTTCCGGAGATACGCCACTACTGTCGAATTAAAGGACAGGATTTGGGCATGCGTTACTGAATAATGTTCATGCAATGACATAAAGCAAGCCTAAAAAACATTATTCCGCGGAAGAAAACTGATTGCTAAGAGACTGCGAAACCCAAAGACCCTGGCACTTCGAATCCGTAGGGATCAGTATTATATCCCAATCTGTTTGACTGGAAACCGTCATAACAGCCACACTCGGGTCCGGCAACTGCGGTGTCAACCACCGAATGTTTGCCCCAGTCTGAATCTCTTGTAACACTAGATAGACAAGAGAACGTGTAAATCGAGCAATTCATGGATTGCCGAAAAGTTGCCGTCGAAGAGAAGCTCCGCCGAGAACGAAGCGACTCTGAGAGAGTTCTTAACCTACTATCCACACATGTGGATGTAGCTAGGGCTGCGTCACGTCTAACCAACTCCAATCAGCCACTGAAGGGCGGAGTTATACGTGAACAAACTACTGCCCTCAAAAGAAATTACATTGAGAATAATATCCCGTAAATCTTTTCTTGAAGACGTAATGATAACGCCTCAGTAAGGCGGATTACGTATGATAAAGCGTCTAAGTTAAGTCAACTATACATCATGTCGTTTCCAACATTGAAATTGGAAAAGACATAAACGGCGAAAAAGAATATATGCAGTCTTTAACCACACCGTCTAGACGCATATGAACTCTCGGTATGCCCTGCTCTGCCAAAATAAACTATTCGTATAAATGATAAAATGGCAGAAATGAGCAACGCGGACAAGAAACTAAACTATCATGCTTGGTAGCAGGCTTGTATATATATATATATAGCGTCGAAAAATAAAACACATGTTGTAATGACAATATTGGACTGCGTCGGTAAGTCAGGGACAATGTCCCTGAACCGATCGAAAAATCTGAGTCCAATGACGCTATAAGTCTCTTATCCAAGATCGCAGCAATGAAGTCCGAAATAACAATCACTGGAAGATAATGCCAGAAGATATGAAAGGCAGCTTCCGATACTACTAAAGGGAAAACTCGAAATCTTTCGAATCCCTTTCACCATCCTGTCGGACCCTATAAAGCGTTTGGTCGTCCGTACCTGATGCAACCGCGGACCGCACCGACCCAGCGCCATCGGATAATTCCTGATTCGACCGAGAAGCTGTCAATTGCTGGGATGCTGCGAAACAACTGTGCTAACTCGGATAGCACGTCCGTCACTGAGGTCTGAGGAGAAGCGGTCTTACGATGCATTGCCGCTGGAAGCTCCGTGATCGTTACCCCGT
Source organism: Pictodentalium vernedei (assembly GCA_031216915.1). NCBI lineage: Eukaryota > Metazoa > Mollusca > Scaphopoda > Dentaliida > Dentaliidae > Pictodentalium > Pictodentalium vernedei. The sequence goes on along the minus strand of CM062297.1, from coordinate 437,152,947 downwards.
GCATACTACCAATATGCGAGCGAACGGAGTGTATAGGCCTCGTGTCCCTTGGCTACCGGATGGCGCGACCTATTCGCCGTGGAATCACTGAATGACGAAACTGATCGGATACTCGAGGTCACGTAGCCAATGTACGGTCGTGTGCCCTGATGTGAGGATGAGGAAGCATTAGGGACAGTCTCTCGGACTGTCAATATAACGGAGCGTCCCGACCGACGGACATATGCTCCGAATGTAAAATATCTGAACCACAACATGCGGTCCCCTATGTTGTTGGACGAGAGAGGGACCTCTCTCGCTCACAGCCCGGACGGACCTGGACAAGCCAGGAACTGGACTAACAGGCTTCCTCCGATCTGTCCTCAATCTGCCGTCACTGGGTGAGTACTAAAGTAATTAAAGTGCTCGCATCACCCAAATCTCCTTCCTAGACCGCAACGGACGAACCCGGCTGCCGAACCATTCGATGAATGTACGCTACACCGGGTGAGCTAGCGAATGTCACTCCGTAGGCGATAGACATATTCCATGAGCACTTATTGCCGTTAGCTCTTCATTAACTGTGACGACAGAGGCACACTTTTGAAAGACATCTCCATAACTCTGCGAACAAGAAACCAGAAATGCTTGGTTATAGCAAGCATAAAATAATAATATATATAGCGTCGTTCAATAATTCGAAAGTTTGTGTGACATTATTGGACTATGTCGGAACTGAGGGACGATGTCCCTAAACCGAACCAAAAATTTCTAAGTCCACCGACGCTATCAGTTTCTTATCCGGCATCGCAGCATTCTGGTCCGACGAAAGAAGCTGTAGGAGACCAAGTCAGAAGACATACACAACAGCATATGTTGTTCCGAAAGGGAAAGCTCGAAATCCTCCAAATCCCTTTCGGTATCCCGTCGGACCGGATGAAACTTTCGGACGTCCGTACCCGCTTCCGCGGAGCGTCCCGACCCAGCATCGTCGGATAAAATATATGCGACAGATTCAGTTGATGCTGGGATGCTGCGATAAACTGTGCTATTAAGGAAAGCACGTCCGTTCCCGAGGCCTGTGCAGTAGCGGTCTTACGATGCATTGCCGCCGGAAGCTCCGTGTACGTTGACTCCCGCACACTTCCTATGCGAACGTCCGGAGTCTGCAGGCCTCGTGTCCCTGGCTACCGGATGGTGTGACCTGGTCGCCGAAGAATCCTTGATCGGCGAAGCTGGTAATATATCGGCGGTCACGCAGCCAAGGTGCGGTCGTGTGCGCTGACGAGAAGAGGAAGCCTTAGCAGTCTCCGCGGACTGCCAAAACAACGGAGCGTTCCGAGTGACGGACGTATGCTCCGCTTGCGACACATTTTGTACCACAACATCTGGGGCCAGATGTTGTTGAACGAGAGAGGGGCCTCTCTCGCTTGCCGTCCGGATGGACCGGAACGAGCTATGAACCGGACTAAAAGGCTTCCTCCGTTCTCCCTCCGACCCGCCGTCACTGGGTGTGCATTATGTTAATTTATAGTGCTCGCATCACCCCAAAATTCCTTCTAGACCGCAACGGTCGAACCCGGATGCCGAACCATTCGGTGAATGGACGCTACACCGGGCGAGCTAGCGGACGTCAAAGGCCGTCGAACCTACTAGGGTCCTCTTAGGCAATTGGCGTATTTACATGAGCACTTTTCCGCTAGCCCTTCATTAATTGTGACGACGGAGGCACACTGTTGGAAGACATCACAGATACATCACCCTAATCTTGATCGTCTGAAATAGAAATTGATAAAGTAGAGTGACCCTGTGGGGAAAGGACCGGAGTGTCCAAATCCCCAATAACATACCGTGACATACGCTTCCCATATTGTCATCGAAATCATACGATACAGAACAGGAGTTAATGCGAGTACACTGACCACATATAGAATGATTATAAAGTCAGAGGAAGACTTCCTCTTAATACAGTTGATCAATATCCTTTCAATGTGAAAAGAAAACAAGTCCTGGTACTCGCACTAACCCCTGGCAATCAAAATACATAATAATAATATGATCCATTAATATAGAAAAAATAATTGAAATCAAAATATTTTGAAAAAATATTTTTCCAGAACAGCCCAAGTTTCTGAAAAGTAACGTTGAGCCCCAATGGATCCCAAGCCTAAGTGTGGACAAAAATTTTAAAAATATTTTAAACAATTTATTCAAAACTTACGAAGAATAATAATGTATCTAGTTATGATTAAAATAACATCAAGATATTATTTTCCAGAAATCCCCCCCTCACACAGCGGGCTGTTGTAAATGTAAACAATGAGTGTAAAAACACTAAAATAAGACTCCAGGCACCCAGGCCCGAAATCAGTTACCAAAAATACACTATCTGATGCAAAACAGAGACTTCCAGGGAAGAAACTGCAGAACATCAGATGGTAGATGCAGAACACAACGCCTAACCACCCGTAGGTGAAGATGTAAACATGGGGAAAAGAACAGAATTCATTCTGTTATTCAGCTAAAACTCCCAAGAAAATTTAGTAATAATAATTACAAAAACTATGCCAAAAGCATGGGAGAATAGCAAGGGGGGACTTAAAGGACAGGGAGAGAGGAAAACACTTAAAAAACATTGTAACTAAATAATCAGAATGACAACAAAATGGCTGCTGCCTCGAAAATAGGTAACTTAACATAATTTCATTAAAAAATTTTAAGTTACAGCCCTGATAATATTCTGTCACACATTTTTTTCCTCTCCTCCTTCTCTATCCTCCTTAGAATCACCATTTCACTAATATTTATGTGTCTGGCATCATTTAAACTGAGATTTATAAGCACAAAGATCAGTCAGATGTTAACTGATGAAGGGCCAAACTTAGAATAATTAATGGCGCCAATTTCGGAATGTCCTTGACACTGCGCATGCGCAGTAGGGGCGAAGTGTGGAGGGCCTTTCAGGACATGTTTTCTTTGGTTTTAGATGCAAATTTTGGGGATTGGGGGGCAAAATTTGTGTTTGGCCCTATATTTTAAGAGTTAGCACCAGCTATGTCTGGGTCATTGGTACAGTATAAAAATACTACTGTTTCCAGAGGCTCAAATGATTACTTAGCTAAATAAGAACCGAAGCTAAATTCCGTATAGGAATTTAATCTAATGATTCTAGGTCTATTTATCGAAAAGTTTCTAACTGACTTAGATAAAGAGACATAAGACTCAATTGTAACTATCATAGAGTGCATAGGTATGAGATAACATAGACCTATAACCTTAATAGTAACAGGCTGCAGTAGATCTTGTCAAACAAGTATACTAGAAAGTTGCAATGTCTAGTATGGAGGGATCAAAAATATCAACATAATGATCCCTACACCAACGACGGAAGAGCCTCCACTTTAGCCGCATAGTATAGCGAAGAAGAGGTTCTCCTACAGTAAGAAATCGCGTCCAAAGCTCGTCCTGTACAATGCTTGCCAAGCAAGAAGGACCACACAACGGAATACGTGAAGGTTGAGACCTTGCGGGTTGTGATGAAGTTGACACGATTTCCCCAGCGAAAGAAGATCCTCTCATGGAGGAAGTTTTTGCGGTAAGTCCCACAGTAGACACCTGAGTAAATTTACCCACGGTCTCTGTGAAGACAGAGATGCTATCAACAGAATTGTATTATGGATGTTTATCTCAGCAATACTTGCTGAATCAACAGCGCTGGAGGATACGCATATCCTATCATTCCGTCCTATTAGATCAATAGAGCGTTAACAACATAAGCTCAGGGATCCAGACATGCAAACACATACGTCTGCAAATGAATAGGGAGTAGCGTCGCAAATAAATTATCATTGGGCGCTCCCACTGATAGCAAATCTGATTGAATACTTGTTTGTTGAGAGTCCATTCTGATGGCAACAAGCGACCCTTACGTGAAAGGGAGTCTGCTAATACAATCAGACGACCCGGAATATGACGGACCGAAGCAGAACTTGGCGTACTATAACAAACAGAAGGATTCTTCCTGTTAAATTGAATAACGGAATCGAATGAGTGCCTCCCTGGTTCCGGAGATACGCAACTACTGTCGTATTATCGGACAGGATTTGGACATGCGTTTCTGAATAATGTTCATCCAATGACATAGTGCAAGCCTAAAAAACATTATTCCCTGGAAGATAAGTGCTTGCCTAGAAACTGCGGAACCCAAAGACCCTGGCACTTCGAATCCGTTGGGATCAATATTGTACCCCAACCTGTTTGACTGGCATCCGTCATAAACATAAAACTCTAATCCGGCAACTGCAGTGGCACTCTCTGAGTCAACCACCGAATGTTGCCCAGTCTGAAACTCTTGCTACACCTGATAGACAAGAGAACATGTACATCGAGCAATTCATAGATTGCTGAAGAGTTGCCGTCGAAGAGAAGCTTCTCCGAGACCGAAGCGACTCTGAGAGAGTTCTTCACATTACTATCCACGCGCGTGGATGTAGCTAGAGCTGCGTCACATCTAACCAACTCTAGGTTGCCACTGAAGGGCGGAGTTATACGTGGAAAAACTACTGCCCTCGAAAGAAATCACATTGAGGATCATATCCTGGAATTCTTTCTCTTGAAGACGTAATGATAACACCTCAGTAAGGTGGTCTACGTATGATAAAGCGTCTAAGTTAAGTCTATTAGACATCATTGTCGTTTCCAACATTGTGGTTGGAATTTGACATAGACGGCGAAAAAGATAATTCCCAGTCTTCAACCCCGCCGTCTAGATGCATATGAACTCTCGGAATGCCCTGTTCTGCCAAAATAAATTATTTCCTAAAATTGATAAAAGGCAGAAGAGCATTGCGGACAAGAAACTAGACTATCATGCTTGGTAGCAAGCTTATATATATAGCGTCGTTAAATAATTTGAATGTTCTAATGACATTATTGCCCCTGAACCGATCCAAAACTCCGTGTCCAATGACGCTATTAGTCTCTTATCCAGCATCGCAGCAATGTAGTCCTACGGAACAACCTGTGGAAGATAATGCCGGAAGATATGTATGGCAGCTTCCGTTGTTCCGAAAGGGAAAGCTCGAAATCGTCGAATCCCTTTCGCCATCCTGTCAGACCCTATAAAGTGTTCGGTCGTCCGAACCTGATGCAACAGCAGAGCGCACCGACCCAGCGCCGTCGGATAATTCCTGATCCGACCGAGAATCTGTCGATTGCTGGGATGCTGCGAAACAACTGTGCTAACTTGGATAGCACGTCCGTCACTGAGGCCTGTGGAGAAGCGGTCTTACGATGCATTGCCGCTGGAAACTCCGTGTTCGTTACCCCGTGCATACTTCTATTATGCGAACGAACGGAGTGTATAGGCCTCATGTCCCTTGGCTACCGGATGGCGTGACCTGTTCGCCGTGGAATCACTGAATGACGAAGCTGGCCGGATACTCGAGGTCACGTAGCCAATGTACGGTCGTGTGCGCTGCTGTGAGGATGAGGAAGCATTATCGACAGTCTCTCGGACTGTCAATATAACGGAGCGTCCCAAGCGGCGGACATATGCTCCGAATGCGAAATATCTGTACTACAACATCCGGTCCCATATGTTGTTGTACGAGAGAGGGACCTCTCTCGCTCGCAGCCCGGACGGACCTGGACGAGCTAGGAACCGGACTAACAGGCTTCCTCCGATCTGTTCTCTAATCCGTCGTCACTGGGTGTGTACTAAAGTTTATTATAGTGCTCGCATCACCCAAATCTCCTTCGTAGACCGCAACGGACGAACCCGGCTGCCGAACCATTCGATGAATGGACGCTACACCGGGTGAGCTAGCGAATGTCAACTCCGTCAATCCCACTAGGGACCTCTTAGGCGATTGACATATTCCATGAGCACTTATTGCCGCTAGCTCTTCATTAACTATGACGACAGAGGCACACTTTTGAAAGACATCTCCATAACTTTGCGAACAAGAAACCAGACATGCTTGTTAATAGCAAGCAAATAATAATATATATAGCGTCGTTCAATAATTCAAAAGTTGTGTGACATTATTGGACTATGTCGGAACTGAGGGACGATGTCCCTGAACCGAACCAAAAATTTCTGTGTCCACCGACGCTATCAGTTTCTTATCCGGCATCGCAGCATTCTGGTCCGACGAAAGAACCTCTAGAAGATAAAGTCAGATGACATAAACAACAGCTTATGTTGTTCCGAAAGGGAAAGCTCGAAATCCTCCGAATCCCTTTCGGCATCCCGTCGGACCGGATGAAATTTTCGGACGTCCGTACCTGCTTCCGCGGAGCGTCCCGACCCAGCGTCGTCGGATAATACATGATGCGACAGATTCTGTCGTTGCTGGGATGCTGCGATAAGCTGTGCTATTTGGGATAGCACGCCCGTCACCGAGGCCTGTGCAGCAACAGTCTTACGATGCATTGCCGCTGGCAGCTCCGTGTACGTTAACTCCCACACACTTTTTTATGCGAACATCCGGAGTCTGCAGGCCTCGTGTCCCTGGCTACCGGATGGTGTGACCTGGTCGCCGATGATTCTCTGATTGGCGAAGCTGACTGGATATCCGAGGTCACGTAGGCAAGAGCGGTCGTGTGCGCTACGATGAGAATGAGGAAGCCTTATTGACAGTCTCTCCGGACTGACTATATATCGGAGCGTCCCGATCGGCGGACGTATGCTCCGAATGCGAAACATTTTGTACCACAACATCTGGGGCCAAATGTTGCTGTACGAGAGAGGGGCCTCTCTCGCTCGCAGTCCGGATGGACCTGGACGAGCTAGGAACCGGACTGAAAGGCTTCCTCCGTTCTCCCTCTAATCCGCCGTCACTGGGTGTGCATTTGGTTGATTTATAGTGCTCGCATCACCCCAAAACTCCTTCTAGACCGCAACGGACGAACCCGGCTGCCGAACCATTCGATGAATGGACGCTACACCGGGCGAGCTAGCGGACGTCAACGGCCGTCGAACCTACTCGAGTCCTCTTAGGCAATTGACGTATTTACATGAGCACTTTTCCACTAGCTCTTCATTAATTGTGACGGCGGAGGCACACTTTTGGAAGACATCACGAATACATCACCCTATTCTTGATCGTCTGAAATAGAGATTGATAAAGTAGAGTGACCCTGCGGGGAAAGGACCGGAATGGCCAATTCCCCACTAACATAACATGACATACGCTTCCCATTTTGTCATCGAAATTAACACATACAGAACAGGAGTTAATGCGAGTACACTGACTACATATACAATGATTATAAAAGTCAGAGGAAGATTTCCTCTTATTACAATTGAACAATATCCTTTCATTGTGAAAAGAAAACAAAGTCCTAGTACTCGCACCAACCCATGACAATCAAAATACATAATAATATGATCCATTAATATAGAAAAAATAATTGCAATCAAAAAATTTTGAAAAAATATTTTTTCAGAACAGCCCAAGTTTCTGAAAAGTAACGTTGAGCCCCAATGGATCCCAAGCCTAAGTGTGGACAAAAATTCTAAAAATATTTTAAACAATTTATGCAACACTTACGAACAATAATAATATACCTAGTTATGATTAAATTAACATCCAGATATTATTTTCAAGAAATCCCCCCTCACACAGAGGGCTGTAGTAAATGTAAACAATAAGTGTAAAAACACTAGAACAGGACTCCAGGCACCCTGGCCCGAAATCAGTTACCAAAAATACACTATCTGATGCAAAACAGAGACTTCCAGGGAAGAAACTGCAGAACATCAGATGATACATGCAGAACACTATGCCTAACCACCCATAGGTGAAGACATAAACATGGGGAAAAGAACAGAATTCATTCTGTTATCCAGCTAAAACTCCCAAGAAATTTTAGTAATAAAATTACAGAAAATATGCCAAAAGCATGGGAGAATAGCAAGAGGGGACTTAAAGGAAAGGGAGAGAGGAAAACACTGAACAAGCAGTGTAATTTGATTAATAAGAATGACCACAACAGGCTGATGCCTTGAAAATAGGTAACTTAACATAATTTCATTAAAAAATTTTAAGTTACAGCCCTGATTATTTTCTGTCACTCATTTTTCCTCTCTTCCTTCTATATCCTCCTTAGAATCACCATTTCTCTAATATTTATGTGTCTGGCATCATTTAAACTGAGATTTACAAGCACAAAGATCAGTGAGATGTTAACTGATGAAGGGCCAAACAAAGAATGATTAATGGCGCCAATTTCGGGACGTCCTTGACACTGCGTATGCGCAGTAGAGGTGAAGTGTGGAGGGCCATTCAGGACATGTTTTCTTTGGTTTTAGATGCAAATTTTGGGGATTGGGGGGGCAAAATTTGTGTTTGGCCCTATATTTTTAAGAGTTAGCACCAGCTAAGTCTGGGTCATTGGTACAGTATAAAAATATGACAATTTCTGCCAACCATCTTTCATTGACACGTGCGATTGGTGCTACAAGGCCTGCCATTCTTATCCATCCTAATATGTGTGATTTCTTTCATAGCCTTATTACATTTAACCTCCTTCCAACACAAGTTTTCAAAGAAAAACTTTCAATGCAAATTGGGGGGCAAATTTCAATGCAACCAATTTGTGAGTTATTTTGATAGAAATTAGCATTTTAACGATGGAAATTTTCGAATGAAAACAACTGAGAATGGAAGCAAGCTTCCGGTGTCAATTTAGTATGGAACTTACGAAACACTTGTAACGTCATCAGCCGTCTGTCAACAGCCCCACCCAAAGACCACACCTATTAAAAATAGTGACTTTGTTTCTGTTTACTTTGAATGAAGACGTCATTCGTATTGTGAAACAATATATGTATTTTGATTAATCTCCCTTGATGCACAACCGCTCTGAAAAATCTGATTTCAGATTCCATTCAGTGTTTTACCCTGGTTATGTTCACGAAACGTCAGCAGAATTTGGACTTTTGTATTTCTTTGATAAGTGATAATCCCCCACCCTGAAAATATACTTACCGCATATGTCTGTGTATATTAATTTCAATAGCACCAAGAATGCTTATGTAGGACAACAATTTGAAAACAATTTGCACTGTAACCTGCGCAGTTCTTGTATTTTAATTGGTTTTTCCTGTCTCGTTCAGGAAAAACCAACAAAAACACAACAACTGGGGAGGTTATGGAACAAATGGTGCTCTGATTCTGAAACTATGAAGTTTCAGTCACGAACGTGTGTTGGATTTTCTTGACAGGGATGAAGACATTGGGGTGATAAACAAACAACGAAAAACAAATAAATGCAAGTATTTTTTAAATCTTTAATAATAATTTTCCTTTTCTTTTATCTTATTCAACATGTGATAACTCGTGAAGACTTACCTATTTCCGTTGCATCCCCAGGTTGGACAGCTCTCCAGACCCCGAGTCAAGTTTGCGTTTGAGTTCCCCTGCCATGTGCGTCCAACCTCTCGAAAATATGGCGATAACCTTTCCCCTCTCATACATAACACACGCCTGCGTCTATTTACCTGTTCATTTGTTGGTTTTGGACCCTTTTCAATTTCCCTGTTTCCCATTTTCGCGCAATGACGGTCCAAATAAAAAGGTCCCACGCAGGCCATTTATTTCAAAGCGGCGGTGCCTGAGAATCAATTCCATTTTTTTTTGCCTAAATTACTTTAAATTTTTTCATATTTTTATACTGTATACTAATGGCCCAGACTTAGCTGAACTGTAAAAAGGTGGAGGGCCTAGAACTTCCAAAATAGTAGATCAACATAGATCAAATCCTTCAATCCATGATGAAGGAAATTAGAATAATTAGAATTTACATGTATGTCTCTTATACCATAATAGAGAGGACATATCCTAATATGGATCCCAATTATGTAAATCCTAAATCTGAGCATGAAACCATGCTAATTTGGATGTAACGAGTTCACAGTTTTTAAGGCTAGTCTGGACTAAGCCCCCAAAATTAGGATGGCATATTTGAGAATGAGAGAAAATTGCCCATAAACCTACGCCATACAATAACTCTACAGCTGAATGCCGAATATAGTGCAGATAAAACAGCTTCCTTCATAGTCACATACCCAATAAGCCAGAGAAGTGGAGAAAATGACCCCCCACCCCCCCTCCTTTTTTGAACATATCTTCAAAAGAAAGAGGAGAGAGCTCTTTAATCAAAAAGCGGTACCAGGAAACAATATAAATAAATATCGATCAGGCACTCAGGAATTAATTCATGAATAATAAATGGTGCTTAACGCCACTTCACAAGGCTATAGCGACGATTTTGATAAATAATATTGTCCGCTACAAAATATGCACTATAGACAGCGCATACAGGTACGATGAAATGACGTGAAGAACAAAACTTCCCCTGAAAAAGATGGTCCTCTCGTGGAGGAAGCTTCTGGCGAATGTTCAATAACAGGCACTTTAGAAAACTGATAGAAGGATGTTGTGATGACAGATATGTTATTAGTAGGAATCACACTGAGATTTTTAAATCTTAACGTAATCTACTGAATCAAATGATTTGAAGGATACACTTATCCTACCATTCATTCCTCTGAATACAGCTGAACGTCAACTGTATGCGCTCAAAAGTCTAACACTGGCAACACAAATGAAGGAAACTATTGTTCCTATGCGACGCAAACTTAGCTATCCTGGAGTGATCCCACATGCATGTTCGCTAATAATATAATCTAATGATGTAGCAAAAACAATAAGACATCATTCTTGATGAATATGTGATCTCCAAGAACTGAGGGTCCCAAGAACCCTGCATATAGAGTCCGTCTGACTCAGGGTTGTAACCCAATTATGAACTCACGTCCGTTATAATTGAGAAAACCGAATCTGGCAGCTGTTAAACCACTGAATATCTGCCCAAACTTGACCTTATGTTTACTAGATTCTTTAAAACAAATACAGGTCCAGAGCAAAAAACATCTTCCCACTCCAGTTAAGAATGACTGGAGGTGACATGTGCATAAGCGATCCATCGAAATACATTTGTAGCCACTCCGCACATTCCCATCCGACACATAAAATCTTTCGCTGTTAATGTGTCTGATAGAGGACAAAAGCGAGCCTAACAACTGGTTAATTCGATCAATGAAAAAATAAACGAGCCAGCTTGTTGAAAATGAATTGTAGGATATGTGTGTTCTATCATTCATCCCATGAGACATTATCTAGTTCACTCTTCAAATGATCTTAAGAACTATAATAGCTGCACAGTCGAACGCTTGCTTTTTCAACTGAATGATTATCCTAAATAACCTTTAGAGCCATGATAAACACGTTATCCAGTTCCAGTTAATTATCGGTCAGACCGAGCTCTATAAGAGCCTCGAGCCACCAGTTCAGGGGTGTCTGATCAGTAAACTCAAACAGACCTAAACCCCCTATCCAAGTTGCTGTATAGTCAAAATCCCTAAAGTAATATATAGGAGGGATACCTATACCTTTGCTATGAGTCCTTATAGACGATCTGAGTCTATGATAACCTCTCCTACTCTTTCTGCTGGTGTTGGACGATTAGACCCCAACTTAAAGAGCCAAGTATTGATGCTTTCTTGTAGCTTAATCCTACATTAATGAAAGCTTGCCGTCAAAGACTTAGAGTCTGGAGAACTAAAGCGACCTGTAGCAAGTTTTCCACCTAGTCAAATATTAAAGATGATGACACAAGGCTTCGTCACATCAGAATAGCTCCCACTTAACAACTGTTACGACAGAGATATATGTGATAAATAGGCCTGGAAAGAATTTTTTTAAAAAGGTACAAACCTCCACAAAATTCCTTTCCATATAGACGTTGGGTCACGGTACTTAAAAGTGAAGTACATAAAACTGTGAATCTGAATTCACTCTGAATAAGAAATTATCTTCTCAATTGTGTCCGAGCGAACAGCGAAATGATGAAGGTAAGGCTACAACTAAGACCTTAGCCTGCTCATTCAATGCAGAGAAACTCTCAACACATCTTTCCCAGTCGTTTTTTAAATGTATGTGATCAAAAAACGGTTAAAAATACAGAAGATGATAATAAGAAACCATATTACTTCTCCCCACAGGAAGTTAAATATGGCGTCGTCTACATAATCGAAGACCTGTGAACGCACATGTAGACTTAACCGGAAAAGAGATCTTATTATCCTGCTCTTTCTCTGGATGAAGTCAGCGGTTTCTCACAATTACTCGCAGCATTGTGATTCACTGGAACAAGTTCAAGGAAACGATAATGGATAGTATCCATATCATTCATGAGTTGTTCCGAAAGGGAAAGTTATCCTCCTCCGTATCCCTTTCATCATCCGTCTAAATCAGTTTTAGAATCAAGGTCACCGGCATCTGAACAGGCAGATGACTGGACCGACCAAGCACCATCCAACAGCTCAAGTTTTGAGACTGACGTTGAGTGCTTCTGTATAAGCAGAAATACTGCGATCAGCTGCACAATCTGCGACAGCAAGTCCATTACGGAGGTCTCAGGAGCAGCGGTCATGTATTGCTTATCCGATATTATAGTGCTCGCAACACCCTTTTTCCTTTCCTCGACCGCTACAGACTTACCCGGCGTCATAACACCCATATTCTGAGTGACAGAGGATCACATGACGTGATGTGACCAGGGGCCTTATCTTATTTCATTGAGCACTTTTGCCGCTAGTTCTAATTGTATATTGTGACGACGGAAACACACTATCTGACGGCGTCACAAAACCTTACCATGTTCTTGTTCCTCTGTAAATAGAAACTAAAAAACTAAAGTGATATTTTGGCGAGAGGACCAGCAGTGTCCCCTCGCCGCAGAAGGACCACTAGTGTCCACTCGCCTAACAATAAACCATGACACCAGACACCAACGTTGTCAAAATCTGACACATGGTGCAAGAATTAGTGGTAGAACATCAACTATAAGCAAGACAACGACCCTGTAAATAGAGGAAAGGCTTCCTCATATTTGACCTGCTATTTGATAAATATAATTACCTAAAAGCTAAAATAGGTCGATTGTACCACCACCAAATCTACATAATGTAAGATAACATTAAAATATATAACCGATGCAATAAATACACCTAAAAGAAAAAAATGTTGAAAATTTTTTTTCTTATATAAGAGCCCAAGTTCCCAAAGGGAACGATGAGCCCAAAAGAGCCTAAGTGTGGACAAAATTATAATAATATCCAAAAAATTAACTGCCACACGACCGGAATATTTTATGTTACTTATAACCGTAGTTTCCCTAAAAATAATAGGAAACTACCTATACAAATAAAGTAATGTCAATGTAAACAACTTCAAAAATAAAAACCAGAAACAAAACCCCAGGTAACACCGTCCAAAGTCAGTAACTGAAAAATAAAACTATCCAATGTAAAGCAAGATCTTCAGCAGAAGAAAAAATGATTCATTGGATGTATGATGCATGACCAAAATGCCTAAACACCCCAAGGGTTAGGATGTAACCATGGGGATGTACAGAATAATCATCTGTATAATGTGTTAAACTCCCAAGAAATTTTATAAAAAATTTCAATAAAACAAGCCAAAAAGCTTGGGAGTTTAACTGGGGGGGGGGGGGGGGGGGGGGGGGGGGGGGACGGGGGGGGGGGGATCAAGAGAGGTTAGGGAAGGAATACTTAACAAACAGTGGAAAATTCCGAAATTAGGGAACATGAATTAATTTTTATAATTATTATGAAATTACGGCCCTGAACGTTTGAAACCACTGTTTCTTCCTTCCTTCATCCAGTTGTGTCCTTGGATCCACCAAATTAACCATTGATTTGTGTCTGGCATCATTGAAACTGAGATTTAAAAGCACAGAAGTCAGTTTGATGTTATCTGACTGAAGGGCCAAACAAAAAATGATGTTAGTGCCAGTTTCAGTGACTTCCTGGCATCTGCGCATGTGCGGAGAGTAAATGTATGGAGGGCCAGAGAGGACTTCTAATTTTCGGTTTTGCATGCAAATTTGCGGGATTGGGAGACAAAATTTGTGTTTGGCCCCAGATAATTTGAGTTAGCACCAGCTAAGTCTGGGTCATTGGTATACAGTATAAAAATATGATTAAACCCGGAAAAGAAATGTTTCAACAAGCAGCACCTGATGCCATAATTTGAGCCAACATATGGGTATACTCATGGAGTCTCTCATCCTGACTTTATGAGTCGATGAAGTGTACATCCAGTGTCAAGAGAGTCAATTTTTATTTCAGTACTCAATCACGTAAAATCTTAAAAATCAAAAGTATCATTCTTAGACCAATGTTGGAAGCTTTTGCATTTAAAAGCCAACATAAATCATTAGCAGGGGGTCGAAAAGAATAATATCGCAGTAACACATCACTGAAAGTTAAAAAATTTATAGTAATTTATATATTTTTTATAGTTACCAATGACCCAGACATAGCTGGTGCTAATTCTCAAAAATCTAGGGCCAAACACAAATTTTGCCCCCCAATCCCCAAAATTTGCATCTAAAACCGAAAAAATCATGTCCTAAATGGTCCTCCATACTTTCCCCCCACTGCGCATTGTCAAGGAGGTCTCGAAATTGGCGCCAATTATCATTCTTGCAAGCAGTGCCTGGTCAGCGCTATGTACTCAGCGGGGAGGTATGAGTTCCCAACTCCTGGGAGGGCCATCCCCGTCTGGGTCATTGGTAAGTATAAAAAATATATAAATTACTATAAATTTTTTAACATTTTTATACTGTACCAATGACCCAGACATAGCTGAATAGTAAAAAGGCTGGAGGGCCTAGGACATAGAGGAAAATCCAATAAGTTCAACTATATATAATAGAGTCATCCCCTCGAGGAGAAAAGGAGTATTAGGCTTTACATGTATCTTTCTTATTTATGATAAATTAGAAAGACACAACACCCTCCATAAATGAGCATAATAACATTCATGTTCTCTATTAACATCCAGTATAACCCTTTATACTAATTATTTTTAAAGTAAGCCAATAAATAAAGTTAGTCCAGAGAATTGAGACTCTTAATATTCTTTAAAAGTGTCCGAGGATTGTATATTAACGCCCGTTTGACACGTGACATATACAAATGCTTCACACCGAGCTACACTTTAAAAATATGACATGAATTTTAAACATTAATTTTACACTTTAAAACCATCCCGGTAACGACTCAGAATTACTGACTCCGGAGGAGGTATCTCCTTGCTTTTCACTATAAAGCAGGTGACCTAAGGGAACACCCTCCCCCCCCCCCCTCCCCTTGCCCTGGGTCAAATAGCCCAGAGCGAAGAGGGCAGCAGGACGGAGTCACTGCCGGAACAGAAAGCCTGCATAACTATAGTTGCAACTGTTTAGTGGATGACATTCTGAGCAACAGATAACGGACCTAAACAATGCAGGTCTCCAGAAATGGACTCAATATTTCTGAGATAAAAATTTGTGAATGTGGATGGCTGAGATCAATATGCAGCCTTCATTAAATCTGTAATAGCAACACTATTTGCGTAAGCCCAAGATGTAGAAAGAGCTCTTACTTCATGAGCAGAAATCTTAAGCACAGACTGCTGAGTTGAAGATAGATTATCATAAGCAGTACGGATAGTTAATTGAATCCATCTAGCAATAGAATGGACTGTAATGTCCTTTCTATTAGGCATCAGAGACAGAAAGAAGCGTTTTCGTCCCTTTCTGATAAACTGAGATCTTGTTAATAAATACGTAAAGCTCTAACCGGACAGAGTAAAGGCCTATGCCCATCTGAAGACGGAAGGGCCTTAGTAACAATAGGTTCCGGATATTTATTAGGAGCCTGATTCTTAGCCAAAAAACCAACATTAGTAGTAAAGGTAATAGTGTTCCCGACACTACGATAGTGAGAATCGTCCACAGATAGTGCATGAAGCTCACTGACTCTTCTAGCAGAAGAGAAAGCTAAGAGAAATGCTGTCTTATAAGACAAGAATTTGAAATCTACTGTCCCAAGAGGCTCAAATGGCTTTTCTTTTAGTTTAAGAAGAACCTAAGCTAAATTCCATTTAGGAATTAATCTAAGGGTTCTAGGTCTATTTATCGAGAAGTTTCTAACTAATTTAGATAAAGAGACATTAGATCCAATTTGTAAACTATCATGGTGTGCATAGGTATCAGATAACATAGACCTATAACCTTTAATAGTAACAGGCTGCAGTTTGATCTCGTCAAACAAGTTTACTAGAAAGTTTAGAATGTCTGGTATGGAGGGATCAAAAATATCAACAGAATGATCCCTACACCAACGACGAAAGACCTTCCACTTAGCCGCATAGTTTAGCGAAGAGGAGGTCCTCCTACAGTTAGAAATCGCGTCCACTGCTCGTCCTGTAAAATGCTTGCCGTGCAAGAAGGACCGCACAATGGAAATACGTGAAGGTTGAGACCTTGCGGGTTGTGATGTAGTTGACGCGATTTCCCCTGCAAAAGAAGATCCTCTCGTGGAGGAAGTTTTTGTGGTAAGTCCCACAGCAGACACCTGAGTAGATTTATCCATGGTCTCTATGGAGACAGAGATGCTACCAATAGAATTTTGCATTGAGATTGTTTTATCTTTAGCAATATCTGCTGAATCAACGGCGCTGGAGGATACGCATATCCTATGATTCCGTCCCACGAGATCGATAAAGCATCTACTGCATATGCTCGGGGATCCAGACATGGAGACACATACGTCTGCAACTGATTGTTGAGTTGTGTCGCAAATAAGTCTATGATTGGCCGCTCCCATTGGTAGCAAATCTGATTGAATACCTGTTTGTTGAGAGTCCATTCTGACGGCAACAAGCGACCTTTCCGTGAAAGGGAGTCTGCTAATACATTCAGACGACCCGGAATATGATGGACCGAAATTAGAACTTGGTGTTCTAGAACAAACAGAAGGATTCTTTCCGTTAAATTGAATAACGGAACGGAATGAGTGCCTCCCTGGTTCCGAGTATACGCTACTATTGTCGTATTGTCGGACAGGATTTGGACATGTGCTTTCTGAAAAATGTTCATCCAATGATGTAGTGCAAGCCAAATTGACATCATTTCCTTGATGTTTATGTGCTTGCCTAGAAACTGCGGATCCCAAAGACCCTGGCACTTCGAATCCCTTAGGATCAATGTTGCACCCCAACCTGTTTGACTGGCATCCGTCATAATCGTAAAACTCGGATCCGGCAACTGCAGCGGAACTCCCTGAGTCAACCACTGAATGTTTGCCCAAGTCTGAATCTCTTGTTTCACTTGATTTGACAAGACAACGTCTATATCGAGCGAATGAATCTTTACACTCCAATTCTGAGACAAGAAAATTTGGAGAGGACGAGTGCGTAACTGCCCCATCGGAATGAGATCCGCAGCGGCTCCGCACAGACCTATCAGTCTCATGAACTTTCTCGCTGTGACTTTGTCTGAGTGAAGACAATAGCGAACGTAACAACTGATTAATTTCGCTCTGGTTAACGGGAGACGAACGAGATTGTTATGCATCTCGAAGCTCATTCCCAGATGAGTGAATGACTTGGACGGCACCAGATCCGACTTCTCCTCGTTTATTATAAAACCGAGACGTCGGAGTAACAGAAGCAGATTCTGCACATCGTTCTGCAGCGTTAACTCATTGCCGTACCTCTGAAGAATGTCGTCCAGGTAGGCCGACGTTACCACAGACGAATGAGCTCGGAAATATATCATTACCGAGTTTATTATTCGAGTGAAAGCCCAGGACGCTAGGTTCAAACCGAAGCACATCGCTCGGAACTGATATACAACTCCTAGGACTGCGAAGCGTAGATACTTTCTGAATGTCGGATGTACCATGACGTGAAAGTACGCATCCTTGAGATCTATGCTTGTAGCATAGTCGTTCACCCGAATACTCGATCTGACTGATCGAATTGTCTCCATATAGAACTTCGGAGCGACGATCAGCTTGTTTATCCAGCTCAGATCTATGACTAGATGGAACGAGCCGTCTGGTTTCGGAACCAGAAACAGATGGCTGTAGAAACCCGGTGATTCCTGGTCTTCTACTACCTCTACCGCGTTCTTCTTCAGAAGAGACTGTACTTCTGATAAAAGAGCGTCTCTTTTCTGCGGATTCGACGGAAGCTGAGTCCATTTTGGACTTCGAGTTAATGGAGGCTTTCGTTTGAAGGATATTCTTAGTCCTTCCGAAATCACCCCTCGAACCCAGGGGTAGTCCATAATTGACGCCCACTCGTTTATAAAACTCGATAATCTTCCGCCTACCGGAACACAATAGAGGTTCAAACCATCACCTCCTGGACCTGCGAGGCTTGCGGAAGGAGAAACTACATCCTCCACGACCCGAGCCTCGCCCCGTCGACCCAGGGACGTCTGACCGGTAATCTCGGCCAGAATAACGTCCCGCACGAGAGTCGCTGCCTTGACGGTCTCTAGAATAGGACCTAGAGGATGCATAGGAACCTCTATAGGAACTTCTCTTGGGCGTACTTGCGCGCGTGGATGTAGCTAGGGCTGCATCACGTCTAACCAACTCCAGGTTTGCCACTGAAAGGGCGGAGTTATACGTGGAATAAGCTACTGCCCTTGAAAGAAGTCTTAATGAGGATTGTATATCCTGGAATTCTTTCCCTTGAAGACGTAATGATAACGCCTTAGTAAGGTGATCTGCGTATGATAAGGCGTCTAAGTTAACTCAGTTAGACATTATTGTCGTTTCCAACATCGTGGTTGGAATTGACATAGACGACGGTATAGACAATTCCAAGTCTTCAGCCTCGTCGTCTAGATGCAGAGGAACTCTCGGTATGCCCTGTCCTGCCGTTTCGAATTTATTCCTTGAATTGATGAAAGGCAGATTTAGGGCATTTGCGGATAAGAAACCAGACTTGCCCGTTTTGGTAGCAAGCTTTTAAATAGCGTCGTTCAATAGTTCAAATGTTCTTGTGACCTTATTGGACTGTGTCGGAAACTCAGGGACGATGTCCCTGAACCGATCAAAAAATTCTGTGTCCAATGACGCTATCAGTCTCTTATCCGGCATCACAGCATTCTGGTCCGACGGAACAACCTCTGGAAGGTAATGCCGGATAAAATCTACGGCAGATTTATGTTGTTCCGAAAGGGAAAGCTCCAAATCCTCCGAATCCCTTTCGCCATCCTGTCGGACCCTATGAAGTTCTCGGTCGTCCGTACCCGATGCTTCGGCGGAGCGTACCGACCCAGCGTCGTCGGATAATTCCTGATCCGACAGAGATTCTGTCGTTTGCTGGGATGCTGCGATAAGTTGTGCTATTTGGGATAGCACGTCTGTCACTGAGGCCTGTGGAGTAGCGGTCTTACGTTGCTTTGCCGCTGGAAGCTCCGTGTACATTGACTCCTGCATACTTCTTTTATGCGAACGTCCGAAGTCTACAAGCCTCGTGTCCCTGGCTACCGGATGGCGTGACCTGGTCGCCGTGGAATCCCTGATCAGCGAAGCTGGCTGGATATCCGTGGTCATGTAGCCAAGGTGCGGTCGTGTGCGCTGCCGTGAGGATGAGGAAGCCCTATCAACAGTCTCTCCGGACTGTCTATATAACGGAGCGTCCCGAGCGGCGGACGTATGCTCCGAATGCGAAACGTTTTGTACCACAACATCTGGTCCCAGATGTTGTTGTACAAGAGAGGGACCTCTCTCGCTCGCAGCCTGGATGGACCTGGACGAGCTAGGAAGCGGTCTAATAGGCTTCCTCTGTTCTCTCCTCTGATCCGTCGTCACTGGGTGTGCACTTTGTCTTATTATAGTGCTCGCATCACCCAAATCTCCTTCCTGGACCACAACGGACGAACCCGGCTGCCGAACAATTCGATGAATGGTCGCTACACCGGGCAAGCTAGCGGACGCCAATGCCGTCGATCCTACCAGGGACCTCTTAGGCAATTGACGTATTTCCATGAGCACTTTTGCCGCTAGCTCTTCATTTAACTGTGACGACGGAGGCACACTTTTGGAAGACATCACGGAAACATCACCCTGTTCTTGTTCCTCTGAAACAGAGATTGATAAACTAGACTGACCATGCGGAGATAGGACCGGCATGGCCTTTTCCCCGCTAACAACATACCGTGACACATGTTTCCAATGTTTGTTATCCCAATTGACACATACTGAACAGGAGTTAGTGCGAGTACACTGACTACAATTAATACAATGATTATGAAAGTCAGAGGAAGATTTCCTCTTATTACAATTTGAACAATATCCTTTCATTGTGAAAAGAACAAAAAAAGTCCTAGTACTCGCACCAACCCCTGAAAACAAAGATACATAATAACATGGTCCATTAATATAGAAAAAATAATTGAAATCAAAAAAAAAATTTTTGAAAAAATTTTTTTTCAGAAAAGCCCAAGTTTCTGAAAGTAACGTTGAGCCCCAATGGATCCCAAAAAGCCTAAGTGTGGACAAAATTTTTTAAAATATTACAAAAAAATTAATGCAACTCTTGCGTATAATAATAATGTATCTTGTTATGATTAAGCTAATACAAAGACAAGAAAATCCCTCTCAACAGAACCGTTGTCAATGTAAACAAGAAGTGTATAAACACCAGAAACATGACTCCAGGCACTGATAACCATGGCCCGAAATCAGTTACCAATAACACACTATCTGATGCAAAACAGAGACTTCCAGGGAAGAAACTGCAGAACATCAGATGGTAGATGCAGAACACTATGCCTAAACACCCATGGGTGAGGACGTAAACATGGGGAAAAGAACAGAATTCATTCTGTTACCCAGCTAAAACTCCCAAGAAATTTTAATAATAATATTACAGAAAATATGCCAAAAGCATGGGAGAATAGCAAGGGGGGACTTAAAGGAAAGGGAGAGAGGAAACACTGAACAAGCAGTGTAACTTTATAGCATGAATGACAACAGGCCCATGCCTCGAAATTAGGCAACATAACATAATTTCGTAAAAAAATTTTAAGTTACAGCCCTGATTATTTCCTGCCACTCATTTTTCCTCTCCTCCTTCTATTTCCTCTTTAGATCCACCATTTCTCTAATATTTATGTGTCTGGCATCATTTAAACGGAGATTTACAAGCACAAATATCAGTCAGATGTGAACTGATGAAGGGCCAAACAAAGATGATAATTGGCGCCAATTTTCGAGACCTCCTTGACACTGCGTATGCGCAGTGGAGGGAAAGTATGGAGGACCATTTAGGACATGATTTTTTCGGTTTTAGATGCAAATTTTGGGGATTGGGGGGGCAAAATTTGTGTTTGGCCCTAGATTTTTGAGAATTAGCACCAGCTATGTCTGGGTCATTGGTACAGTATAAAAATATCACTTTGTCTTACCATAAACTAATGAATGGTTCAGATAGATTTTTTAACAAAAATTGTTTTTGTCCACTTAACTAATGTCTCAGATACACTATTGTAGCAAAACTCCCTTGTGGTTCTAACATTTATATGATTGTTTAGCAATCTGACTCATGGATGGTAACAACATTCAAATTGTTAAACTCTTCAATAAATTATCTATTAACTGGTAAAGTGCTGAGTTTTTTCTGACAACAAATCAAAGCTCATCATATACTGCTCTATTACATTTAATTGGATAGTGCCTTATAGGCACTATCCAATTAAATGTCAGAGAGCAAGGTATTGTATAAAAAATCTGATTCATATCGGGGACAATAAAGGCTTCCTCAGGCAGAATATAGCTACAGACAGTTATTGCCTGTCACTTTTAGTAAAGCCCAAAATAGGGCTTCCAGCACTCTACCAGTTAATACACATGTATTCACAAATATATATTTTGGTTACTAAGTTATCATTCGGGCTCCCACAGTAGCCCAAATATGAACCCAGGGACTTGGCTTGAACAAACGTGAATCTCACCCCCCTAAGGATGCTGCATGCCAAATATCAAAACATTCTGACTGCTGAATCTGAAGAAGATTTTTAAAGAAAAATGAAAAAAATTTATAGTAATTTATATATTTTTTATACTTACCAATGACCCAGACTTAGCTGGTGCTAACCCAAAAATATCTAGGGCCAAACACAAATTTTGCCCCCAATCCCCAAAATTTGCATGCAAAACCGAAAATTAGAAGTCCTGTCTAGCCCTCCATACATTTTACCCTCCGCGCATGCGCAGACGTCAGGAAGTCACTGAATCTGGCGCCAATAAATCATTCTTTGTAGAAAAAAAAGATTATAATAATTCAGCGAGGAGGTATGAGTGCCCAGTACTGCCCACTCATGGGAGGGCCATTCCTGTCTGGTCATTGGTAAGTATAAAAAATATATAAATTACTATAATTTTTTTCATATTTTTATACTGTAACTAATGACCCAGACTTAGCTGAATCGTAAAAAGGCAGAGGGCCTAGAACTTCCGAAATAGTAGATCAACATAGATCAAATCCTTCAATTCATGATGAAGAAAATAGAATTTACATGTGTGTCTCTTAATACCATAATAGAAGAGACATATCCTAATATGGATCCCAATTATGTAAATCCTACATCTGAGCATAAAATAATGTTAATTAGGATGTAACAAATAAACCATTTTTGAGACTAGTATGGACTAGGCCCTAAAAATTATTATGGCATACTGAATGAGAGAAAATTTCCCATACACCTACGCCACACAATAATACTGCAGCTGATATAGCCGAACATAGTACAGACAAGACAGCTTCTTCAATAGTTACATACCCCCATAAGGCAGAGAAGTGGACAAAATGACCCCCCCCCCCCACCTTTTTTTTAACATAACTTCAAAAGAAAGAGGGGAGAGCTCTGGAATCAATAAGCAGAACCCGGAAACGATATAAATAAATATCGATCAGGAACTCAAACTAGAGGCTCTACAGAGCCTGTAATCACTCACCTGGAACTATATATAAAAATGTGATTTACCATAGGCTTTCCACGGTAACTATGAGCTGCAATTGTGGCCATGTTTGCAACATTACATCAACATTACATGAGGATCATTGGTAGAAGGTTACCCAGTCTTCAATGATGTGAAGTTTCAAAACATTTGAATCCACCAAACAGAATCATAGAATATCTCTGGTGGCCATATTTTCCAACCAACAGGAACAAAAAGAGGATCGTTTGTAGAGGCCTCGTATAGACCATTCTTGCCAAGTTTTTGGTTCACGTCGGCTCAGTAGTTCCATTTTCCAAGGGTTTTTACTAATATAGCATATGAACCAAGGAGAGAAATTAAAGTGAAAATGATATGCAATGCTTGAAATAATTTTTCTTCCCAGTGCAGGTCAAAATGTCCTGGTCCAAGTAGTTGGCACACGTTATTTTAATTTGGTGCAGGTCATTTTCAACATATTGCTTTACACATGTAAATTGACACATGGTGACTACTAAATGAGGAAATGACTTAATTCACAATGAAATTTAAGTTTAAACCAAATTACCAGTGTTTTTTTAAGCTCAGATTCTAAAACTGAGCAGAATTTTGTGTCGGTAAAATGGATTTCAAAGTGTGTAGGTCAAAGTAAGTTTGGTGTCGGCCACTGTCCTTCTCCAACCACTTATTTCAAGCCTTGATGATATGTTGAATTTAGTGGGTAAAATGTTGTTATACATTTGGTTTATATAGTCATAGTTTACCGCAAACACATTTTGCTGTCTTTTGTACTGAAGGGGGGATGGAAGGGGCGGAGGGGAATGTTGTAATACAACCCTTGGAAATAGCAAAATTTCCATCACAAAGGCTTGTCCGCTTAACTGGTAGAGTTCTAAATTTTATTTGGCGACCAAAATTTTTTTCACATGTCTTTGCCTTGTTACAATTTATAGGAGAGTGCCCACAGACAATCTCCTATAAATTGTAACAAGGTAAATCTTAACAGACTAAATAATAACTCTTCAAAGATAATATGATGCACAGCAACAGAATTTGAAACCTTTAAGTTGCAGTTCCTGCACTTCAGAAAAAAGCCCAAATATGGGCTTCCAGCACTCTACCAGTTAACTCCTACCTTTTTTATTGGATTTTTACGAAACTTGGTCTGAAGTATCAGTATCAAGTGTAGATGTGCATGTGGTCAAGATTTTTTGATGCGACAAATTTTGCATAGTTTCAGCCCTTGGAAATAGCAAAATTTCCGTCACAAATTCTTGTCCACTTAACTCCTGCATTTTTAATTGGATTTTTACAAAACTTGGTGTGCAGTTTGAGTATGATGTGTACATGTGCACATGGAAAAGAGGATTCAATTCAAATATTTTTTACAGAGTTATAGCCCTTGCCGACTTTGAATTTACCAAATTTGCAGGTTTTTGGAAGATATCTTCAGTTGCGATTAAAGAAATTAAATGATATTTTGTGAATGACATTATTGGGTATGAATACATGTCCAGATCGATATTGAGATTATTCCTATTACAACATAAAAGTTGGCGGGGGATATGGATGTTGATAGACTGTCTTGTTAAAAACTAAAACCAAATCCGTTTTGTAGTTTACCTCAAAGTTTTATCTGTTACATGCTCTTATGAATCCAAATACCCTTTTCAAAATAAAAGTCAATAAAAGTTTGGGGAAATATGCTAATAAATTAAGTGTTTCAGCGCGTGAATCTTATGGACATTCCTGAGAAAATGATGCACATTGTGATATGATGTTTGTTTTTACCACTTAAGAAAGAGAAATGGCTGTTATTATATGCCTGTTTAAAAAAAACGGTTGTATTATGTAAGCAGGTTTCCGTGCATTGTCCATCCGTACGTCTGTTTTTTTGTCTGAACATTTTCTTGGCTGTTCGAGGGCCATTCCCTTTGAAACTTGGTATGCATGTTTACCACCATGGGAACCTGTGCATGTGCGATTATAGTTCTAGTGGGCCTATTTTTGCCAGAGTTATGCCCCTTTAAAACTTACAGTAATATGCTTCATTGGTCTGAATTTTGTTCAGAGATTTTCTTTGAGGTTTATAGTCCAATTCTTTCGAAACTTGGCACGCCTGTTCACCTCATGGGAACCTGTGCATGTATGATTATAGTTCTGGTGGAACTATTTTTGCCAGAGTTATGCCCCTTTACGACTAAGAATAATTTACCACATTGGTTGAATTTTTTCCGGAGATTGCCTCTGAGGTTTATGGGCTAATTCTTCCGAAACTTGGTATGCTTTATCAATGCCATGGGAACCCTTGCACCTACTATTATAGTTCTAGTGGGACTATTTTTTTTCTAGAGTTATGCCCCTTTTGGACTTGAAATAATCTGCCGCATTAGTCTGAATTTTGTCCGGACGATTTCCCTGAGGTTTTTGGACCGATTCTTTCGAAACTTGGTATGCATTATTCACCACCATGGGAACCTATGCACCTGTGATTATAATTTTGGTTGGACTATTCTTTCCAGGCTCATACCCCTTTTCGACTCAAGAAATTTCTTATTTTTGTCAACATTTTGGTTTTTAGACGATAACTTGAGTTTGGATTTGTCGATGAGCACCAAACTTGGTTTGTGCTTCAGTCATACTAAAATACAAATTCAGTTCGAATTGGGGTTCTGTCTGATGTTATTGTTTGGTCCATGGGTCAAAACCGTAGTTATGTAAATTTAAAAAAAAAGGCTACTGGGCGTATATGCAATGCTAGGCAGTCCTCTTGTTATATTTTAATATACATCTTTTAGCATTTCAGGCTACAGAAATACTTAATAATATTTCTGTAAAGATTTCAGGATTCATTTTCTCACCATTGTTTGCATGCTTTTGCTGTTTTGATGCATGTGGAGCATTTCAGTTTGTTTTGTCTGTTGTGTTTTAAAATTGTTCTACTATTCTCTCAGTTCATTAGGGAAAACACAATAACCCTTTACCTAACGAATCGGATGCACCTGCCCATGTAATTTACAAATTTAGAAGTTGAAAAAACAATTTTCAAAAAATTCCCCAAAACCATATCATGTGACCCCTTGGTGGACCCCTCATTGAGCTTGTTCCTTTGAGGGGTCACCTGATATGGTTTTGTGGAAATGTTTTAAAAAAAAAAAATTAAAATAATAAATTTTGATAGTCTGTGTGGTAAAGGGTTAACCTGTGTTGAAAAATACAGTTATCATATGGTGTTGTGCAGAGATTGCAAAACTGTATTCATATTCAGGTTCCAGACTGACTTGTGTCTGACCATCCTTTATCCCTTGATCGGATATAGAGCCCTGGGAATTCTATCTCGGCAGTCGCGAATTCTGAGGTGTTTACCGACATTAGCATTGTGAACTTAGCAAAAAAATGATACTGGGATTTTAATTTTAAATGAAGCTGTCTTTCCAAAATATGTAAATAACAGAACTGCCCTCAAGACTTTGTTTTCTCTAATAGTCTATGTTTTCTCTAATAGTCTAAAGAGCAGAGTAATTTGATCAAAGATTTAATTAAATAATTACCCACCAATTTATTCCTTCCACAAAGTATTGTTTTATTTACCGCATTTGCCTGCACATTCTATGGTATTTAATTTATTTTAAGTTATTGTCCAATTACTGTCCATGAAATGTTGCATGTCAGACCAGCCAGAAGATAAAGCATTTCTGAGTGATCAGGCTTTGATACTTTCCTTCTTGCTGAACGAACCTGATAGTCCATGTGCAAAAAGTGTGTTTTCCAAAAAATGGTGTACTAGGCATTTTATTGGCATTTCTAGGATATATTTTTTTTGCTGGTTCCAAATCCAATTGAGCAAATTGAGATATTGTACCCTTTTCAGGCCTACCCAATTTTTTTTAAGTCGATGAGATATTCCAACTTTGTTATAAAATTTTGCTTTACATTTAGGTTATGTATGTTGGTGATATACCAATGATGCATTTATTGTCAGATTTTGTTTTGGGTGCTCTAGTTGGGTAAAAAGGTGAAAATTTTATGAATTTTGGCAGAAAAATAAAATGTTTGGATCTTAGTATTTGTCAGTCAAAGACACAACAATAAATTGTGTAATGTGTTTTATTATTTTTCACGGGTGTGCGGTAGCGTTGTGATAACCGGTTCTCGTTAGATCACCGAAGTTAAGCAACGTCGAGCCCGGTTAATCATTGGATGGGTGACCATCTGAGCGATCAATTCGAACCCCCCGCTTTGTGTCCTTGGGCAAGGCACTTAACCCCAGTTGTCCACATGGGGGCACGATGACGCCATGTACTAAGACATACTGCACGTCGATGGTATGCATGTGTTCAACAAATCTAACCCTGCCTGTGCTGCAGTGCGGAGTTACGATGTTGGGGAGCTGGCAGCTGCTCGTCGTTGCTCGTGGTTCCCTCCGGGTACTCTGGCTTCCTTCACCCGTAAAACTTTCACGGTCATGATTAGTCCTTGTGCATAAGTATATGACCTTAAACACCAATAACTAAATAATATTTTTTTCAATGGATAAGTGTGACCATTTATTCCCAATCAGATTCCTAACACCCTAGAAATGTGCGAGTTCTGTAACAAACTATTTTGTAAAACGAAATGTGGCAAAGATTTGCTGGTTATGACACTCTGGAAAGCTTCCACAACAATGGCACAAAGAACTGCAACCCACTCATTTAGCTTCACAACCACATTGTTTAGATCTACACAGCTTCTCAGAGCTACATCTACACTTGATTACCTTAATTACCCGCTTAGGTGCTGAGTCTATCCCATTAGGAATATCAGTTGGAAGCAGTGACTTGGATGCTTCATCCCAAGTTCATCCAAATATTATTGGGTCAATCTTGACATTTTCTTGGTCGAAGAGTAGATAATTTTGGTGCATTTGTCTGTAGTTTTGTTAGACCACACTATAAATCTGATATCTGACCTGTCTTTTGATGGATAGGCATTGTAGCTTCTTATGAGAATAGTTGTCTGCTGACAAACTGTATCAGAATCAGAATCCGATTTGCCTATTTGATCCAGAGTGACCCAACTGAAATATGTAATAGCTCTCGTCTTCCCTATCCCACCCTAAAGCCCAGGGCAACAGTATCACAACTGGAAACCGCTTTCACTACATACACAGAACAACATGTGTGTGGATGGATTAATCGACAAAAAGAACACATTTTATCGCCAACCAAATTTGCGAGTGGAATCCGAGTTACTGTTTCTTCCCATGAGTTCCAATGTGTTCTATGTGCCTACTGGCACATAGAACACATTGGAACTCATGGGTCAATTTTCAGCTATCGCTAGCAATTCAAATTATAATTGCATTGCACGATCGGTAGAAAATTGCAGTGACATTTTGCTTCTATTTAAAAGCAGTCCGTCAACGATTTCCGTTCCGCACATATTTCAGGAACAGATTTTCATTTTCTGCATGGTTTAGTGTTGCTGTAGATGAGGATTACACAGAACAGGCATGTAATAAAACTAGATTTGGCATGAACTGGGCTTTCGGACTGTCTCCTTCAGATCTATTGCTCTACTGTCACTCTGCCACCAACCACTTGTTGACTCCATCGTAAGTGAAATGCTCATGTTCTGTTTCCATTAGATATGGGCCAACATAACAAAGACAACTGTGACATATTATGTTACTCTATTGATGCCAGCTATTTTTGAAACGTATGACCTGCTTGCACATTATAACATCAGCTTCCTCGTGGTCTGATCTCAGCCTTCAGAATTCGCTTTTGATGCACTGATGGATATGAACAGGCACATGTGCACTTATGGTGAAAACCAACAGTTTACTGAAATCCTTATCCCTAGCCTTCTCTATCACTTGCATACAGACAAGATCAGTCAACTGAATTTTGTTTTCTCATTGTTTAGTATAACATTCCTGGCCGGAAGCAGGATATTGAGAGCAAGTTTGTGTAGTTTCAACACGCTCTTACCATGTTCTGCTCGGACACATAACCTAATGCTATATTAAAAACATGTCAAATGTGAGGAAAGATGAGACACACTTGAAGCAGTTGTCCAGATAGTCAGCAACAGCTCTATCAGATGGCTAAGTGACAACCCATAGCATGACTGCCCTATCATTTATAAATATTCTTGGATAGTACAACTGGCCTCTTCCCACCAAAATGTAAATACATTACAGATGGAAATTTTGCTATTTCCAAGGGTTGTAACCAAGCAAAATTTGTCGCATTGAAAATTCCTGACCACGTGCACATCTACACTTGATACTGATACTTCAGACCAAGTTTCATAAAAATCCAATAAAAAATGTAGGAGGAGTTACACGGACAATCCTTTGTGATGGAAATTTTGCTATTTCCAAGAACCGTAACCATGCAAAATTTGTAGCATCGTAGTTTCATAAAAATCCACCAAGTTTCATAAAAATCCACTGAAAACTGTAGGAGGAGTTAAGCAGACAAAGTTTGAGATGGACGGATGGACTGACAGACATACATCATTTCAATATCTCCCTCCCGACTTCGTCGGCAGGGGATAAAAAAAAAAATCATGGGAAAACAAATGTAACCGGAAATTGCTGGCATTCCACTTCTGATGCAAAGCCGAGGGATGGGGCTGTGTCTGGACGGACAATATTTCTCATAGAAAAGGCCCCAGTTTGTTCAGTATGAAATCACTCAAAATCCCTAAAAATTCATTTTAAAACAAATACAAAAAATTCACCCAATAGATCCCAACAACCCTACAATCTCTGAGGGAAAAAAATTCACACAATGGAGTTTTATTTATATCATATCATTTGAAATCCTTCAAAACTCATTTTAAAATTCATGGAATGGACCATTTTTTTTCTTTTGCATAAGATCAATCAAAATATTTTAAAGCAGTGGCTCAGTGGTTACGGCATTGGACTTCAAACTGAAAGGTCCATGGTTCAATCCCCAACAGAGTTGTGTCCTTGGGCAAGGCACTTAATCTCGACTACCCTCAAAGGGGCATGATGGCTCTGTGCACTAAAAGTGTAATGCACGTCGATGGTGCACCTGACTTCAACCAATGCTAAACCTGCTTGTGCCGAGTTAGAATGGTGGGGAGTCAGTAGGTTGCTTCTGCTGCTTGGTGGTTTTCTCCACATACTCGGGCTTCCTCCACCTGTAAAGCTGCCCAACACAGGATGACCCTCCTGGCTGTTGAAAGAATTGTTAAAAAAGAAAAAAAAATTACTGGTACAGTTACACAAAGGTTAGGAGGAAAGGATGAACAAATGGCTGGATGAACAAACAAATGAACGAATGGATGGACAAATGAGCAAAAGAATGGACAGACGTACAGGCAGATATAATTTGCTTTGCCTCCAATCTCTTCAAAAGGTGGGGGTATAACAATAGCTTTCTTGTTGATCTGCATAAGACTACCAATGTTCAAGAATTTGTACAACAATCAAAAAACGCGAGCTGCACTATATAAGAAAATCCAATGAGAGAACTGCAGATCGACAAGTCGAGTTGCGATACTGTCTGGAAATCAACTGAAAACAATGTTTCCTCTATAGAAAGCATCCTGTGATCTTATACAATTATTGACTTTCCTTGAGGTTGATAATTCCTTGTATCAAGGCCACTGTTACTAAAAATAGCACTTTGGGGTTTCCAGGTAATAATATACAATTATTGACTTACCTTGAGGTTGATGAAAGAATTATCAAACTGAGAAAAGGAATATTATTTTTCAAGGGTTGATAATTCCTTGTATCAATCTCAAGGAAAGCATTTCAATTATTGTTTTATTATTAGGCCCCACAAAGTAGATCTTCTGTTTCTCCATTATTTGTAAAATTGCATGCGAGCAAGCATTTTTTTATTTTATTTTTTATTTCTGTAATATCTTCGCCATCAAAAGTTCATGTTATTGGTTTCTGTTTTAGGCCTCATAATCTACGGAATAGCAAGGGTGGTGGTGTATTTCGTCCCTTGAGTGCAAAAAAGGCTTTGCAATGGTAAAGCATTGCAAAAGCCTTGTTGCACTTAAGGGACAAATTTATCAATTTTTTTAACTTGAGTACAATATCAGACATAAACCATTTCATTTTTATTTTTTTAAAGTTTACATTGGTTATAAAAAGAGAGCATGCAACAACCAAAAGGACCATGTGGGAGGGCCTGAGAAACAGATTTTTATTTTTTTAGGCCTTATGACAAGAAATTGTTTGCAATTTCCGTGCTTTATTACATATTTTTCGAAGGAAAACAGCATATTCATATGCAACAAAATCAGTGTTGAACCGATGATCAGAATCAGCCACCCTAATCGGCCGATTGTGGGCAATCGGATTACAACAGCAACGACTCCTGGAACATTGGTTCCAACAGATTGTTGCCAAGCATTTTTTTGTGATGATTCATTAACCACATTTTATTATCTTCTGCAATTGTTTAATTGTTAATGTAAAATGATGTCAATGATATCATTCAATAAAGTACAACCACAATGTGTATTCTTAACTTCTCTAGATGCCCCTTTACAGGATATATAAATTAAACGACATTACAATTCAGCGTACTAGCGGCAATCGCCAGTTCATACCAGAAAAGTGAAGGTTGCACTCCATTGACTCAGGTCGCAGTAAAAATTATCAGTTGCGAACACTTGGGTGGTAAACGTGGCTCTGAGAGCCACGTTTACTGCCCAAGTGTGCGTTACTGGTAATTTTACTGGACCTGGCTCAACAGAGTTTAACACTGCGAAATATGTTCAATTTAATGTAGTTCTTTCGAGTCTCTACTTATCTAGTAGTGAACAGACTATACACACTGTAAAGCATGTTCAATTTAAAGTAGTTCTTTGCGAGCCACAACTTGTCTAGTAGTGCACGGTATTACAATCAGAATCGGTATCAAAATCGGCCGATTGTGAGCTCAAATAACCAATAATCGATCAGCAGCCATTTTTGGTAATCGGTGAACACTACGGCCGACAAACCTGAAATCAATAGGATTCCCCTCCTTATGAGGATACCAACCCTGGGAGTTTGATGGACCTGCATTATAGTGACTACAGTAGTCGCCATGGATTGGTCGTAATCCATGCGAGAACAGTGAGGTCCAAAAATATCTGCCCACTTTCCTTCCCCAACACTGTAGAATCTCACCTGCGCAACTAAGCAGTGACTTCTAGTGAAGTCTTCGCTGCCCATTTAGGCAGCCAAGACTTGACTAGAAACCACTGCCAAGGTAATATGTCTATTTTCAGCAGGATCCCCTCATGATTGCATGTTAAAGGTGCCTGTTCACAGGATGTAAAAGTTGGTAATGGTACTTTACGGGTTAAAGGGGGACACTTGGTAGGATTTTGAGAACATTTTGCCGATTAGAAAATTTCTGATTCGGTGACACTCGAATCAAATTGAACCATCAGGATGTTTTGAATCAAATCGATTTGGAAAATGGATAGTACACACTGGTCCAAGAGACGAAAGTCTGTCTTTGCTGTCTATACTTTTTTTGTCTTTAAAATATTTCAAGTAGAAAATCTGACTATGTTTCTAATTTAATGGTAATCAATTCACTCTGCACAGTATCTAATAAACACTCATAACAAATTTTAAAACTGTAATTTGTTGTATGGTGCTGCCAAACTAAACCAAGGATTCTGCAGCCACCACAAGGCCTGATGGAATGTATATAAGCAGAGCCACTCGTATTCCATTTGCATCTGACGAAGTTCACACAAAAACGAAACCGGTTAGGCTAACAATCCAGACAATATACAGGATACTGAAGCACAGGCCCCCTCGAAATCCATTAAGTTGATCTATTACAATTTAAAACTATTAGCTTATCTTTAACTAATTGTTAGCTAATAACTGAGCTCAAAATATAAAAAAAGCAGGGATAAGATTTGGAAGGAAAAACTGTATGTATATGTGAAGCATAAAGTTGTTATATTTTGTAATAAATCATGTTCACTTCTCACCTCTGTGTGTTTGCTTGCTTTTGAATTTCCATTTGTTGATGGTCGAGACTTTATTTTTATTTCTCCATTTGTGCTTTTTTTCCGGGGCTAAATTTGAGGAAAAGTAATAAAATAAAAATTTAAACAGAACAAATATGGCATGCTAAAACAACAAAAAAAACAAAACAAAACAAAAACAATAATACATCAATATAAAAAATAACTGAAATTTCAAAGAGGAAATCCAGAGCACCGTTTTTCAAATGAGATCGATATGACTGACAAAAACAAAAAAGAGCCTTCTTTGCATAAGGTGATCATTGGAAATGAAAAAAGTTCTGGATACACCCAACTGCAACTTACTACTGTGGGTAGAACCGTGTATTAGTAATTTTTCTAAATGATTTGTTCATTGTGACAGATGCTTGTCAACTGCCGTTAAGGTTGGGGAGTTTTTTGTTTTTTTGGTTCAATTCCAGTTTTTGTGGCAAACCAGAAAACCAAACCACAAGAACCAGCAGAAAATGGCCGAGTGGTTTTAGTGTGTTCGTGCATACACTGATAAAATTATCTTACAGGGACGGAACTAGACCAGTCGCCACCATGGACTCTTGTCAGTCTCTCTGGCAAAGTGGCAAATACAGCATGTGCTGATTGGTACATTTTCTTTCTTATTATATTCTCCACTGGACGAGTCAGTAAGGGAGAAAATGTGACAAACAGAATACAACATAGATTAGACAAACCTTATTTTTTTGTTAACCTGATTTGTGGGTGTGTGTGTGTGGGGGGGGGGGGGGGGGGGGGGGGTCTGACTGAATAGTCTTAGCAACTAATCCCCAAGTACTCTAAGAATGATCACAAAGGGAAGTTAGGCTCAACTCAATGGAGATACTAACAGTCAAGGCTTTTGTGGTGAGTGGTGTCAAACAAACTATTGCAGATTTTTTCCAAGTTATGAAGCCTGATGTGTTATTCACTATCTGTTCTTAGCACATAAAAATGAAAGTGTCAATGACACTGTAGCTCAACTTGTCAAGACAAAGACATGTACATGTATAGTATGTGACACAGCAATGACAAACATCTAGGTAATGACCTGATAACAAAGGTACATATAAAGTATTGTAACAGTCTGTACATAAATACTGACCGTTGCCTGTAACAAATGTATAGGTAAAGTATTGTAAAGGTGGGTGACAGTCAGATGCTAAACTAGAAAAGAAATCTTTGAGTCCCAGAGTGGGTCTGACTGAACCCCAAAATATTTGTTCTCATAGCACAGTGATAACAAAGGCACCCCAAAACACACTCATTCCTGTCCCAAGGTGAAAACAAAGGTACCCAAGAAGTTTCGTGAAGATCAGTTCACAAATGTGAGCTGTGTAGAAGTTGTGACAAAAAACTGATTGGACCTAATTTCGGTACAAAATGGCCACTGGCAGCCATCTTGAATTTTGGACCGCACCCAGAAACACTCGTTCTCGTCCCAAGGTGATAACAAAGGTACCCAAGAAGTTTTGTGAAGATCGGTTCATAAATACAGCCTCTAACCCGAGTCGTATTGACATGTGCACTTACAGTGTATAAGTAGCACTGAATAAATCAAAGTTCATCTAATTTGCATAATTTTTGCACGAGAAAAAAACCTGTACTATATGTGATGTATTCCATGTTACTAAACATTCATACAAAAATTTATTCAAATCAGAACTTTCATACAGAAGTTCTATACAAAAGACTGATTGCACTAATTTTGGTACAAAATGGCTGCTGGTGGCCATCTTGAATTTCGGACCACACCCAAAAACACTCGTTCTCATCCCAAGGTGATAACAAAGGTACCCAGGAAGTTTCGTAAAGATCGGTTCATAAATACGGCCTCTAGTCTGAGCCGTATAGAAATTGTGTACAAAAAACTGATTAGACCTAATTTCGGTACAAAATGGCCACTGGCAGCCATCTTGAATTTTGGACCGCATCCAGAAACACTCGTTCTCGTCCCAAGGTGATAACAAAGGTACCCAAGAAGTTTCGTGAAGATCGGTTCATAAATAAGACTCTAGCCCGAGCCGTATTGACATGTGTACTTACTGTGTGTAAGTAGCACTGAAAAAATCAAAGTTCATCTAATTTGCATAATTTCTGCATGAGAAAAAAACCCGTATTATATGTGATATATCCCATGGTACTAAACATTCACACAAAAAATTATTCAACTCAGCGCATTCATATGGAAGTTCTGTGCAAAAATCTGACTGCACCAAATTTTGTACAAAATGGCTGCCATCGGCCACCTTGAATTTCGGACCGGACCCAAAAACACTCGTTCTCGTCCCACGGTGATAACAAAGGTACCCAAGGAGTTTCGTAAAGATCGGTTCATAAATACAGCCTCTAGCCCGAGCCGTATTGGCATTTGCACTTACAGTGCTGAAAGTGACACCAAAAAACATCAAAGTTTGTCTAATTTACATAATTTACGCACGAGAACAAAACCCGTATTATATGTGATGTATCCCATGGTACTAAACATTCATACGAAAAATTATTCAAATCAGAGCTTAAAAACACTCGTTCTCATCCCACGGTCATAACAAAGGTACCCAAGAAGTTTCGTAAAGATTGGTTCATAAATACGGCCTCTAGCCCGAGCCATAGCAGCTTGGCACTTACAGCTCTGAAAGTAACACTAAATAAATCAAAGTCAGTCTAATTTGCATAATTTACGCACGAGAAAAAAACCTGTATTATATGTGATGTATCCCATGGTACTAAACATTTATACAAAACTTTATTCAAATCAGAACTTTCATACAGAAGTTCAGTACAAAAAACTGATTTTTGCATCATCGGTACAAAATGGCTGCTGGCAGCCATCTTGAATTTTGGACCACACCTAAAAACACTTGTTCCTGTCCCAGGGTCATAACAAAGGTACACAAGAAGTTTCATAAAGATCGGTTCATAAATACGACCTCTAGCCCGAGCCATAGTCAATTGTTGACTACGGACAGACGGACAGACGGACGGACGGACAGACGGACGGCGGGCCATGACAATAGCTCAAATTTGACTTCGTCAAAGTTGAGCTAAAAATGAACCGAAACCAAGGTTTTTTCCCAAAACCGAACCGGAACAGAATCTGAAAAATAAAAACCTCCCAGCTCTGCTATTTTATGCAGTCTCAGTTTCAAGAAAAAAGATTCCTCTAATTCATCTATCAGGGTTTTGGTTCAAACAGGTCATTTGTGATGACTTTATGATAATAACAGTTTTAAATCAAGTTCATTCAATCAATTATATTTATGGAGCAATCTTCTCATGACATGCTCTTCCCTGGTTGCTTTTAACATGTGACTGTTCGCAGCAATCGTTTTTCTGTACACAACCTCTTCCTAGTCTCTTCCAGTTTAAAATTTGGACACTGTTGGTGTATTTTTCAAAACTCCTTTCAATGAAGTGTCAATGACACTGTAGCTCAACTTGTCAAGACATGTACACGTATAGTATGTGACACAGCAATGACAAACATTTAGGTAATGACCTGATAACAAAGATATATATAAAGTATTGTAACGGTCTGTACATAAATACTGGCTGTAGCCTGTAACAAATGTATAGGTAGGGTATTGTAAAGGTGGGTGACAGTCAGATGCTAAACTAGAAAGGAAATCTTTGAGTCCCAGAGTGGGTCTGACTGAACCCCGAAATATTTGTTCTCATAGCACAGTGATAACCAAGGCACCCCAAAACACACTCATTCCTGTCCCAAGGTGAAAACAAAGGTACCCAAGAAGTTTCGTGAAGATCAGTTCACAAATACGAGCTGTATAGAAGTTGTAACAAAAAATTGATTGGACCTAATTTTGGTACAAAATGGCCACTGGCAGCCATCTTGAATTTTGGACAGCACTCAGAAACACTCGTTCTCGTCCCAAGGTGATAACAAAGGTACCCAAGAAGTTTCGTGAAGATCGGTTCATAAATACAGCCTCTAGCCCGAGCCATATTGACATGTGCACTTACAGCGTATAAGTAGCACTAAAAAAATCAAAGTTCATTTAATTTGCATAATTTCTGCACGAGAAAAAAACCCGTACAATATGGATGTATTCCATGTTACTAAACATTCATACAAAAATTTATTCAAATCAGAACTTTCATACAGATGTTCTGTACAAAAGACTGATTGCACTAATTTTGCTACAAAACGGCTGCTGGTGGCCATCTTGAATTTCGGACCACACCCAAAAACACTCGTTCTCATCCCACGGTGATAACAAAGGTACCCAAGAAGTTTCGTAAAGATCGGTTCATAAATACGGCCTCTAGCCTGAGCCGTATAGAAGTTGGGTACAAAAAACTGATTAGACCTAATTTCGGTACAAAATGGCCACTGGCAGCCA
Source organism: Pictodentalium vernedei (assembly GCA_031216915.1). NCBI lineage: Eukaryota > Metazoa > Mollusca > Scaphopoda > Dentaliida > Dentaliidae > Pictodentalium > Pictodentalium vernedei. Next base: position 437,115,714 of record CM062297.1, on the reverse strand, counting down.
TCTTGAATTTGGGACCGCACCCAGAAACACTCGTTCTCGTCCCAAGGTGATAACAAAGGTACCCAAGACATTTTGTGAAGATCGGTTCATAAATACAGCCTCTAGCCCAAGCCATATTGACATGTGTACTTACTGTGTGTAAGTAGCACTGAAAAAATCAAAGTTCATCTAATTTGCATACTTTCTGCACGAGAAAAAAACCTGTATTATATGTGATGTATCCCATGGTACAAAACATTCATACAAAAAATTATTCAAATCAGAGCTTTCATGTGGAAGTTCTGTGCAAAAATCTGACTGCCCCTAATTTTGAACAAAATGGCTGCCAGAAGCCATCTTGAATTTCAGAGCGGACCCAAAAACACTCGTTCTCGTCCCACGGTGATAACAAAGGTACCCACGAAGTTTCGTAAAGATCAGTTCATAAATGCGGCCTCTAGCTCGAGCCGTATTGGCATTTGCACTGACAGTGCTGAAAGTAACACAAAATAAATCAAAGTTAGTCTAATTTGCATAATTTAAGCACGAGAAAAAAACCTGTATGATATGTAATGTATCTCATGGTACTAAACATTCATACAAAAAATTATTCAAATCAGAGCTTTCATATGGAAGTTCTGTACAAAAAACAGATTTCTGCATCGTCGGTACAAAACGGCGACTGGCAGCCATCTTGAATTTTGGACCGCACCCTAAAACACTCGTTCTCGTCCCACAGTCATAACAAAGGTACCCAAGAAGTTTCGTAAAGATCGGTTCATAAATACAGCTTCTAGCCCGAGCCGTATCCAATTGTTGACGTATGGACAGACGGACAGCAGACGACGGGCCATGACAAAAACTCAAATCTGGCTTCGCCAAAGTTGAGCTAAAAATGTTAAAAACAGAAGAATAAAGAATGAGTCTGAACAAGACACATTGCAGTAGTGATGTAGTATTTATTCACTGATCAATTTTAAATTCAATGTTTCTTTCTAGAAAAATATTCCTAAAGGTTCAAGCCAGTCTTTGGCCAAAGTCATCCAAGAAGTTTCATCACAGTGTAGCCAGTGCATTTTACACTTTCATTAGTTGTAGCAAGGATATATGAACTAAGTAATTATGAAAACTTAGCTGAATACTAGATTCAAGTCATTGTTTATATGATGATGCTTGCTGGTCCAGTGGTGCAGATATCTGACTCCTAATTGCCTTGCCTTGTTGTTGAGAGCTTAGATCCCAGTGTGAGATCATGAATTACATTCTTAATTCCTCTAAAACATGATTGTTTCTTTCAAAATATTCATATAGTTCATGTTGGTTCATATATATTCATCTGAGGCCAGCCAAAGCACTCTGCCCATTGAGCAGCCGGCACATTTCAAACTTTCCTGTAGCCACCGTAAGGACATGTGACCCAAGTAATCTTGAGAACTTTAGCTAAATATTCCTCATAGAGCCCTATCAAACAAGATAAAATTATGTTGAATGACCTCAGGCCAATAAGGTCTATATATACAGAAGTCAGTGGCTATCAATTAGGCCTAGGAACAAGAGAGGGGGGTATCCATCCCCATTAGCTCACCAATGCATGGCATGCAATAAACCTAGGTTTATTACAAATCTGCAAAAAAATGTTCGGTCAAGGGTTAATGTTGATTTATATTGATACATTTAACACATGTATGAAAAATAAAAGCCATTGCATACCAGTGGTAGTCTCCACTCATGAACATGTATAGCATAACAGGTCAGAATTTAAGTCCACACTTACAAAAATGTCTAACATTGGATTAAAAACTCCAAAAACTGCAAAAAAATGTCCATTCAAGGGTTAATGTTAACTTATAATGATGCATTTAGCACATATATGAAATATAAAAGCCACAGCATACCAGTGGAAGCCTCCCCTCATGTATAGCAAAACAGGTCAGAATTTTTCTAAGTCCACACTTACAAAAAAGTCTAACATTGCATTAAAAAAGTGCTAAATCTCCCTAAAATGTCTGGCCAAGGGTTAATGTCATCTTATATTGATGCATTTAACATATATATGAAATATAATAGCCACAGCATAGGGGTGGTAGACTCCACTCATGTACATGTATAACAAAACAATAACTTTTACACAAGTGTTGACGCCGAAGCAGACGCACCTAGAGGTCTGACTGTCCAAGATGGGCCTGTCCATACCCTTAGCCATCATGATTCTTCTAAGATGAAAAGTGGCTCAACTCTGGTAAAAAAAAAAGTCTGATCGTAACTATCATCGCAGGTGCACAGGTTCCCATGGTAGTGGACATCCTTACCAAGTTTCAAAGGAAAATCTCCAGACAAAATTGAGGTATTCTAAGAAAAGGGGCATAACTCTGGCAAGAAAAGTCTGATCGAAACTATGATCACAGGTGCACATGTTCCCATGGTAGTGAACATCTATACCAAGTTTCAAAGAAATTGACTATTAAACATTTGAGAAAATCTCTGGACAAAATTCAGGCATTGTAAGAATAGGGGCATAACTCTGGCAAGAAAAGTCCAATCAGAACTATAATCGCATGTGCATGGGATGGTAGTGAACATCTTTAACAAGTTCCAAAGTAATCGAAAAAACTTAACTGTTAAGATTATTTGCTTCGACAACATTTTTATTTCATGAATATTCAAGCATTTTCAAGGCCTCCTGGCACATTTTCCAGGTTTTCAAGGCCTTGCAATGGCCCTCAAATTCAAGGCTGTTCCTTGAATCCAAGGCCCCATGGGAACCGTGTATTCTAAATTCAAAAAGGCATTCTTCAAACAGTCCTTTTCCTTTTTTTACAAAATTGGTCTTAAGCGAACTATTCTCATTTAATCCTGTCATTTGTAAGATCAAAAAAAAATGTTTCATTCTCTGGCAATCCCTCATTGAAACTAAACCCCTTCACTGGATGTTTTTATTGCCTGGCAGTGTCATCCTTCCAATATTACTCCAAAATTGGAATATTCTGACAATAAGTTTTAACAACCTTGCATGCTGCTGGCAGATACTTCCACCCAGGACATAAAATCTCTTGCCACTGAAATAAGAAGAATTTTGGCATGTTTAATCAAATTTCCCCTGGTAAATTGAATGGACTTTTTAACTACTGATTTCTATAGTTAAATTTAGATGAATCTTTCATCAAATCTAGTCATGGCTGCGTAACAGCAGCCATGACTAGATTCGGTGAAAAATAATTTTAAAATACTCAGCAGGTTTAAGAGTTAATATTGACGAGTGAGGACTATTTTAACTGGTGGAGTACAGGAAGCCAGTTAAATGGCTTTACACTGCAGTAGATTGTTGTTTGCTCGGTAGTAAGTAGAACATTTTTTGTATATAAAATGGTATGGTTACAATACTCCAACAAATTGTAACAAAACATGTATAAACCAAAATTTTGCTAAACTTAGGCTACTCTTGCTTGGTAGGAAGGTATCTTTGAAAAAGTTAAAAAATTTATAGTAATTTATATATTTTTTAAACTTACCAATGACCCAGACTTAGCTGGTGCTAACTCTAACAAAACCAGGGCCAAACACAAATTTTGCCCCCCAATCCCCAAAATTTGCATCCAAAACAAAAAGAAATCATGTCCTAAAGGACCTCCATACTACGCCTCTACTGCGCATGCGCAGTGACGCAGACGTCCCGAAATTGGCGCCAATTATCATTCTTACTGGCAGTGCCTGGTCAGCGCTATGTACTCAGCGGGGAGGCAAGAGTTCCCAACTCCAGGGAGGGCCATCCCCGTCTGGGTCATTGCTAAGTATAAAAAATATATAAATTACTATAAATTTTTTAACATTTTTATACTGTACCAATGACCCAGACTTAGCTGAATAGTAAACAGGCTGGAGGGCCTAGGACATAGAGGAAAATCCAATAAGCTCAACTATATAGTAAAGAGGTAACCCCTTAAGGAGAAAAGGAGTATTAGGCTTTACATGTATCTTTCTTATTTAATATTAAATTAGAAAGATACACTACCCTTAATAATTGAGCACAATAACATTCATGTTCTCTATTAACATCCAGTATAACCCTTATACTAATTATTTTTAAAGCAAGCCAATAAATAAAGTAGTCCAGAGAATTGAGACTCTTTATAGTCATTTAAAAGTGTCCGAGTATTGTATATTAAAGCCCGTTTGACACTTGACATATACAAATGCTTCACACCGAGCTACACTTTAAAAATAAGACATGAATGAATTTAAACATTAATATTACACTTTAAAACCATCCCGGAAGCGACTCAGAAATACTGACTTGGAGGAGGCATTCCCTTGCTTTTCACTATAAAGCAGGTGACCTAAGGGAACACCCCCCCCCCCCTTCCCCTTGCCCTGGGTCAAATAGCCCAGAGCGAAGAGGGCAGCCGGACGGAGTCACTGCCGGAACAGAAAGCCTGCATAACTATAGTTGCAACTGTTTAGTGGACGACATTCTGAGCAACAGATAACGGACCTAAACAATGCAGGTCTCCAGAAATGGACTCAATATTTCTGAGATAAAAATTCGTAAATGTGGATGGCTGAGACCAATAAGCAGCCTTCATTAAATCTGTAATAGCAACACTATTAGCATAAGCCCAGGAAGTAGAAAGAGCTCTTACTTCATGAGCAGAAATCTTAAGCACAGACTGCTGAGAAGAAGATAAATCTTCATAAGCAGTACAGATAGTTAACTGAATCCATCTAGCAATAGAATGGACTGAAATGTCCTTTCTATTAGGCATCAAAGACAGAAACGTTTCCGTCCCTTTCTGATAAACTGAGATCTCTGTTTATAGAAACGTAGTGCTCTAACAGGACAGAGTAAAGGCCTACGCCCATCTGAAGACGGAAGAGCCTTAATAACAATAGGTTCCGGATATTTATTAGGAGCCTGATTCTTAGCTAAAAAACCCACATTAGTAGTGAAGGTGATAGTGTTCCCAACACTACGATAATGAGAATCATCCACCGATAGTGCATGAAGCTCACTGACTCTTCTGGCAGAAGAGAAAGCTAAGAGAAAAGCTGTCTTATAAGATAAGAATTTGAAATCTACTGTCCCAAGAGGTTCAAATGGCTTTTCCTTCAATTTAAGGAGAACCCAAGCTAAATTCCACTTAGGAATTAATCTAAGAGTTCTGGGTCTATTTATCGAAAAGTTTCTAACCAACTTCGATAAAGAGACACTAGATCCAATTTGTAAACTATCATGATGTGTATAGGTATCAGATAACATAGATCTATAACCCTTTATAGTAACAGGCTGCAGTTTGATTTCGTCAAACAAGTATACTAGAAAGTTTGCAATGTCTGGTATAGAGGGATCGAATATATCTACAGAATGATCCCTACACCAACGACGAAAAACCTTCCACTTAGCCGCATAGTTTAGCGAAGAGGAGGTCCTCCTACAGTTAGAAATCGCGTCCACAGCTCGTCCTGTAAAGTGCTTGCCATGTAAGAAGGACCGCACAACGGAAAAACGTGAAGGTTGAGACCTTGCGGGTTGTGATGGAGTTGGCACGATTTCCCCTGCGAAAGAAGATCCTCCCGTGGAGGAAGCTTCCGCGGTAGGTCCCACAACAGACACCTGAGTAGATTTATCCACGGTCTCTGTGGCGACAGAGATGCTACCAACAGAATCTTGCATTGAGATTGTTTTATCTTTAGCAATACTTGTTGAATTAACGGCGCTGGAGGATACGCATATCCTATCATTCCGTCCCAAAGGATCGACAGAGCGTCTACTGCAAATGCTCTTGGATCCGGACACGGAGACACATACGTCTGCAACTGATTGTTGAGATGTGTCGCAAATAAGTCTATCATTGGCCGTTCCCATTGGTAGCAAATCTGATTGAATACTTGTTTGTTGAGAGTCAACAAGTGACCCTTTCGTGAAAGGGAGTCTGCTAGCACATTCAGACGACCCGGTATGTGACGGACCGAAAGAAGAACGTGATGTTCTAACGCAAACAGAAGGATTCTTTCCGTTAGATTGAACAACGGAACTGAATGAGTGCCTCCCTGATTCCGTATATACGCCACTACTGTCGTATTGTCGGATAGGATTTGGACATGAGCATCGTGAATAATGTCCATCCAGTGACGTAACGCAAGCCAAATTGACATCATTTCCTTGATGTTTATGTGCTTGCACAGGAATTGCGGATCCCAAAGACCCTGGCATCTCGAATCCGTTGGGATTAATGATGCACCCCAACCTGTTTGACTGGCATCCGTCATAACGGTAAAACTCGGATCCGGCAACTGCAGCGGAACTCCTTGAGTTAACCACTGAATGTTTGCCCAAGTCTGAATCTCTTGTTTCACTTGATCTGACAAGAGAACGTCTACATCGAGCGAATGAATTTTCACACTCCAATTCTGAGTCAGGAAAATTTGAAGAGGACGTGTGCGTAACCGCCCCATCGGAATGAGATCCGTGGCGGCTCCGCACAGACCTATCAGTCTCATAAATTCTCTCCCCGTGACTTTGTCTGCGTGCAGACAATAGCGAGCGTAACAACTGACTAATTTCGCTCTGGTTAACGGCAGACGAACAAGATTGTTGTGCGTCTCGAAGCTCATTCCCAGATGAGTGAATGACTTGGACGGCACCAGATCCGACTTCTCCTCGTTTACTATAAAACCGAGACGTTGGAGCAATAGAAGAAGATTCTGAACATCGTTCTGAAGCGTTAACTCGTTGCCGTACCTCTGAAGAATGTCGTCCAGGTAGGCCGACGTTACCGCAGACGAATGAGCTCGGAAGTAGATCATTACCGAGTTCATTAACCGAGTGAAAGCCCAGGGTGCTAGATTCAATCCGAAGCACATCGCCCGGAATTGATACACCACTCCTAGGACTGCGAAGCGTAGATACTTTCGGAATGTCGGATGTACCATGACGTGAAAGTACGCATCTTTGAGATCTATGCTCGTTGCATAATCGTTCACCCGAATACTCGCTCTGACCAATCGAATCGTCTCCATATAAAACTTCGGAGCGACGATCAGCTTGTTTATCCAGCTCAAATCTATGACTCGACGGAACGAGCCGTCTGGTTTCGGAACCAGAAACAGATGGCTGTAGAATCCCGGAGATTCCTGGTTTTCTACGACCTCTACCGCATTCTTCATTAAAAGAGACTGCACCTCTGATAACAGAGCGTCTCTTTTCTGTGGATTTGACGGAAGATGAGTCCACTTTGGACTTCGAGTTAATGGAGGCTTTCGTTTGAAGGATATCTTTAGACCTTCCGAAGTCACTCCTCTCACCCAAGGGTCGTCCGTAATCGACGCCCACTCTTGTGAAAAGCTCGACAACCTTCCGCCAACCGGAACGCGATAGAGGTTTAAGCCATCACCTCCTGGACCTGCGAGGCCTGTGGTAGGAGAAACCACGTCTTCCACGACCCGCACCTCGCCTCGTCGACCTCGGGGCGTCCGACCGATTGTCCCGGCCTGAAGGACGTCCCGAACGAGAGTCGCTATCCTGACAGTCTCTCGAATAAGACCAAGAGGACGCACCGGAACCTCTATAGGAACCTCTCTTGGGCGCATTAGACCCAGAAGTGCCTGTCTTATTCGTGTCTGCTGTATCCGACTTCTTAGGAGCAGATCTGAACAACAGAGAATCATTAGCTTTCTTTTTAATTTTATCATAAATAGCGGAAAGCTTGCCGTCAAAGAGAAGTTCTCCTGAGACCGAAGCGACTCTAAGAGAGTTCTTCACCTTAGAATCCACTAGCTAGGGCTGCGTCACGTCTAACCAACTCCAGATTTGCCACTGAAAGGGCGGAGTTACACATGGAATAAGCTACTGCCCTTGAAAGAAGTCTTAAAGAGGATTGTATATCCTGAAACTCTTTCCCCTGAAGGCGCAGTGATAACGCCTTAGTAAGGTGATCTGCGTAAGATAAGGCATCTAAATTGGCTCTGTTAGACGCAATAGCTGTTTCCAACACCGCGGTTGGAATAGAAGCTGACGACGGTAATGATAGCTCTAAGTCTTCCGCCTCGTCGTCCATATGCAGAGGAACTCTCGGTATACCCTGTCCTGCCGTATCGAATTTATTCCTTGCATTAATGAAAGGCAGGTTGAGAGTATTAGCGGACAAGAAACCTGCTTTCCCCGTCCTGGAAGCAAGTTTAAATATAGCGTCGTTCAATAATTCAAATGTTCTTGCAACATTATTGGACTGCGACAGAAACTCGGGAGCGATGTCCCTGAACCGCTCAAAAAATTCAGAGTCCAATGACGCTATAATTCTCTTGTCCGGAAGCGCAGCAGTCTGGCCCGACGGAACAACTTGAGGGAGAAAGTGCCGGATGAAGTCCACGGCAGCTTTATGTTGTTCCGAAAGGGATAGCTCCAAGTCATCCGTATCCCTTTCACCATCCGGTCGGACCTCATGATGTTCCCGGTCGTCTGCCCCCGATGCTTCGGCGGAGCGTACCGACCCAGCGCCGTCGGATAATTCTCGATCCGACACCGTTTCTGTCGGCTGCTGGGATGCTGCGATAAGCTGTGCTATCTGCACAAGAATGTCCGGCGTCGAGACCTGCAGAGGCGCAGTCTTTCGCTGCTTCGCTGAGGGCAGCTCCGCATCAGATGGCTCCCGCATACTTTTCCTATGCGAACGTCCAGAGTCCATCGGTCTCGAATCCCTGGCTGCCGGATGGTGTGACCTGGTCGCCGAAGAATCCTTCATCGGCGAAGCTGGTAATATATCGGCGGTCACGCAGCCAAGGTGCGGTCGTGTGCGCTGACGAGAAGAGGAAGCCTTAACAGTCTCTGCGGACTGCTTATACAACGGAGCGTCCCGAGCAACAGACGTATGCTCCGCTAAAGACACATTTTGTACCACAACATCTGGTCCCAGATGTTGTTGTACGAGAGAGGGGCCTCTCTCGCACGCAGCCCGGCTGGACCTGGACGAGCTAGGAACCGGACTCAAAGGCTTCCTCCGTTCTCGCTTACTATCCGCCGTCACTGGGTGTGCATCTATTATGTTTATAGTGCTCGCATCACCCAAAATTTCCTCTTGGACCGCATCGGACGAACCCGGCTGCCGAACCATTCGGTGAATGGACGCTACACCGGGCGAGCTAGCGGACGACATTTGTCTAATCTCCATGAGCACTTTTGCCGCTAGCTCTGAATTCATTTGTGACGACGGACGCACACTTGAAGAAGATAACATGGAAACATCACCCTGTTCTGGTTCCTCTGAAATAGAAACTGAGAGAGTAGAGTGACCTTGCGGAGAAAGAGCCGGAATCGCTCTTTCTCCAGAAACAACATATCGTGACACACGTTTCCAATGTTTCTCATCCCAATGTTCACATATAGGACAGGGATTAATGCGAGAACACTGACTACAATTAATACAATGATCATGAAAGTCAGAGGAAGATTTCTTCCTATTACAATTTGAACAACGTCCCTTCATTGTGAAAGAACAACAATAAGTCCTAGTTACTCGCAAAAACCCCTGACACAAAGATACATAATAACATGATCCATTAATAAATGAAAAAACAATTGCAAAACAAAATAATTTTGAAAAAATATTTTTTCAGCAAAGCCCAAGTTGCTGAAAAGTAACGTTGAGCCCCGATGGATCCGATGGCAAAGTGTGGTCAAAAATTTTAAATTTATATTAAATAATTAATGAGACACTTTCGGATAATATAAATGTATCTTATAGTGAGATAAACTACAGCAAAGGCAAACAGCCCCCCTCAAAAAAGGCTGTTGCCAATGAAAACAAACAGTGTAAAAACACCAGAAAACATGACTCCAGGCACTGAAAAAACTGGCCCGGAATCAGTCATCAATTACACTCTATCTGATGCAAAACAGAGACTCCCAGGGGAGAATCTGTAGAACATCAGATGGAAGATGCAGAACACAAACGTTATACACCCATGGGTGAAAACGTAACTATGGGGAAAATAACAGAAAACATTCTGTAACCAAGCAACTCTCCCAGGAAATTTTAGAAATGAAATTTCTCAAAAATATGCCAAAAGCATGGGAGAATTGCAAGGGGGGACTTTAGAAGGCTAGGGGAGAGGAAACACTGAATAAGCAGTGCAACAATTAGCAAGAATGACAACAAGAGGCCCATGCCTCGAAAATAGGCAACTTAACATAATTTCATCAAAAAATTTTAAGTACAGCCCTGATTATTTTTTGTCACTTCTTTTTCCTCTCCTCCTTCTATCCTCCTTAGAATCACATTTTCTCCAAAAATTACGTGTCTGGCATCCTTTAAACTGAGATTTACAAGCACAAAGATCAGTGAGATGTTGACTGATGAAGGGCCAAACAGAGAATGATAATTGGCGCCAATTTCGGGACGTCTGCGTCACTGCGCATGCGCAGTAGAGGCGTAGTATGGAGGTCCTTTAGGACATGATTTCTTTTTGTTTTGGATGCAAATTTTGGGGATTGGGGGGCAAAATTTGTGTTTGGCCCTGGTTTTGTTAGAGTTAGCACCAGCTAAGTCTGGGTCATTGGTACAGTATAAAAATATACCCTTGTTTCAAATCACAATTGAAAAATATTTTTGCACACAACCAGTTAAAATGAAATCTGAAGAACAAAACTAAACATACAAAACGGTTTATTTTTAAAATTAAATGCGTTTATTTGTATAATTATGCACTTTCTGTGTGTAAAAAGCCTCTCAATCCATGCTCACTACATACAAGCAAAAAAATACAAACTGCAAATAAAACCCACTGTCCCTCCTCCATTGTTTTTGAAAACAAACTGCCTGGAAATCAATTTTTTTTATGTGGCTTAAAATTGGAATATTATAAACAAGAAACAAGAGCAATGCGACACGTGGCATATGCCACCAACGGTGTCATAATACCATGGCAGCCATATAGAATTGCCTAATTGGACCAAAATGGAAAGGAAGCATTGACTAGTCATCTACAAGTAACCCCTAAAATGATGATTTGATCAAATAAGCGGTTCTTTAGTTGACGGAAACTAAAAGTTAACAGACGGAAGGACTGACATGGTGAAAACACAAAGCCCCCGAGAGGGTAGGGGCCATAATAACTCGCCCTGGAATGTTCCCATTTGTACATCTTAGACGTCTAGTTAAGCTAAACCCTGATGGTAGGGAGGCGACTAATATTCTGATACCAAAAGACAACACTTTGGTGGCATTTATAAATAGAATAATTTTTTATTCCACGGAGTGCATGCAAGCTGCATAATAACTACATGTAGCTTTTTCTGCCAATACAGTTTTCATTTTCAGTGCATGCCTAAATATATTATTATAAAACTGTTGATATACCTTCTTAGCCGATTGTGTGTCTTTACTGCCTTCTTTGGTGGGAGAACTTGGTGCACCTTTTGGAAATATTTGTGCAATTTCTTCATCAATTGAAGGTAAGTCAGCAGTTTTCACTTCCTGTAATGACATTAGTGACAGAAATTGTAAAACACAATCTATTCTGGAATATTAATTGTACTGATCTGCAAGCCTGAAAGTTAAAAAATTTATAGTAATTTATATATTTTTTATACTTACCAATGACCCAGACATAGCTGGTGCTAACTCTTAAAATACAGGGCCAAACACAAATTTTGCCCCCCAATCCCCAAAATTTGCATCTAAAACTAAAGAAAACATGTCCTGAAAGGCCCTCCACACTTCGCCCCCACTGCGCATGCGCAGTGTCAAGGACGTTCCGAAATTGGCGCCATTTATCATTCTAATAACCAGTGCCTGGTAAGCGCTATGTACTCAGCGGGGAGGCAAGAGTTCCCAACTCCTGGGAGGGCCATCCGCGTCTGGGTCATTGGTAAGTATAAAAAATATATAAATTACTATAAATTTTTTAACATTTTTATACTGTACCAATGACCCAGACATAGCTGAATAGTAAAAAGGCTGGAGGGCCAAGGACATAGAGCAAAATGGAATACGCTCAATAAAATAAAATAGAGTCATCCCCTGTAGGGAAAAGAAGTAATAGGCCTTACATGTATCTTTCTTATTTATGATAAATTAGAAAGATACAACACCTTCCAAAAATTGAGCTTCATACATCCATGTACTCTATTAATATCCAATAATCCTTATACTAATAATTTTTAAAGTAAGCCAATAATAAAGTAAGTCTAGAGAATAGAGACTCTTATACTCCTAAAGTGTCAGAGAATTGCATAATCATGTCCGTTGACATATGCAATATTCAAAAGCTATACTTTAAAAACTAAGACTTGAATGAATTTTATAAACTTAAACTTCTCACTAAACAACCATCCCAATAACAGCTCAGAATTACTAACTCCGGAGGAGGTATCCCCTTGTTTTCATAGTAAAAACAGGTGACCCAAGGGAACACCCTCCCCCCCCCCCCCCCCCTTTTTCTTGCCCTGGGTCAAATAGCCCAGAGCGAAGAGGGCAGCCGAACGGAGACACTGCCGAAACAGACAGCCTACCTAGCTATAGTAGCAACTGTTAAGTGAATGACATTCTGAGCAGTAGATAATAGACCTAACAATAGAGGCCTCCAGAAATGGACTCGATATTTCTGAGATAAAATTCATGAATGTGGATGGCTGAGCGCAATGAGCAGCCTTCAAAAATCTATAATAGCAAAACTATTAATGTAAGCCCAAGAAGTAGAAGAACTCTTACTTCATGAGCCGAAATCTTAAGCACAACTGCTAAGTCAATGATATACCATAAGCAGTACGCTAGTTAATAGAATCCATTAACAAAAAAATGGAGCGTAACGTCCTTCTACTAGACATCAAAGACAGAAGAAGCTTACGCCCTTGTAATAAACAGATATCTGTTTATAAATACATAAACTGTACCCGGAAAGAGTAAAGGCCTAAGCCCATACGAAGACGGAAGGACCTTAAAATAATAGGTTCCGGATAATAGGAGCCTAACTCTTATGCAACAATCCAACCTAAATAGTAACGGAAGTATTGATTCCGAAACTATGAAAGTGAAAATCATCCATCGATAGTGCATGAAACTCACTGACTCTACAGTAAAAGAGAAACCAACAGAATTACTGTCTAAAAGGTCAGAATTTGAAAACTACTGTTTCCAGAGGCTCAAATGATTACTTAGCTAAATAAGAACCGAAGTTAAAATCCGTATAGGAATTTAATCTAAAGATTCTAAGTCTATTTATCAAAAAGTTACTAACTGACTTAGATAAAGAGACAAAAGACTCAATTGTAAACTATCGTAGAGTGCATAGGTATGAGGTAACATAAACCTATAACCTAAATAATAACAGGCTGCAGTAGATCTTGTGAAACAAGTATACTAAAAAATAGCAATGAGTAGTATGGAGGGATCAACAATATGAACATAATGATCCCTACACCACGACGGAAGAGCCTCCACTTTAGTCGCATAGAATAGCGAAGAAGAGGATCTCCTATAGTAAGAAATCGCGTCCAAAGCTCGTCCAGTACAGTGCTTACAATGCAATACGGACCACACAACGGAATACATGAAGGTTGCGACCTTGCTGGTTGTGATAAAGATGACACGATTTACCCAGTGAAAAAAAGATCCTCACATAGAGGAAGATTTCACGTTAAGATCCACAGTAGACAAGAGAGTAAATTACTCATGATCTCTGTGAAGATAGAGATGCTATCAACAGAAATGTATTGTGGTTGTTTATCTTAGCAATACCTGCTAAAACAACAGCGCCGGAGGATACGCGTATCCTATCATTCCGTCCTATAGATCAATAGAGCGTTAACAGTATTAGCTCAGAGATCTGGACAAGCAAACACATACGTCTGCAATTGATTAGCAAGCTGTGTCATAATTAAAATATCATTGGGCGCTCCCATAGATAGCAAATCTGATTGAATACTTGTTTGATGAGAGTCCATTCTGACAGCAAGAAGCGACCCGTAAGAGAACGGGAGTCCGATAAAACAATCAGACGACCCAGAATATGACGGACCAAAACTGAACTTGGTGTACTATAACCAACAGACGGATTCTTTCCATTAAATTGAATAACGGAAACGAAAGAGTGCCTCCCTGGTTCCGGAGATACGCCACTACTGTCGAATTAAAGGACAGGAATTTGGGCATGCGTTTCTGAATAATGTTCATGCAATGACATAAGGCAAGCCTAAAAAACATTATTCCGCGGAAGTTAAACTGATAGCTAAAAGACTGCGGAACCCAAAGACCCTGGCACTTCGAATCCGTAGGGATCAGTATATATCCCAATCTGTTTGACTGGCAACCGTCATAACAGCCACACTCGGGTCCGGCAACTGCGGCGGCACTCTCTGAGTCAACCACCGAATGTTTGCCCCAGTCTGAATCTCTTGTAACACTAGATAGACAAGAGAATGTATAAATCGAGCAATTCATGGATTGCCGGAAAGTTGCCGTCGAAGAGAAGCTCCTCCGAGAACGAAGCGACTCTGAGAGAGTTCTTAACCTTACTATCCACACGTGGATGTAGCTAGGGCTGCGTCACGTCTAACCAACTCCAATCAGCCACTGAAGGGCGGAGTTATACGTGAACAAACTACTGCCCTCAAAAGAAATTACATTGAGAATAATATCCCGTAAATCTTTTCTTGAAGACGTAATGATAACGCCTCAGTAAGGCGGATTACGTATAATAAAGCGTCTAAGTTAAGTCTACTATACATAATGTCGTTCCCAACATTGAAATTGGAAAAGACATAAACGGCGAAAAAGAATATATGCAGTCTTTAATCACACCGTCTAGACGCATATGAACTCTCGGTATGCCCTGCTCTGCCAAAATAAACTATTTGTAAAAATGATAAAATGGCAGAATGAGCCACGCGGACAAGAAACTAAACTATCATGCTTAGTAGCAGGCTTGTATATATATATAAATATATAGCGTCGAAAAATAAAACACATGTTGTAATGACAATATTGGACTGCGTCGGTAAGTCAGGGACAATGTCCCTGTACTGATCGAAAAATCCGAGTCCAATGACGCTATAAGTCTCTTATCCAAGATCGCAGCAATGAAGTCCGAAATAATCACTGGAAGAAATGCCAGAAGATATGAAAGGCATCTTCGGATACTACTAAAGGGAAAACTCGAAATCTTTCGAATCCCTTTCGCCATCCTGTCGGACCCTATAAAGCGTTCGGTCGTCCGTAGCTGATGCAACCGCGGACCGCACCGACCCAGCGCCGTCGGATAATTCCTGATTCGACCGAGAAACTGTCAATTGCTGGGATGCTGCGAAAAAACTGTGCTAACTCGGATAGCACGTCCGTCACTGAGGCCTGAGGAGAAGCGGTCTTACGATGCATTGCCGCAGGAAGCTCCGAGATCATTACCCCGTGCATACTTCCAATATGCGAGCGAACGGAGTGTATAGGCCTCGTGTCCCTTGGCTACCGGATGGCGCGACCTATTCGCCGTGGAATCACTGAATGTCGAAACTGATCGGATACTCGAGGTCACGTAGCCAATGTGCGGTCGTGTGCCCTGCTGTGAGGATGAGGAAGCATTAAAGACAGTCTCTCGGACTGTCAATATAACGGAGCGTCCCAAGCAACGGACATATGCTCCGAATGTAAAATATCTGAACCACAACATGCGGTCCCCTATGTTGTTGGCTTCCTCCGATCTGTCCTCAATCTGCCGTCACTGGGTGAGTACTAAAGTAATTAAAGTGCTCGCATCACCCAAATCTCCTTCCTAGACCGCAATGGACGAACCCGGCAGCCGAACCATTCGATGAATGTACGCTACACCGGGTGAGCTAGCGAATGTCACTCCGTAAGCGATAGACATATTCCATGAGCACTTATTGCCGCTAACTCTTCATTAACTATGACGACAGAGGCACACTTTTGAAAGACATCTCCATAACTCTTCGAACAAGAAACCAGAAATGCTTGGATAGCAAGCATAAAATAATAATATATATATAGCGTCGTTCAATAATTCGAAAGTTTGTGTGACATTATTGGACTATGTCGGAACTGAGGGACGATGTCCCTGAACCGAACCAAAAATTTCTAAGTCCACCGACGCTATCAGTTTCTTATCCGGCATCGCAGCATATGTTGTTCCGAAAGGGAAAGCTTGAAATCCTCCGAATCCCTTTCGGTATCCCGTCGGACCGGATGAAACTTTCGGACGTCCGTACCCGCTTCTGCGGAGCGTCCCGACCCAGCATCGTCGGATAAAATATATGCGACAGATTCAGTTGATGCTGGGATGCTGCGATAAACTGTGCTATTAAGGAAAGCACGTCCGTTCCCGAGGCCTGTGCAGTAGCGGACTTACGATGCATTGCCGCTGGAAGCTCCGTGTACGTTGGCTCCCGCACACTTCCTATGCGAACGTCCGGAGTCTGCAGGCCTCGAGTCCCCGGCTACCGACCCAGCGCTGTCGGATAATTCTCGATCCGACACCGTTTCTGTCGGCTGCTGGGATGCTGCGATAAGCTGTGCTATGTGCACAAGAATGTCCGGCGTCGAGACCTGCGGAGGCGCAGTCTATCGCTGCTTCGCCGAGGGCAGCTCCGCATCAGATGGCTCCCACATACTTTTCCTATGCGAACGTCCGGAGTCCATCGGTCTCGAATCCCTGGCTGCCGGATGGTGTGACCTGGTCGCCGAAGAATCCTTGATCGGCGAAGCTGGTAATATATCGGTGGTCACGCAGCCAAGGTGCGGTCGTGTGCGCTGACGAGAAGAGGAAGCCTTAGCAGTCTCAGCGGACTGCCTATACAACAGAGCGTCCCGAGCGACGGACGTATGCTCCGCTAGCGACACATTTGTACCACAACATCTGGGGCCAGATGTTGTTGAATGAGAGAGGGGCCTCTCTCGCTTGCTGTCCGGATGGACCGGAACGAGCTATGAACCGGACTAAAAGGCTTCCTCCGTTCTCCCTCCGATCCGCCGTCACTGGGTGTGCATTAAGTTAATTTTATAGTGCTCGCATCACCCCAAAATTCCTTCTAGACCGCAACGGACGAACCCGGCTGCCGAACCATTCGGTGAATGGACGCTACACCGGGCGAGCTAGCGGACGTCAAAGGCCGTCGAACCTACTAGGGTCCTCTTAGGCAATTGGCGTATTACATGAGCACTTTTCCGCTAGCCCTTCATTAATTGTGACGACGGAGGCACACTGTTGGAAGACATCACAGATACATCACCCTAATCTTGATCGTCTGAAATAGAAATTGATAAAGTAGAGTGACCCTGCGGGGAAAGGACCGGAGTGTCCAAATCCCCAACAACATACCGTGACATACGCTTCCCATATTGTCATCGAAATCATACGATACAGAACAGGAGTTAATGCGAGTACACTGACCACCTATAGAATGATAATAAGGTCAGAGGAAGACTTCCTCTTAAAACAATTGATCAATATCCTTTCAATGTGAAAAGAAAACAAGTCCTGGTACTCGCACTAACCCCTGGCAATCAAAATACATAATAATAATATGATCCATTAATATAGAAAAAATAATTGAAATCAAAATATTTTGAAAAAATATTTTTTCAGAACAGCCCAAGTTTCTGAAAAGTAACGTTGAGCCCCAATGGATCCAAAGCCTAAGTGTGGACAAAAATTTTAAAAATATTTTAAACAATTTATTCAACACTTACGAACAATAATAATGTATCTAGTTATGATTAAAATAACATAAAGATATTATTATTTAGAAATCTCCCCCTCACACAGAGGGCTGTTGTAAATGTAAACAATGAGTGTAAAAACACTAAAACAAGACTCCAGGCACCCAGGCCCGAAATCAGTTACCAAAAATACACTATCTGATGCAAAACAGAGACTTCCAGGGAAGAAACTGCAGAACATCAGATGGTAGATGCAGAACACAACGCCTAACCACCCGTAGGTGAAGACGTAAACATGGGGAAAGAACAGAATTCATTCTGTTATTCAGCTAAAACTCCCAAGAAATTTTAGTAATAATAATTACAGAAACTATGCCAAAAGCATGGGAGAATAGCAAGGGGGAACTTAAAGAGGACAGGGAGAGAGGAAAACACTTGAAAAAACAGTGTAACTAAACAATCAGAATGACAACAAAATGGCTGCTGCCTTGAAAATAGGTAACTTAACATAATTTCATTAAAAAATTTTAAGTTACAGCCCTGATAATATTCTGTCACACATTCTTTTCCTCTCCTCCTTTTCTATCCTCCTTAGAATCACCATTTCACTAATATTTATGTGTCTGGCATCATTTAAACTGAGATTTAAAAGCACAAAGATCAGTCAGATGTTAACTGATGAAGGGCCAAACTTAGAATGATAAATGGCGCCAATTTCGGAACGTCCTTGACACTGCGCATGCGCAGTGGGGGCGAAGTGTGGAGGGCCTTTCAGGACATGTTTTCTTTAGTTTTAGATGCAAATTTTGGGGATTGGGGGGCAAAATTTGTGTTTGGCCCTATATTTTAAGAGTTAGCACCAGCTATGTCTGGGTCATTGGTACAGTATAAAAATATAAGCAATCTGTCATTTGCAGAATGAGGTCCCCAGAGGGTGAATTTGCTGATGCTATCCCATATAGTGTGCCAATTTATCCTCTGGGTACCTCCTGCTGTTTAGGTTTGAGATCTTGATTCAGATTGAGGTTCACAGAGGGTAAATTTTGTGATGCTACCCTGCAGTGCAGAGTAGCATAACCGAATTCTCCCTCTGGGGGGTCCTCATTCTGAAGATGACAGTCTGCTTATTTTCAGGCTTGCTAAACTGATTAGAATGCATCATTCGACAATGAATACTGAACTTCACTGTATATCAATAAGAATGTCTCTTTCACATTTCTGGCCTGTAGAATCTAGAAAGGGTGCCGAATATTTTGTGAACAAATGGGGTGAGTGTGGGTGTGGTGTGGGTGTGCTGGGGGAACCCTCTGTCATGTTTCTTCCGGCACTATCTGCCTAGAGAAACTGTACTAAAGCAGGCACACCCTTCGACAACAGTAGGGTCTGTTGCTGGCTGAGTGGATGCATATTTCTGTATAGTTTCTCCAGGCGGTTAATGCCAAACTTAACAATCTATTATCCTATTATATCAAAAGAATTGACCATTTTTCTTCTAGAATCTTCTTCACCTTTGTTGGGGAATATACACCAGAATTTTTTCTATATTGCAGCATACAAACTGAAGATGGGAATTTCAAAGGGCTGCACAGTATTCAAAATTGATATGCCGGTATACTCTAGACTATTTTAGATATCTGAACATCATAATCAGTATCTACTATACATATTGACAATTACATGCAGACTGGTAAACTCTTTTTGGGACAAATTAGTTGGAAAATAGGAATGAACAAATTTTATTTTTTCATTCATATAAAATCTTTGAATTAGTACTTATTCATGTAATGTGAGTACCGCTTTTAAAGTTCTTACATAAATCATGCAATAAAAATTGAATTTGTAGTTTGAAGGTACAGTCAGTGGCTACATACACCTACGCAAGGAAATCTTTCTCCATACTAACACCCTTTGAGATTGGTGGTAAATCCATATAAATAGGATTAGGGCAATACTTTTTTGACAAAGTACTAAATACTCGTACTTTACTCATATAATTTCAAATACTTGTACTGAAATTTGAAATGATACCACAAATTATGGGTATACCCTTTTTGTACTGCATTTGGTTATTGTTCCTTTGTTTATTTTTCTGATAACACACATAATTGTTTATACAATGTTGGATGCCTAATAATGCTGGCCACTGAAAGTCAAACTGGTAAGATAAAACTGCCCAAAATTCATTTCTATTGGTGTGTGGAAGGAGTGAATGGCATGCACTTTATCACAGGAGCTATCAGTATGGGAGGAGTTTGGACTAAGATTCAATTGTTTTCTATGATTAACATGCACAGTGACCTTGTGACATTGAATAAATCATGCTATGTCAGTTTAGGTCATTGTAACATAATGACAGAATAGAATAACTTGATGAAGTCAACATTTTTCCCAATGTTGACTTTAACGTTGATAGTTTGATACAGTGCCGTTACTCATGATTTACCAGTATTTTTAAATAGTGTTATATAGGTATGGAATCACTTTAAACCCTGGTAATTATGGGTTTACTGGTATACCATGCAGGCCTAGAATTTCCAAGTATCAGATATTAATTTTTTTCATTTTTTCTGAAATTACGAAAACTGAGAAATTCTCTCTTCTTTTTAAAGATGAGTGTGATGTCACAAGGGAATACGTGCCGTCCTGTTGTGTAATCGTCATGTGGAACTTTAAAATAGAATTGCTGAGAGATGCTATAGCAGGTCTGGCTTTATGAAAATCCACAAGAGCAAAAATTCACCCTCACCAGAGAGCTCAGCCTGAGTCAAATGCTCTTGCAGGGCTATTTCCTATTTTATCTTACTAATAGTTATCTAAGCCAGTTTCAGTGCTTGGGCTCAAATCTGGTTTAACCCTTTACCCAACGTAACGGCCAAAACTGGCCAGTACTATTCACAAAAATCGAAAATTAATTTTAATTATTTTTTCCATTTTTTATCTCAAAAACATAGGTTATGACCCCCCTTTAGAACGAGCTCATCGAGCTCGTTCCAAAGAGGGGTCATAACCTATGTTTTTGAGACAAAAAATGAAAAAACTTAGTTATTCAAGAATTTTGTTTGCAAGTGTCATCAGCTCTTCATGTTAGGTAAAGGGTTAAGATGAGTTAGGAAATGTTCACCGAGAGTATGTCAGTGACAGAGAATTTTAATTTCCTACTGTCCTGAATGGGTCCACTGTTAAGTTAACAGTTGCCCATTTAGGACAGTCAAAAATTAAAATTCAGTTCTTATTTAAATATCGACCAATTCCAAAACATGTTAACAATTACCTAAGTATACATGCCAATGTATTAGCTGTTTGAATAATGTTTTGGTGCACCAGTTCCTAGTTAGCCGGTTACTCAATGGAAAAAAAGGAATCATAAATCAAGCACCTTGAGCTCCATCCACCCCCCCCCACCCACCTCCTCCTCCAAAAAAAACCCCAAAAACTAAATATTGCCAGGTAGGTCAGTAGGGACTTTCTTTTTCAACTTTTTACTTTACATCAATGCTGATTGCCAGTCATGTTTCTATGCATATAAAAATGGAAAAATTACACACTTTTCAAGAAATTATTTCATAAAATGTAAAATTCCTTTCACATGCTACCTTATGAAATTGCAAATAAGATTTTTTTCCTTGTTCATTCCAAATTATGTTAATTTTTGAAAAGTTACAAGATGCATTTGTGATGTCTATGTATATGAATTGTTTGCGGTTTTTACTATCCAACTTTGATGGAACATAATTAATTTCCTGTGAGTTATCACCAAACACTGGTACATGTATCACTTTTATATCAAGTAAAAAGTGTATCTTTTATGTACTGTCTCTTCCAATAGCTATCTTAAGTTTAAATATTTTAATTAGCTTGGAAATGTATTTTATGCTTGTGTCATTTCAAAGCTTCATGACCTTTTGCATTTGGAAAAATGCAGTTCGCTAAATACCGCCCAATATATCATTGTAATGCAGGGTATTTTATTATTAAACTTCTTGTTAAAGAGATTGGCCATATTGTTGACTAAACTCTCAGTTTCCTCTTGGAGATTCATTCTAATATGGATCAAAGGCTTCCTGACATATTAATGTTTTAACCAATCCAAGGCCAGTTGTCAAACTTGAACACACTAGAGTTTAACGAATTTGGGCAAGCAAAGAATGCCTATGCTGGAGAGAATTTGTGTGGGCAACAGGTTGGCAATTAAAACGCCTGTGCCAGATTTCAAGGCCTCCTCTAGTCTGCTCTGTATTACATAAGTATTGTGTTTTCAGTTGTAGCAGAATGAAGTCAAGCAATAAAATCAATACACTGATGATCACACTTCGATACCATTTTAACTTTGAGATTGGCCATGCTTGATAAGTAAAACATGCTTTCAAGACAATCAAAATATTTGTTTTAGGATAGTTTTGGGAAGCAATCGTACAACAAATATATGATAATCACAGACTAATAATTATGCCAGTTTATGTGCATTGGAAATGGGGGAAAATCCCACAAACCTTTCAATCAATAAGAAGGGTTTTTTTACTACTTCATAAAAATAGTATTTATAAAGTACTCAGTGATTCAAATGAGTTGTGGTTGTTCAGAAAAAAGGGAAACAATTCTGACTTGAGATTATACAGCACATGGAGAGTGGATTGTAACTAAATCACCTGTGGAGTGGACTTACCACTCAAAGTATCTCTTTCAAATTCCGCTCATATGGACAAAAAACACAAGCAATATTTCAGCCAATGGACCTCCGGGTTCAAATTCTACCTGTCAGATTACCGATGTTTCAAAGGACAAATTATGTGTGCAATGAAGAAATTAAATTAAAATCAGACAAAGTAACAGGATTGCCCCATGTCTGTGTATAGTATCAAATACCCCAGTTGTATCCCCCCCCCCCCCCCCCTCCCAACCTCAAATTCTATGATAAGATCTACGAGGAGAGAAGCAACTAATACTGCATGGAAAAATAAAAATGTACAATGTTTGGGGTTTTTGGGGTTGTTTTTTTTTTTGTTTTTTTTTTTTTTTTTGGGGGGGGGGGTTGTAAGGGGTGGGGGTGGGGGGGAAATAGATGCCCCCAATGTCCATATATATGTTTTATCAAAAGTGAAAATGTCCCCAGACAGTAACATTTGGGGCATATTCTTTAAAAAATTTATGGGAATGGAAGCAAACTCTACCGGCCAATTTACTTGTACTTTGAAAAGACACATGTATGCAATGAAGAAGTTAAACTAAGTTTCCAGATATTTGCCCAACTTGTATTTTTACCCAAATATCAGCATTTTTGATATTTGGGTAAATTCCATTTACATGTACATGTGTAATATGAGAATCACAGTCAACTTTGTGCATTACAAAGACTTCTAATAAAGCTTTTAGCAGGGGAGGGGGAGGAAAGGGGGAGGGAGGCACACTGTGTATCGGCACCACTGGATTAATTGATTTATTTATTGGTGTTTAAGGTCAATTATTTCTGCACAATGGTTAATCATGACAACAACATGGAAATAAAGTCAAGTTTGGTCAATCATTTATACCAATGTTGTCCACTTCCACCTCAAGCATTGGAAACAGGGTCCTATTTTACCAGTAAAACACTGGATTAACACATTGTGCATTACATGTGTTTTGACAAGTTTATTTTAGGTTTTTACTTTCAATAAAAAAAAATCATAATTTATACCATGATTACCTATTCTACTATATATGAAAAGCCTATGATATGAATTTTAGCTTTACACACCAACTGTGTGAACACGCCAGCAATGGGATTTCAATATTTAAAATTTACACCTACAGTGGAACTACATCCAAGCTGACCTTTGGTGACATCGACTTGAATGCAAACTTGTTAAAATTTATCGCACGTCGCCTCGCGAAGAGTGAAATGAAAGTGGTAAGTAATGCCAATTATTTATTACGTTTTTAAAGGAGTTTACCCCATAAGACACAAAAAATTAACAAACATGCATTGTCTCATGTTAATAAAGCATCCATAACATGAAACAGTACGTTATTAAAATGAAAAATGGCCTGTGATTTGCACTTTTGTTTCTACATTTCGTTTCGGCGATAATATTGACAGTGGAAGTATCGCCCTCCGGTGCTCATGTAAACAAAAACAGATTTGCTTGTGTGTACGTCTGACATACATTAGAACTATTAATAATCTGACGATCATGGTATAAATAAAATATATTCAAAGCAGCATAGTGTACCAAATATTCACCACACGTGGTGAAGTGGTGTTAACCGCATGCCTAAGGCTCACGGTTAACACCACTTCATCACTCGTGGTGAACATTTCATACACCAGGCTACTATGGTTATATTCTATATATAAATGACCCGATCTATTATTTTTACTTCTTATTCCCACACTGGCACAGGGTTTTTTCTTGTATCTTAGAACGAATGATGGGACCTGAAGTCAACTTATATGTGAATCTTGGCGACTTAATTTGAACCAAGTTGCGTTACAATGAAACAAGCCAAGACCAATACCGGGTCTGGACCTGCGTCGCTGCATGCAATTGATTACAGAGATGAACAGACTTCAAAGTATCGGCAAACAGGAAGTGGCTGAACGGCAGATCTGAAAATTAGATACATGATACAATTCATCATTATGAAGCAGCAGACCAAATATAAAATCATTCCCTTTCATAGAAGCCAAGAAAACTTTGACGGAAGGAGTTTTTCGGACGGACTGACAGATGGACTGATGGACGGAGTCGAGCATTTACTAGACCTGCTCTGCCGCTGGCATCGCAGGTAAAAAAACAAGAGGACCCATGGGGCCTGGGGAGCTCATCAGATAAAGTTGTTCAGAGAATAATTTAATCAGCATCTATGGACAGTCAACACTACAGAGGACTGAACTATAACTTTCATAACTTTGTTGTCCAGTAAGATGATTTTTTCTGGTATTGAGATGCTACCACACAAATAATGTCTAGATTTCCAGCAATGGAAAATAAGGGACCCAAATATCAACCTAGGAACTTAACTTGAACAGACTAAGCATCAGACCCCCCCCCCCCCCCCCCCCCCAACCCCAATCAGGATTCTGCCCATTGGAGCTGATAGAGGCAGATTTTCAAAGATTACTCCTATACTGGACTAAGTTAAAGGACCCAAATATTAACCTATGAACTTGATTTTTACAAACTTGTATCTGACTTCCCAAAGGATGGTATATACTAAATATCAAAAGAGTCTGATTGGGGGTTTGTGAGAAGACTTTTAACTCTTAACCGGCTGAGTATTTTCTAGATATTTTTCATCAAATCTAGTCATGGCTGCTATAAAGCAGCCATGACTAGATTTGATGAAAAATTAATCTGAATGTAACACAAGAAATCATTGGTGCAAACACCCATGCAGTTTACAGGGGCAAAAATACGATTAAATGTGCCCAGTTTATACTTATTTCAGTAACAGGAGAAACCCTATGCTAAGCAGGAATATCTGCCAGCAGCATGCAAAGAGTTCATGAATATTCCTCATACTGAACCAAGTTAAAATTCGAGTTCCAATAGGGAGCCCAAATACGAATCAAGGAACTCAATTTGAACAAACTTTTATCCCTGTAAGAATGCTGTATCCTAAACAAAAAATATTCTGACTGGTGGATCTGAAGGTGATTTTTAAAGATTATTCCCCATACTGTACTAAGTAGAAATCAGGGCTCCCACAGAGAGACCAATTATAAACCAATGGCCATGATTTGAACAAACTTGAATCCAACCCCTGTAAGGATTCAGTATACAATATATCAAAAGATTCTGAACAGTGGTTCTGGATAGTAAAAGAGATTTCAGATAGATCATTTCTCATATTGAACATTAAAATTTGGGTTCTAATAATAATTCTTCAGCCTTCCACTGATTTGCCACTGCCTTCTAATGAGGAGGCGTACATTAACCCAGTAACCAACCAGGGTATTCACCCACTCTCCCTCCTAATCTCCTAGCACTTAGTCAAAAACTGTTTCTAAATTCCCCTCATTGGTGCTTTCTCGATCACCACAACTATAAAATTTACACTTTTCCTCATGTCATTCCTCATCTAAATATCCTTCATGTTTCCATCCCATTTTTCCAGTAGTTTCTCAAGGAGACTTCTTCTACTTGGCAAATATTTGGAGAAGTCTAAAAAAATAATATTCCAGGGTCTCCATTACACCTAAGTTACACATTTGACACACTCTTTCCACGCCTTTCCCGATTCCTCCCCTCTCCTCAACTCCAGTGATGTGGATCTCACTTTAAAGTTTAAACAACAATGACCCCTCAAATGATCCATCCAATAGGCCCACATATTAACACAGGGACTTGGGTTGAATAAACTTAGATCTGACCTCTCTAAGGATGCTGTATACCAAATTTTTAAAAGATTCTGACTGGTGTATGTGAAGATTATTTGTAATGATTATTCTTTATACTGTACGAAGTGAAAGCTGGACTCCTTGATTTGAACAAACTCAAATCTGACCTCTGTTAATGAGATTGTATTCAAAATATCAAATGATTCTGA
Source organism: Pictodentalium vernedei (assembly GCA_031216915.1). Classification (NCBI taxonomy): domain Eukaryota; kingdom Metazoa; phylum Mollusca; class Scaphopoda; order Dentaliida; family Dentaliidae; genus Pictodentalium; species Pictodentalium vernedei. Next base: position 437,089,549 of record CM062297.1, on the reverse strand, counting down.
CTGGTGGATCTGAGGAAGAAAATTTTTTGAAGATTATTCCCCATATTGTACGAAGTTAAAATTTGGGCTCCAATTGAAAGCCCAAATATTAACCGTTGGACTTGACTTGAACAAATTTAAATCTGACCCCTGTAAGGATGCTGTGTACCATTATATCAAAAGATTCTGACAAGTGGTTCTGGAAAAGAATGTTTTAAAAGATAATTCCTGACACTGAACACGTTAAAATTCATGCTCTACTAGGGAGCCCAAATATTAACAAAAGGACTTCATTTCTATAAACCTGAATCTGATTCCACTGAGGATGGTGTGTACAATATATCAAAAGATTCTGAGTGGGGGTTCATGAGAAAATTTTTTTTTAAAGATTATTCCCCATATTGTATAAAGTCAAAATTTGGGATCCAATATGGAGCACTAGTACTAATTATGTCATTGTAAGTGACTGTTCGTTCACATTTTTTTTTCTGTTTCTTTTTCAATTTCAGTAAAAGAAATTGCTGAGGCTGGGGGGTTGGGGGGGGGGGGGGGGGGGGGGGGGGGTTGGGGGGGGGGGGGGAATAAAGGTCGGCCGGGTAACCAGAACATCACCATTAATGTTTTTGCCTATTACCTAAAACACATCCATAGAGAATAGTTCCTAAAATGAACTAATGTCAGCAGAACAAATCATCTTATTTTATAAGTATATGCTCTATTCCAATGAGACAAAGTCCACCATCAACATTGTAGAATTTATATTTCAATCAACTTTAGAAATACAAAGCCGAAGGAAACATACTAAATGAGAAAGGGACACTTAGAACACCCAGAGATATATATAATTGAGTTCTAAAGAACTTGAGACAAACCAAAATGCAGATAAACAGACTGTGGTTGCATCGAAAATGGATGATGAGATTTGAGGATGTGAACTATGTCAAAATATAATTTAAGAAAAGTCACTTCCCTGAATAAAATAGGTGATAACTATATATATCCTATCCACCATTTCCATACTGTTTCTTGCTATGCATTGCTCAAAACAAGTAAATTTTTTAATTTTGAAGAGCGATGGAAAATTCAGTATCCATCATGGCGATTGAAAAATGAAAGTGTCAATGACACTGTAGCTCAACTTGTTAAGACATGTACATGTATAGTATGTGACACAGCAATGACAAACATCTAGGTAATGACCTGTTAACAAAGGTACATATAAAGTATTGTAACGGTCTGTACATAAATACTGACCGTAGTCTGCAACAAATGTATAGGTAAAGTATTGTAAAGGTGAGTGACAGTCAGATGCTAAACTAGAAAAGTTGTGACAAAAAACTGATTGGACCTAATTTCTGTACAAAATGGCCATCTTGAATTTTGGACCACACCCAGAAACACTTGTTCTCATCTCAAGGTGATAACAAAGGTACCCAAGAAGTTTTGTGAAGATCGGTTCATAAATACAGCCTCTAGCCCGAGCCGTATTGACATGTGCACTTACAGTGTATAAGTAGCACTGAATAAATCAAAGTTCATCTAATTAGCATAATTTCTGCACGAGAAAAAAACTTGTACTATATGTGATGTATTCCATGTTACTAAACATTCATGCAAAAATTTATTATAAAATGGCTGCTGGTGGCCATCTTGAATTTCGGACCACACCCCAAAACACTCGTTCTCATCCCACGGTGATAACAAAGGTACCCAAGAAGTTTCGCAAAGATCGGTTCATAAATACGGCCTCTAGCCTGAGCCGTATAGAAGTTGTGTACAAAAAACTGATTAGACCCAATATCGGTAGAAAATGGCTACTGGCAGCCATCTTGAATTTTAGACCGCACCAAGAAACACTCGTTCTCATCCCAAGATGATAACAAAGGTACCCAAGACGTTTCATGAAGATCGGTTCATAAATACAGACTCTAGCCCGAGCCATATTGACATGTGTGCTTACTGTAAGTAGCACTGAAAAAATCAAAGTTCATCAAATTTGCAAAATTTCTGCACGGGAAAAAAACCTGTATTATATGTGATGTATCCCATGGTACTAAACATTCACACAAAAAATTATTCAAATCAGCGCTTTCATATGGAAGTTCTGGGCAAAAATCTGATTGCACCAAATTTTGTACAAAATGGCTGCCGTCGGCCATCTTGACTTTCGGGCCGGACACCAAAACACTCGTTCTCGTCCCATGGTGATAACAAAGGTACCCAAGAAGTTTCATAAAGATCATAAAAACGGCCTCTAGCCCAAGCCGTATTGAATTGTTGACGACAGACGCCCAGCGGACAACTGGCCATGGCATAAGCTCAAATTTGGCTTCACCAAAGTTAAGCTAATAAGGAACTGAAGCATTCTACACCTGTCTGGAGGAGATTGATAATGAGGTGTACTCCAGTGGAGAGGAAGAACAGGACATTGGGTTGTGTGTTGAGTGCTTTCACCCTGATCAATCTGGTTCAGACCATTTTATGGTCTTTTTTAATTTATTCTTGAAAAAATGCTCGAATCACTATTTTTCAAGAGCGATTAATAAGAAGTAAGGCATGTGTTGTTGTCTGGTAGGTGGAATGGAGAAATAGTTGATTCAAGGTCTGCACATTTTTCTCTTTTTTTTTTTGATAGATGAGAGTCTGCAGCATTGGAGGATGAAAGACAGAAAATTTCAACCAGGTCGCAATTGAGTCACGGCCCAATCAAAATTCTCAGTTTACTTTTGTGATCTCAGTACTGTATCTCTGACAGTAAACATACTTCAGGTTCACACTTCATAGCATCATCTATAGCTTCAACTGCTTCCTTGAAGCCCTTTGGAATCCTACTGGACATCTGAAACTTGTCTCTGTTCTCGGCATATAACCAAATACCATCTTCTGGAACCCAAGCACTGCAATAAATAGGAAAACAATATTTTAGTTCTCAGTAAGTAATCCCTTTTGTGAACATCCAACAACACACCTTAACCTTTTACCCAATGCAGGCGATATCAAAATTTATTATTTCAAATATCATTTTTTTTAATTTTTAAAATAATTTCAACCAAACCATATCATGTGACCCCCCTCATTGGAACGAGCTCGTTCCAAAGAGGAGTCACATGATATGGTTTTGTTGAAATTTTTTGAAAAATAGTATTTTTTCAGCTGCTGAATTTGCATATTATGCGGGCGGATATGGCCGATTCATTGGGTAAAAGGTTAAAGAATTGCTGGAATGAATTATAATTAAATATAGCAAAAGTGATCTGCACATAAAATTCAGTATTTTGAAACTGGTTGATAATGATATTTCAAATGTTTGACATTGGGATAATGTCTAAGTAAAACTTATGATTTTCAAAATGATGGCCAAGCAAAAAATTCCACAGTCCTGTGTAACAGAATGGAACCAGATAATTTTCTGACTTCTGCATTAGTAATCGTGAAGAAAATCTGACTTATTTTTTATTGTTTCAACTACCCTTGTAACCTCTTTTCATATGTTAAGCTTAACAACTAGTTATAAGGTAGGCTTGAAATATTTTTAATATTTTTTAAAACATTTAGAGCTGTGAGAAAAAAATGTCAGGGAAATAAAAGAAATTTTAACTAGAGTCGATCCATCGCCAGGGGGTGCGATACCCCCGCAATCCATCGCCAGGTGGTGTGTTACCCCCGCACCAATACCTGAGGGTGAGCAAGGTCAACAATGTGGCATCTTGGTGTTCAGAAAACAATAGGTGTCACCTAAAGGTGACACAAACAAATACCCCCGCCTTTCAGCTGGTAATGAAGGTACCCTCCATTAAACAATTTCGCAACGGAATTTCTAAGTCGCTGAAGGCCATAATTTTGAGAAAATAAAATTTTGCAACAAACTTTATGACTGCATTCAAAACTGTAAGAGGAGTTGATTACAGCATGAAGGTACGCTCTATTGACAATAATAAAAAAAAAGTAGAGGTACTGTGAGCAAGCTCACAAAGTGATATCCCCTGTGCCTGAAATGTATAAGTTAGATCATCTCCCCAATGTCAGAACGGAATTATATTGCTTCATGCACATCTTCATATGGAGTTCTTCATTGTGTAAAGTTTCATGAAAATTCTTCAAACGGTTTAGGAGTTGTGCTTATAAGGATGGACAGACGGACAGAAGGACTGACGGACGGACGGACGGACGGACGGACAGGATGATTCCTATATACCCCCCCCCCCCCCCCCGGAGGGGTATATAGGGGGGGGGGGGTATAAAAATCCTGTAAATTTTTGCGGGGGGGGGGGGGGTATAAAAATCCTGTAAATTTTTAAAAATCTATGAAAATTTTCCAAGTCGATCAAGGCCATAATTTTGAGCAAATAAAGTTTTGCAACAAACTTTATACATGTTGCATATCTTCAATGTGTTTGTAATCATATCCTGAAGTTTCAGTTCACTGCATTCAAAACTGTAAGGGGAGTTGATTACAGCATGAAGGTACTCTCTATTGAAAATAGCACTCAAAATATTCTAAGTCGAGAAAGGGAAATAACTGTGGAGAAACAAAATTTTCGCAAGACTTTATACATGTTGCACATCTTCATTGTGTGTATGATCATATTCTGAAGTTTCAACTATGTGAATTGAAAAGTGAGGGAGGAGTTGATAACAGCATGACGGTACCTTCCATTAAACAATTTCGCGACGGAAGGACTGACGGACACAAGGAATCAAATATACCCCCGCCTAGGCAGGGGTATAAAACCTCTTACAGAACAGATACCCCCAGTATAGAGCACTGATCTGTGCAATGCATTGTACAAAATGTGAAACAAGAGGGGGTATCCATCCCCATTAGTTCACCAATGCATGGCATGAAATAAACCTAGGCTTATTACAAATCTGCAAACAATGTCCGGTCATATACATGTATAGCAAAACAGGTCTGAAATTTTCTAAATCCACAATGACAAAAAAGTCAAACTTTGCATTAAAAAAGTCCAAACTCTCTGAAAAATGTACAGCCAAGGGTCAATGTCACCTTATACTGATGCATTTAACACATACATGAAATATAAAGCAACAGCATACTGGTGGAAGCCTCCCCTAATGTACTTGTATAACAAAACAGGTCACAAATTTTCAAAGTCCACACAAACAAAAAAGTCTAACATTGCATTAAAAAAAGTCCAAAATGTCCAGCCAGGGTTGCTGTTGTCTTATAATATTGATGTATTTAACACATATAAGAGATATAAAAGCAACAGCATACTGGTGGAATCCTCCCCTCATGTACATGTATAGCAAAACAGGTCAGAAATTTTCTAAGTCCACACTGACAAATATGTCTAACATTGCATTAAAATGTGACAAAGATGTCTAACATTGCATTAAAAAAGTACAAAATCTCCAAAAAATGTCTGGACAAGGGTTAACGTTTTATATTGATGCATTTAACACATATATGAAATATAAAGGTCACATCATGCCAGTGGTAGCCTCCACTCATGTATAGTAAAACAGGTCAGATATTTAAGTCCACACTGACAAAAAAGTCTAACATTGCAAAAACACTCTAAAAATCGAAAAAATATCACTGGGTAAGGGTTTGTGGGTAATTGTAAGCCATACATATAGTAGGAGGTGCATAGTAACAGGGTGTAAAGTCAAAGTGGACTCTTACAATAACTTTAATACAAGTGTTGATGCCGACGCGTCTCGGGTCATGACATAAGCTCATACAACTTCATTGGTGAGCTAAAAAAACATTAGCTCCAGGCCTGCTGTTTCCAAAATTTTGCATAACCCATTTATTGTTCATCTAGGCTGAGCTTTGGTAACTTATTGTTTGTTCCCCTGTACTTGATTCAGGTAACCCATTAGGTAACCTAAATATATATTTATTTCAACTATGCTGAGATATGAACTGTTGTATCATAGCCAAGTTCTTGCTCCTATGTGCAATATCCTGATGAATAAAGATGAATCCTTAAGAACAATAATGATGCTGTGTTTCAGCAATTCAGATACAAATTTATTGCAATTATAGCCTAATATTGGCATGGGCTAGCATGCTGCAGAAGAGTGTGGCATGCATAATAACTATTTGTGGCACAGACATGAATTATTCCCATTTCCTGATTTTGTATCTATGGTAGACCTTAAGATGATCAACAATTTAAAACAATGTTGAGCATCAACCAATCATCAGCATAGGTGTTTTCAGCTGATGATTGCATGATGCTCAAGATCATTCCACCATTCATTCGTACTAGATCATTCAACCTGGCGAAAATTTTGCGTGACCCATCGATAAATTGACATGGCCCATTTTTCATTTGTATGTTTTTCATTTCAGGTAACCTCCACATGACTCAAAACAGCCGCTCGCCTCAAATTGACAGGCCTGTAGCCTTTTACCTAAAGAATCAGCCACATCCGCCATGTAATATTCAAATTAAGAGGCTGAAAAAAAAATGTTTTGAAAAAAAAATGTTTCAAAAAATTTCAGCAAAACCATACCATGTGATTCCTCAATGG